>OX411312.1:82723453-83105953 GCA_948150685.1 Rhaphigaster nebulosa | reverse complement strand
TTCCTGTTTTAGTACTGCCCTCAAAATAAGCCATGAGTGTTACTTCAACAGTGTTATCTGAAAGTGATTTATGGGAATTTTTGTTCTGTTAGGTTTATAAACAGTAGCCATTTTGTTTACTGTTTATATCAGATGTGTATTTTCCTGGCCAAGTTTAATAGGTTTTCCAAGAGGAATAGTAGCTTGAAAACCAGAATAACATGGACTTTATTTTAATTCATTTTCACGAGTGTTACCGTAATAATTTACTTTAAATCTAATGTTTTGAACATTCATTCAATTTAGTTTCCTAGTTTAGATACTCATCCTTTAGACCCAGAAGAAAAAAACAAATTGCATGAAATGCTTTAGATTAATTCTGTTAATGTATTATTGATTGAAGGATGAAGAAAAACGTATTAATGGCCGTCTTTTTACTTCCTTGTACGAAGTAAAGGAAGTATTGTAATCACGAAAATTTTCGGCTTTCTGATTCCAATGGAAATATCCATTTTGACTATCCCTGAATCCATTTTGACTAGTTTCGTCGTGGCGTCTGTACGCACGTTCGTTCGTATTTCGCATAACTCAAAAACAGTTAGCCGTAGGAAGTTGAAATTTTGTACTTAGGATTGTTGTAAAATCTAGTTGTGAACCTCCGTTTCACCTCCGTGGTCACTTCTTAATCACCGGAACTGGTACTTTACTTGAACGTCATAATTGATTTCCATCAAAAATTATATTAAAATACTTTGAAAAACTTCTCAAATTTGGTATGTATAAGTTATATATTGATTTAAATAACATAATAGATTTTGGTCTAAATTGGAAAACCGGAAGCGGTACTTTACTTGAAGGTCATATTAGACTCATCAAAAATTATATTAAAATATAATGTAAAACATCTCAAATTTGGTAAATAGAACTTTCATATTGATGTGAATGTATTTACTATATTTTGGTTAAAAGTGAGCCGAAAACGGTATTTTACTTGAAGGTCATAATAAGCTTACATCAAAAATTATATGTAAATTAAATACATAAATCATATGTTTCGGTAATAAAGGTTACAAACGCAATTTGGTTTCCAATCCAATTAAACATTTTTATTACTTGTTTTAAGTGTTAAAATTGAGTGTAAAATACTGGTTTTCCTCCCCACTTGTGTGTGTGTCAATAGATGAATGTCGGGACGCCGAGTGTCGTTTTTGAGATACTGTAATCTTCGGAAACGAGTAACCAAATTGATGATCACTTTTTGAGCCACCGATTTATAATTTAATAGGCGTACAAGGGAGTCATGTGTTGTCCACACCAGATATTTCTGGTAGGCATTCGAGCCCTTCACCAGTAGGACATATTTATTATTTACTGTTCCACTGTTTCTAAGTATAAGTGCTCGTAAATATATTCTTAAACAATTCTTATATCATATAACGAAGAGTTAATTATTATAAAGTAATTTGTTACTGTCTATTACGTCTATGTATTACGTCTCCTAAAAGATATTGTATAATATGACATGCTTGTCACAATCTAAACATAAATGTGAAATATCCGTTTTATTTATTTATTTTTTTTCATAATTGACTTGATGAATTTTATTATGGAATTAGTAAGCTGATTTAGAAGTAATTTCATTATTAAACAGCTATAAGAGTCGCTTCTTTTAAGTAAAGATTTTATTTTTATCCTTAAAAAACATTTCAGACACTTTATTTTCTTTACTTTATTAGACAGTCAGTAGTGGGTTTACTACAGAATACACTTAGGAGCAGCTTTCTTTTTAAGAGAAAAACGACATTCTTTTCTATTTCAAAAGGCAACCAGCCTTAAATTTTCTCAAACTTTTATGTCTTACTAATTTATTTTTATGGCCATGAATAGGAATCTATCTGAAATTGGATTTTTGTTTGTAAATTCAAGACAGAAATTCAAGAATGAGATGAAATAGGCCTTATTTATGCAATATAACATTGCTATATACAAAATTATTTGGTCATAATATTGAGGTATGTATATTTGGTCATAATATTGAGGTATGTATATAAACTGAGAATTATATTTTCATTTTTTTTATTATTTTATTTCGGGCCCTGAAAATGTGTCATATCCCGATTATCTCTGATCTTTACCTCCGATGATTTCTCTCTGTGCAATCATCCCCTTTCAGACCTCTAGCTCTACCACATCAAACTTCTTTTTCTTGACAAGTCCAGTCAACTGGGGACCATAAAGGGGCTTGTAAGAGCGTTAGGGTTAGGTTCATTAAGTAATCCAATTACAAAAGGAAAAATCAATATATTTAAAAGCTTTTAACTAAAACTACTTGCACATAATAAATATAAATTTAAAACAAAAAACAAATTAAGCATGCTTCTGATTTGGCTATACAAATTGACTAAATTAACTATACTATAGAAACAAAAAATAAAATGTAAATAAACCTTCTTCTCCGTTGCGCAACCAATTCACTAACAATTATACAAAGAAAAAAAAGGAAAAAAATAAACAGACTATCCTACTATTTCTCTCAGCAACTACCACTACTAGCTACACAAAAATAAATATGTACAAAATTGAGCAAGCACGTTACACCGGCAATCACACACAGAGGGATAACCTTAACATAACCAACGTGATAAGAAGTTCCCAGCTGTAAGTGTCTTTGACGGTGTTATTACAGGGTGGCTGTGGCTAACAGGCTCTTGCTGGAAAGGGAAGCTCTAAAAATTTGCTTATGTTTATTGAGGTGTTGAGTATGAATTTAAACTTAGAAAGTAATTCAAAAATAGGGCCTTCATGGGAGAGTTGCCTTTTATTAATGCTCTACATCGAAGAAAAAGGATTTACTTCGCCAAAAATAAATTGCACCCCTTCCCCTCTTGCCTTCCTCCGAGTTCTGAAATCGAGTCATTTTTGTGTCAAATCAAAATTCGATAGTGATGAGGATCGGAAAGAAAACAACAATTATGCGTGTAGTTAGGGTTGACAACAAACACCTTGAATAAGCAGAAAGTTTCAAGTAGATTTTATATTTTATTATATTTATTTTAGTACATTTTCATGCTCAATTTAAAATAGTTTCTTACCTTCTTCTGGGACCATAAACTCTCCTTCTTGTTTCAAGTTATTAGATCCACCTACAAGTATGTCAATTATACTTTCAACAAAACAATAAAAGGAAATATAAGAAAATTAAAAAAATAACTAATAAGGAGGAATAAAAAAAAAAAAAATAGAAATTTTTCTACAATAGCAACAAACTCACTCGATTTTAAAACATTTCCTCACGTCTATAATACGAGTAAGTCCTTTCCATCAATAAATAAGAAACCTTCAGTCGCTACACATTTTGTCAATGCTAAGTTATTACATATTAATAACATAATAAGGTTGAATTAAATAAAAAGTAACAGAAAAATGATTCATAAAGTATGCTAAAAAGATACACGTGCATGAAAAAAACATGTTTGTAGATATGGACATGACGGTGAGAATCTGAGCTGTGGGCAGAATATTTGTAGCTGTTAAAGGAGGCTTCCTGAACAGGAGAGAAGAAGACCTAAGTCGCGGTATTTATGTTTTTTCCCATCCTAATGTATTCTTGCGAATCATGGGCTCTAACGAAGAGGAATCAACGAAGAATCCAAGTATCAGAAATGCGATTCCTCCGAAAGATTGAAGAGAAGACAAGATAGGGTAACACTATCATTAGATCGAATCTCTATGCCAAACCAGCTAATGAATATGAAGAAAATCGGCTGAGATGTTTTGGCCATCTTTTAAGAATGGAACTTGAAAGAATCGCAAGTCACATCTATCAGCCTAAGGTTGGTGGAAGAAGTGGGGGAAAGGAAGACTTGGGACTAAGGACGAGGCGAAAGAAGACTTTCTGAAGAGAGGACTGAAGTCGAATAGGAGAGAACAGCTAGTGGAGGACCGACAATGATGGAAATGGTTATGATGATGAATCAAAATTCATTATAAAAAGGTCAGATGGAAGGAAAATTGTGTGGCTAAGGACCAATCGAGAGTTAATCCAGAAAAACTAGTTTGATGTTTGATATTCTGTGCACAACCGTTGGCTTAGAAATAGTACGATAGGATTGAAATATCGAAACGCGAACCGATATTTTCTATCGATATCTTAGCATCCGATATATTGATGATATCGATATTTTACAACTATATTACATTCGAATCTCGATTATTCATATTCCGGTAATAGGTATGTAAGTTCTATTTCCGTATTTATCTTAATAGAAGAATTCACCAGTTTAAATCATGCAATTGAAATTTGTATTAAATAAAAACAACATTAATAATAATAATAATAACAACAGAAGTTTAAAAAGATAATGAAATACAAATAAAACAATATTAATACCTGAAATAAACTGAATTTTAAGAATCTTCTTTCCTACACTACGTATTACAATTTTTGAATAACCTACAAAGCAAATCATATGTTAAAACAAAAACATTAATCTAACACCTGACAGTGTTACACGTATATCCCGATATTCGTATGGATTCTCTGGTCTTTTGAAAATCTCCCTTTATTTCATATAAAAACATTGTAATAACTCGATAAGTCGTATTTATTTTCGTCTTCCAAGTAATGTAAACATATTTTAAAAAACATTATACATATATTGAAACGTAAAAACTGCGAGGTATTATTTTAAGAAAGTTACTATCGTTAAAGAGTGGCTTTTACCAGCGGAAAATACAAATTATCGAGGTTCTGCTGTATTTTATTTTAAGTAAAAATTTCTTTTATTCGGTAAAATTGCATAATCGTGACCCTAAAATGGCGGAGGTCTAGATTTTTAAGATCAGTCAAATCTTCTAGATGTCCCTCATGTTGTGGTCATGATTCTGGAGTTTTACCAGTAAATATAAGAATAAACAATATTTAATTGCTAAACAATAATTAGTAGATAAGCTTTATATACAAATAATTTTAATTAATCCTATGTAAAGACAAACTGATAATTACATAAATGATTATTATACTGCGATGTACATCAAATGAATTACATTGTTTTAGATGTATGCTTTGAGCACAATAAAGTCGGAAGCGTTATAAGATAAATAACACTTTTAGTTGTTTGAAGGTTCTATTATTGAAAAACTTGTAGAAGAATATAATATATGAAATATAGCTAAAAGTCTTCAAAATAATAATATGATATAATATTTTTTTTAAAGCATAATTCTTTTCTATCTTTTTTATAATGATTTATGGCTAGTAAAAATATTGTTTTATAAATAACAATAATTATATTATTCATAACCTTTTTCACAGTGTAACATTAAGGTATACTCATTCGATGCACTTTTCTTTGCTTTTTCATCCATTTTCTTTATATATATCGATATATCGATATTTTTCTAGCGATTTCCAATGGATATCGATATTTGGTTTTGCGATATCGCAAAATATCGATATTTTACTTTCGATGTTCCAATCCTACAATATGGTCCTTACCAAGCACTTAACCCAAGACGCTTTACGGGTTGTAGTGGTACAGGTTTTTTTTTTATAAATGAATAAAGGATAAAAAGTTTCTCAATTCGATCATGAAAACAAAAAGGATTATGTTCTTAGAAAATGTTGCAGATGTCGCCTGAAGAAAATGAAAAACATTGCATCAATGAAAACTTTAGAAAATAATTTCAATTATAAAATTATGGTCAAACTAATTGCATGTTATTCTTTCTTGTTTATGTTCCGGTTCAAGCCTATGTATTGACTGGCCATTATTGAGGCACCGTTCATTAATATATAATGAATGTATAGATTTTTATGTCAAGGGAGGTTTCCGTATCTTAATTTATGTTTTAAATATATCGGACCAAAAGGTTTCAATCATGATTTATTCTAGCTATTGATAATCGGAACCTTCATAGATAAAATTTAATATAGTACCGATATTTTGGAAAAAAAGATTAATTCTCACCATAAGGAATTCACCAATGTTTCAAATTGAAAACGATTACTTAGAAGATTAAAAAAGTTACAAGACCCTATTTACATCCTAATAATTACCACATTTATTAAAAGTTATAATAGAAAAATTAAGAGGGAAAAAAAGTCTCGAGAAACTTTAATGAAACTCAAAAAACTTTAAAATTACTTCAAAACTTCCATGAACGTCTGTCCGTTGGATTTTGTAATTAAGAGCTATTACTCGGAATATAAAACGCATGCGCCTTTTTGTATTGCAGAGAACAATTTTAACATTAATTGCCAATTGAAGTTTTTAATGAATTTACGAATTTTGTTACTGTTGGCTTAGGGCCTATAATAATGATGTCACTTGTTGAAAATTTATTCTGTTGACCATCTAGGTTTTTCTTTATAAATATAGCTGCATCTATTTTTAATGCAGTCCTGCAAATAATAAAAAATGTCTGATGAGGACAACACATGACTTCCTTGTACGCCTATTAAACTTTAAATCGGTGGCTCAAAAAGTGATCCTGAATTTGATTACTAGTTTCCGAAGATCGCAGTATCACAAAAACAAGACTCGGCATCCCGACATCCATCTATTGACACACACACACACACACACACAAATAGGGAGGAAAACCAGTATTTTACACTAAATTTTAACACTTAAAACAAGTAATAAAAATGTTTAATTGGATTGGAAACCAAATTGCGATTGTAACCTTTATTACCGAAACATATGATTTATGTATTTCATTTAAATATAATTTTTGATGCAAGCTTATTATGACCTTCAAGTAAAGTACCGTTTTCGGCTCACCAATTTTAACCAAAATATAGTAAATACATTCACATCAATATGAAAGTTCTATTTACCAAATTTGAGATATTTTACATTATATTTTATTATAATTTTTGATGAAAATCTAACATGACCTTCAAGTAAAGTACCGCTTCCGGTTTTCCAATTTATACCAAAATCTATTATGTTTTTTAAATAAGTTACAAATACCAAATTTGAGAAGTTTTGCAAAGTATTTTAAAATAATTTTTGATGGAAATCAATTATGACCTTCAAGTAAAGTACCACTTCCGGTTATTAAGCAGTGACCAAAAAGGGAGGTTCATAACTAGATTTTACAACAATCCTAAATACAAAATTCCAACTTTCTACGGCTAACCGTTTTTGAGTTATGCGAAATACGAACGAACGAACGTACGTACGTACAGACGCCACGACGAAACTAGTCAAAATGGATTCAGGGATGGTCAAAATGGATATTTCCGTTGAAAACTGAAAACCTAAAATTTTCGCGATTACAATACTTCCTTTACTGCGTACAAGGAAGTAAAAACAACGTTTTAATTATGCTTTTGGAATGGGATAGCTCTAGTGGATTAGCCATTGGACTGTTAACTCCTGTAGATGAGTATATATATCCCATTCTAAAGCATGGGTGACCTGATCTGGATTGTGAGGCAGTACTTTGATGTATAATTGGCTCTCCTTCTATGGCACGAAATTCAAAATTTGAGGTTTTACGTTTCAGGAATTCGAATATCGAAAAAAAAAATCCGTCCATCCTATAATTTGGTTTTTGATATGATCACAGATATACGTTGAGATATAGCGTATTGAATTTTGTGGATTAATTTCTTGGCGCTCTTGACGCTTATACTCCTAAATTATCCTTTTCTAATTTTCTTATTCCTCGCCTCTATCTTCCATTCGCGAACCCCCAACTTCCTAGCATTTCTCAATACTTCATCTTTCCTTAGTTCATTCTCCATTTCTGTTTACTTCATTTTACTACTGAAGTGAACCTCCAAAATTTTCCTCTGTCCCCTTTCACACTGTATTCTGACCACATATCCTGACCATCTTGGTCAACTTGCTATATGGAAAGTCGGATGAATGGACACTTCAGATTTTTTAAAAATATATCTATTTGGAGATAATAAACCATTTTGTAATAATTTGCAGCGTTTTAGATATTTGTTATCCTTTTTCGATGCTCGCCACTTTGAGACGTTCCTACTTTGAGATGGCAGAAAAGTGTAAATTGAATGCCACGGATTGATATTTTATGAATGTATGACTGAAACTTTTCTTCAAATATTACACAAAATTTTGCATCGAGTCTTGGCATTTTTATAATACTCTTTTAAAATCGGGCAAGAAAAAACAAATTTAACCCAAAAATTCGCTGTTTCTTTTATGAGGGTTCCAAGTCAGTTCTGATTAAACGTTAGTCCTGGATATCGTATCCTGTCCGTATTGGCTCTATCGGTATATAGGTTACCGGACTTAAACGTCTTCACGTAAATGTGATGCGGGGGTCATCTTCATATTTTAACCGTGTATTCCTCATGATAATTTGAACGGACTTTCTGCACGTCTGGACTCTATAGCGTTCAGAAGCTTCAGCTCTCCAATTTCAAGTTTCCAGTATACTTTTCAAGGTTTACACTTTGACGAGGCCCAGGAAACTCCTCATCAACTGTCTTCCTTAGTTCCTTCTCTTCTCTCGTCCTTCCGACGTGACCGGCTCAAAGTTTTCTTTACTGCTTGATTGTTTTCACAACCTTTAGGTATTGAGGTTGTGTAAACCCGGAAGCGAAAAAATAAACTATATTATGCTTCCTTTGATACAATAAAATAATAATTAAATTTACCACAGATTTTCTATTTCTTTAAATTTCTATTGTTATTTTCAATGGATCAGAAGTGTAATTAAGATTAACAATTAAAAATATAATCTGATTTGGACAGCACATGACTTCCTTGTAAGTCTATTAAACTATAAAACTGTGGGCCAAAACGTCATCCTGAATCACTATTTGGTTTCATAGATTCCGAAGATAGCGGTATATCACTCGGCTTCGTGACGTCTATTGGCGTCGACTACTTGTGACGGTGTCGAGTAATCCTGGATGTGTTAGACTCAGAATTTTATTTTCTAAAACTTTTATTTGACAGAGAATCATTTAAAAAATCTATTATGAAAATTAAGACAGTCTAGCATGACCTATAAGTAAAGTACCACTTCCGATCTGCCAATTTTAACGAAAATCTAGTATGTTTTTTATGTTATTATATAAATGTTATACGAGTATTACAAATTTGAAAAGTTTTGTATTATACATCAATACAGTTTTTGATAAAAATCAATTATAAACTTCAAGTAAAGTACTATTTCCTATGATGATGTTGTAACCAAAAAAGATTCTACACAACTAGATATTACAGCGATCTCACATACAAAATTATAACTTTCTACAGCTATTTTTTTTTTTGCAATTAAGCGAGATACGATTCTACAAACGAACGCACGTTCTAACGTCACGACGAAATTAGTCAAAATGAAGTGAGGGATGGCTAAAATGGATATTTTTGTTGAAATATGAAAACCGAAAATTTTTGCGATTACAATACCTATTCTCACTTTTACTTAATCCATTTTTAATCTTTCAAAAATAAGTTGGTGTTACGTGGGGTCTGTATAATTGAGTAATTAAGTATATGTTTAATCTATCGTGCTTCTTATCTTAGTAAATCGCTTTATGATATTCTACAGTCGTTTTATTTAAGAAGTTAAGTTTTATTTCCCCTTTATTAAACCAGTTCTATAGTAGTCTTAAATAATTTTCAAAAGTTAGTGAAGCCTAATATGATTGATATCTAAAAAAATAGATTGCGCCATATTCTACCTGGATTGATATAGACAGTAGTTTGACAGATGCTGTTAGACAGATAAGGAACAGCGCAGCGTATATTGCAACAGCTGTTATCTGCTGTATGCATCATAATGCACATCAACAGATAACAGAAAGTGTCTAGTTTGTCGATATTAAAAATGATTTCCGTCATAGATGGCATTTATAGTATATCATCCTGTGCCTTTTTAAAAATTTCCTACCCACTTTAATGTTCCTATCGCTGGTAAAAATAAAAATTTGAAATGTTGATCAATATTCTGCAGTAAGATGATAGTATCAGAAGAAAAACACGATTAATGTTTATAAAACTGGTTAATGTTTAAAGGCGTTTCGGCTTAAGTGGTAAGCATTCGTCAGAGATAAGAAAAACAAGTAAATTATAGGATATAAAATATAGAAGGAGTTTAATAGTATAATATAAAGACCATTATTATTAACATTATTGATGGTTGATGATCGAATGTGGAATTAATGATCAGGATTCTATTATTACTCCCTTGTACGCAGTTATGAAAGAATTGTAATCGCGAAAATTTTGGGTTTTCAGATTTATACGGAAATATCCACTTTTACCATCTAAGAATCCATTTTGACTAGTTTCTTCGTGACGTCTTTACGTATGTTCGTTCGTTCGTACGTATCTCGCATAACTCAAAAATGGTTAGTCGCAGAAAGTTAAAATATTGTATTTAGAATTGTATTAAAATCTAGTTGTGAACATCCCATTTTGGTCAATGCATGATTACCGGAAGTGGTACTTTATTTAAAGGTCATTATTGATTTTCATCAAAAATTATATTAAAATATAATGTAAAGCATTTCAAATTTAGTAAATAAGACTTTTTTTCAATATAAATAATATAATAGATTTTGGTTGAAAATGAAGAGTCGAAAGGGGTACTTTAATTGAAGGGCAAAATAAACTTACACCAAAAGGTATATCGACATTTAATACAGAGATGATATGGTTCGATGATAAAGGTTATAAACGCGATTTTTTTTTCCACTCTAATTAAACAATTTTATTACTTGTTTTAAGTATTAAAATTGAGTGTAAAGCACTTTTTTTCCTCCCTATTTGTGAGCTGAACAAGTCTGTAGCAGGAGGATAAGATATAAGTTTAGCCGGTTCCTCCGCTTCAAATGTTGAAACCGTCGATTTCTAATACTTTAACAAGTGACATAGATAGTTTTAATGTTGTCAAGGAGCTCGAAGAAATCTCTCGGGAACTTGTTACCAACTGAAAGAAAACGACATATAATACCGGAATAAGACCTCCAGAAACAAGAACTTTTGTGTATGTGTGTGTGCGCGTGTGATTAAGTATGTGTCAACAGATGGACGTCGCGAGTCTCAGTGTCGTTTTTGAAATAGTGCTATCTTCGGAAATTAATAACCAAATTCATGGTCACTTTTTGAGCCACCGATTTATAATTTAATAAGCCTACAAGGAAATCATGGGGTGTCCACATCAGGTATTTATTATTTTTATTGCAAAAGCCAGATAATAAAAATAATAATAACTGAGTCCGTATCATAAACTCCATAAAAAAAATTAAGAGAGAAATGAGGAATGAAAATTAAGAAACATACTTGATTCGTGGCCAGTAGACAACATATTAAATAATTCTAATTTTTTTTTTCCGTGGTAAGCCATTTAGCGATTACTAAGGAAATATTAAAATACGATTATTGCACACCTGAAGGCGGATAAATATACTAAAAAAATATGAATTTGTGAAATATGACTACAAACAATTACCAAACATGTAATTATAATGTTGGATCACATAAAACAGTTTATTGCATTGCTATCTTATTTTATTTCTGACTAAGAAATTAAGAAGTTTTTATTACATAGTTTGCAACAATTTTTATTTTGTTTATTTCAAATTTCTCTACATCTAATGATCTGACAAGACATAGTATATTCAGGGGTTTTAGATAAGATTTCCATCGAAAACTTGAATACTAAATTGAAGGAAAATTAACTTCTGATAGTCCACAATTTAAATAAAAACACAAATTGCATAAAAACACCTAGCCTACGCAAAGTCTTATCTATATATATCTATCTATATCTTTTCCGATACTCATCATCATTCTACTTCCCTCCAAACATTTTAATTTATTTACAATTCTAAAATAGTTAAAAGAAAAAAAAGAAAAAAGTTACTTTGCCATCAGACTTTCAATAAGGAAATTCGATAAAGTATTTGTGAGTAACGGTTACTTCAGCTTGCTTATCTCTTGGGCACTGATTTCATACTCCTGTACTGAGTATTCAACGGCAGGTTTTGATGACAATTATTTATGCAGCAAGTCATTCGTGTTTAAGAATACCTAGTATATTCACTAATTTTAAATTATTTGGGTTATTATTTGAGTTTCGGATATGGCTTGGAAAGGAATCTTTCGGGACAAACCTTTTCAGCTTGACTTATATCACAGATAATGCTAGAATAATTCATATATATATATATATATATATATATATATATATATATATATATATATATATATATATATATATATAATTATTAATTATAATTTCAAAATCAAGATAAATGACAGTGAACAGAATCAACTTAGTTAAATTAGTTGACATCCGCATGATGATATAGAAGGATCAATCTAATTAGGGATTGATAAATTATTTGCCACTTCTATAAATTTGTTTTATTGAAAACTAGTTTCGAATGTTATTGGAATTCCAACTTTGCAATTCATTTAAATGAAAATAATCATAAATTGATCAAAGACTTAGGAGTTAAATTGATATATATCACGTTGAAAACAGCCTCAAATTAAATATATATGAAGCACTTGAAATAATAAAATCCTTCAAATCCATTGCAGATTTTTGCTTAAATGACCAAATAAATATCTCCAATAGTCCAATCTTAAATTTATTCCTATCTATAACAGAATAAACAATTACTCACCGGCATTACTGGAAAAACCATGACCCTTAATCCGTTTACCTAAAAACATCCTACCTACCTTTCGTTCATTGTTAGTTCAATGCTAGGAGAAAGCAGTACAAACTTTTCTGTTTGATATAAACCATTTACCATAAACCTTGGTGAGTACCAACATGTATTTGATTTCTTGTCTTAATTCAATTTATAATTCATAAATGTTTTAAAGTACTGATTTATATTTATCTAATTTAATATGTGTAATAATACCAAACTATATTTTGAATTCCTTATTTTTGAATTTTTTGTGTTTTTAGAACTGAGGATGAATGCATAACATTCGAAACCAGTTTTCAATAAAACAAATTTATAGAAGTGGCAAATAATTTATCAATCCTTAATTAGTTAAATTATTTTAGATTGACGAAATAAAAATGGTGGTTCTGTTATTCAAATAATATCAAATATGTGATAGACAATTTCATATCATTAAAAGTTTCACAAATAATAGATTAAAAAAAAACATTGGAATTATAAATCACAGAAACTGCGCATTTTAGTTTTTTCCTACTATTTTTGCCTACCTATATGTAATATTGTATAAGAGATAAGATATATATTGTTTGAAATTTTTGGAATCTTAAAACAAAACTGACTTACTGTTTATTAGTTTTCGATATTTCTAATGTGGACTGCAATTATAATGTCGACCACCTGCATTAGCGAAACAGGAGATAAAGAAAATGATTCCATCCCAGTGGTGGGACAGACCGAGCCGCTTCATTCCAAATATTTTTCGTAACTTCCCTTTTTATAATCGTGGGGCCAGAACAAAGATGGAACGAAAAAAAGGGAGCCAGCTCCATAGGTGGAACGGAAGAAGTCCTTTCGTTCCAAATGTTTAGTTGGAAGAGCTCATCCCTAGTTCCTTATCAGTTAGGTGCGACAAGTCAGGTGAATATGGTAAATGTGGCAGAACTTCAATTTTCTTCATAAAAAATTTTCAACCCAATACTTTGTATTATTTCATTTTATAATGGTTTTGCCTCTACAATTATTTTAAAAAAATGGAAATATCAAAAACAAATTTCTAGACATTTATAATTACGTTTGAGGTAAATCATGTTACATAATTTAGCTCAACGTCAGCTTAACACACTAATGAAATGTCTCTCTCACACTAAATCATGTTTGATTTACAACGGAAATAACTCATTACAGGATTCATATCAGGTGGAAATGTAATATAACATATTACATGAACATCAAGGGCCATATTTCTGTATATTTCTAGGCAAACCCATGTAAGGGGCATAACACCGGTATTATGACCGGTAGTTAATCCGATTTTAATCAAATTTCCAGGTATTATGCAGGCTGGTAGCTAGATGACCCCATCTTAATTTTATCTTCTTTCGCTTACCCAGCGCAAACCTATTTTTCTTGACATACGTATATTTTAAGAAGTATCGTCCAAGTTGGCCCAAAATTTAAGAAATATTTTGGAGATTTGTGTAAAATTGGTTCAGTATCGATTTCATTAAATCCCATCCACTACTTTCGCTTGCGCATGAAATATGTATTTTCCTTGACACGCCTATTTCAGAAACGGCAAGTTGGACAAAGTTGGAGAAATCGTTGAAGACTTTAAATATGGTCCAGCATTTTATCAAGTATATTTTACGGTGAAAAAATTATATTGATCAACTTGGTAAATGTTTTAGACTGTTAATGTGAGATGTACTGGCTCATGTCTAAATTTATGCAATCGTCATTTTCTGTCCCAAGGCTGCCTAAATTGGTTAAACTTTGACTTGTCTTGTTATTTGAGAGACATAAGACTTTGTTTTGGAATATTCCTGTATGTCCTTACAATATATATATATATATATATATATATATATATATATATATATATATATATATATATATAACTAGAGCCCGGATATTTTATAGTAAACAAATTGTAAAACGTGCAATAAAAATACCAAAACGTGCAAAAATGTTCAACGAAAAATAAAATTATGCCATTTACGTCGTCTATGCTTAAAAAACAAAAAAAAAACCTACATATTTTTTTTTTTTTCATAAATTACTATTTTTTCTTAATAAATTAGATAGGTTAGAGCTTGTTATGTAAAATGTGAAAACCTCACAAACTCTTATTGGAGCATTTTTTTACAGATTTTCGCACGATCATACGTGATGCACGCGCTAAGGCAACGCATTTTTTTTTGCTAAGGCAAGTGTTTTTTATTGCCAACTGATAAAATTTTTAATAACATAGCACGGTCAAGTGAGACAACCCCAAATTTTTGCCTATATATTCATAACTAAATCCTTTTCGAAAAATTTGAACCATTCATCTTTGCCGAAAGATTTATCTCTTTGGATTTACGATCCATTTTGGTGGATTATCTTTCAATTCTGATCATGTTTCCCATTTTTGGTACATATTTGAATGAGATATAATTAATTAGATGAAAACCATGAACAGATAAATAACTAACTAGTTAATATCAGAACTGTTATAGCATGAATAATTTTTTAGCTCGACCAATTTCCGATATTTGTGTTAATTAGGTTGTACGAATTTTTAATTCTCTTAACTAAAAATTTATGCGGGATGTCGTTTTTTATCATATCGACAAATTAATTTATTTTCAATATATTTTTGCCCGAAAAAACTGTGTGTATGCATAATTATTTTGCCAACTATAGACTGTAGAACATAAAAGGAAGTGAATGGATTAGTAACGATTAATTGGCATTCTTCGAATCTAAAAAGAACAAAAATAAACTTCAATTTTCAGTTTCATTTCCAAAAAATTGAATTATATTTAATGTGTTATAAACAGTGACGTATTACATCGTGAATCTAGTTCAATGTTTATATTTTCAAGCAATTTACAAATTTTTTGTTTAATTAAGGCTAAATCTGTAGTTTAATGCGGTAAAATCATAAAAGATGCAATTTATCTAAAAATGTTTAAAAAGTGCAATTTTGTGCATAATAAAATTTACCTACATATGTAAATCCGGATGCCTTAATTCGTGTAAATAACTTGTCCCCGATCAATTTCAAGCAACCGAAAAAAAAGTGCAATTGCACGAGAATATTAAATTTTATACCTAAATATTAATATGGCTTTACTTTAATTAACTTCCTTAATGCGTTTATTAATTGAATACCTCCACACTAAGACCTATTCCAAGGCAGGACACTATTCAGTGCCTAATATACTGGGTTATTTGGCCTCAATGAAGGTGCTTGAACTACGTTCGCAAGGTTCAAGAGCTATCATTAATTGAGAGTAGTGAATAAAGTTCCTAAATTAAAAATATTCCATGTATAAATATTTATATGTGATTTATTATTAATTTATTTTACAACAGTTTGGGCTCTTCGTTTAGTTATGCCATGTATTTAGATTACAAAAACATTTAAAAATTGCTAAATTTAAGTTCAATTACAAAGAATCTATAAACATTGAGTATCAAACTAATCGTAAAATGTTGAAATTTCAAAATTATAACCTAAAATAAAAACTGAAATTAGTTATATAACTACAAAGTAGTGTAAAACATTTGTTTAATATTTTTTTATTTTAGCATAAATTTTATTTTTTTAAAGAAATAAAATCAGTTTTGCTTCCGTCTTTACATTCTTTTTCAAAATATCTGCTCTATCAATCCCTAGTCCAACTTCATCCCGTTCTGCTTCATATGCATAGCACTCTGTGAGAATGTGGAATTTAAATAGCATGTTATTTAGTTTTCATTTACAAAGACCTAAGTTTCTTTTGTGTTACCTAGTTCGCTTCAGTCCATATTAAATATTTATCTTTTGACAAATGATTACTTTCGATATATCTATAAACAACCATAGCATGCGAGATATTGAAATATATGGCTTACACTATATATTTAATATATAGGTGAATTCGTTTTTTTCAATTATAATTCAAATATTTTTATTGATTTATAAAAAAAATAGAAAATATCGGATAAATAAATAAGTGATAATAAATAAAAGGCTTAGTGAATTTCCCGAATGAGTCGGTGGGAAGGAAACTGCCGAATTGGGCCCATAAGGGACCGTTTATGGAGCTATGGATAGCCTGCCGCTGTACCATGGAAACCATGGTTCGTCGCAACGTGAGGTTGGGTGACCCCCCTCCAGCCTGTTGGGCTCCCGCAAGCAATAAATGACTAAGAATACCATATCGCGCGGTCAAAAATCTCTATGGTCAAAAAATGTATATGTGTGTGTGTGTGTGTAATTCGATATACCAGAACCCTTAAATAGCTGAAACCAATCTACCCTGCTAGAACCTCCTGACATCATTTTCTGGATCCCTCTTATCTTCACACAAGATTTCCATAACTGATTATATGCTACTAACTAGATTCTAAGGAACGTGATTATCGATTTTTCTCCAGGTACATACTTTATTGTACTGATTCAACCATATTATTCACTACAATTTCTACTAAACCGTTTTAATAATAAATTAATATTAATATAAATTCCAACTAGTGCTGGAAGGACTTAAAATTAATTATTTAGCATTTTTGCTTTGTCCTAGTAATCCTTTTGACCCTTCTACAACAAAAAAAATTCTAATAGTAAAAGGCTCGACAGAGGTTCGACATCGAAGATAACTTCGCCAAGATTCAAATTCTCAAGCTCTGACTAACAATCCTCCCATTTACGTTTCGGTTGGCCCATAGAACACTTAGCAACCGGTTTAACTCTGAATGTCCTTTAAATGATTACTTCTTTAATCATTCTGACATCCTTAAACGCCCGTTTTAATCTCTGGAACGATATCACTTTCTTTATTTTTACCGCCTGCTTGTCACGCAATTGGATGCTAAATATAGAGAAAAAAATATATACATACAAATAAACTTATATAATATTTATTAGCACAAAATAGTATAATCATTAATGATCAAAGATCGGCAATTAAATTTACAGATTAAACAGGTAGATAAGAAACAATTAAAATTAAAATTAGAGGTGGTATGTGGTTAGCACTTCAATAAGTTGTGGAGTATTTTTATCTTAAGTCTTTTTGTTTTTAGAAATTATTATTGATCCACAGTTTTTTTATAGCAGTTTTCGTATTTGCTAGTTAATATTAAATATAAAAGCTGAGAATTCATTGGTTCTTGCATAACACCATTATTATTACTAAAAATTATTTAATTGACTGACATTATTTCGATTTTGAACATATTGTGATTATGTATTAAGCAAGTCAAAACAATGAAGATGACTAAAATTAATTAATTAAAATTTTACATTTAATTAAACATACTTTGTTGAACTGTATTATTACTTAGTATAATAATCAGTTACTTAAGAAAAATCTGGTGCGGTGCGCGCATCGTACATCTTTCACTTGCATCCCTATAATAATTATCGTGAAGTTGACAAAAGAGTTGAACAGGACGTTTTGTTGAGATCAGGAATAGCTAGGTGGAAAATCTAGTCATTAGCACATTCTTCGTTCCATTTAGGTTCAGGTGTTCAATAAATAAGTTCAATCCGCTGTATCTTGGCTAATACTGTTCCGATCTAGACTTTGTTTGTCTTTTAGAAAATCACTAATTAATTATCTTTCATATGATTACTTGCATAATTCACCATAAAATGCTTACTCTTTGAGTTACGCGCTAGTATAATTTTATTTTCGTCATAACATTTTTTTTTTTCATTTTCTCAGTGATATACTAAATAAAAGATAATTAAGAGGTTTTATGTGAAAGACATTAGGCAAGTTTCATCAAAATCCATTTTCGAGAAAATTGTAAAATCGATTATAAAGTATAACTCGTAATAAATGATAAAGTCGATTTTAGCGAAAACTTCCTGTATCATCTCAGGAACTTAATACATATTTTCAGTTTCGTACAATGTTTCATTTTTGAGCTAGACTGTTCAAATACATACAACACTCATCGGCATACACACACACACACACACACACACACACACGAACCATTTTACGAGACTTTTTGGACATTATTTGGACTTAGAAACGAATACTTCCGTTGAAAAATAAGGATTCGAAATTTTTAACGATCTCAATACTTTTCCTTGCCTTAATATAACTATACTTCAAATATAGGCGAATAATGGTAAAAATAACATACATGTTTTGTTTTGAATTTGTAAAAAATATTCTTTCAGTCTTAAATATTTAATTCAGTCGTAAATCTTAATAAAAGTTGCATATTTTATATTTTCGTGTCATAACATAGTCTCATCTACTTCCTGTAAAGAAAAGGAATAAAGAAAATCGTGAGAGTATTCATGCATTGAGCCATAATATTTCATTCTAGGTGACTGCTCAAACGGGTTCATTGCTTTGTGTCCATACAAATTTCCACTGTTTTTTTATTTTATATTCATGAGCTCTTTTGACGGTTTTTTGTCGCTTTAAAAAAAAATAGAACGGTCATCACGATATTGTTGTGAAAAAAGAAAGATACTGTTCTCTAAGAAAAAAAATATAATGAACAGGCATATTACGGTCGTACTGATTGCTGCTACAACCGTAGTGAAAAATAAATATAATATTTGTTTATTTATTTGTGCATATTGGGGTATTTCAACTATGCACTAGGCTCCGTTTTCATCCTTCAGTGTATATAAATTAGTGCATTGTAAAAAGAGAAGATTCAAGAATACGGATGAATACAAACAAAATTGGATATTGTGACAAAAATTACTGCAGATTACAAAAAATTGAAATATTGAAAATAATAAAACAAAAATTCAAATTATGAAAATCCTAATGTAATATTTTATGAACGAAGTTTTCTTCAAACTTCTTTTGATTTATGAAATATTTAAAAATAATTTTGTTTAAATGAAGGCTTGACATTGATAATTTAAAATAAATAAAAATTAAATCCAATCGAAATTCTTGTCTGCCAATTTTAAAAATCAATGTATGATTAATATCAGTAGTGATTTTTATTTTGCGATCAACAGCAAAAAAATATGTCTACATCATTATTTCTGAGCAAAATCTTTTCGATCAATAATAATAATAAATTGAAATTTAAACTAAAATTTAAAAATTTTGTTTTAAAATAAATTGTATATGATTTTCTTATTATTGAACTTAACCTTCGTAATTTTCAAAAATTTGATAGAAAAAAAATAACTTTTATTAAGTCTGATTTTTATTTATTTAGTGAAATTTTTTCGTTCAAGAATTAGTAGTTATTTTTAATAGAGATTGTTCATTTAATTTTTTTATAACTACACCAGTTAATTTTCAATCACTACATATCATATGATAACCTTTATGTTGAGGTTGTTAAAACATTTATTTTATTGAAAATAATAAAACAAGAAACATTTATTTTATAAACAAATTATGAAACAAGAAACATTTATAATAAACGATATTCTTTCTAAAAGATCAACATCAAGATATTTATACAAAAAGAAGCATTTTTGAACACCTCCATTTGTCGATTTTATTACAAAATTTCGTTATGTTTCCTTCATTACAGCATAATTCTGATAACAAGGTTCAATATTGAAAACAATCTCTTCTTTCATCTTTTGATTTTTTTATATAGCTCGAATAACTTCATTTTATTGAATCTTATATTAATAATTACTAACAATCACAGCAGTTACTTAAAAGTAACTGGTGTTCCTATTCTATAAAAAACCCGTTTTTCTTTCGATGGTTAATTATGTTATATGTTTTTATTGAATTAGCTATTCTTAATGTCTGCTGCGGTAGCTATAAATCTCCACCCGTTCGCGAATCATCATAGAACATTGAGGCGACAGTTGCCTGGAGATATTCAATAAAATAAGCCCTTGGGAGCCCTATCAGGATATTCTCTAGAGCCTAGAGCTTTCGAGGCATTAGGAGTGTCTATATCTCACAGAGTGCGCAATCCATTCCGTCCTAATTCATAGATTGAAACAAATAAATACGCTCGTAAGCCTCGTTTATACGGTGGCAGTGTTCTCTCGTGGTCGTAGTGTAACGACAGTGTGGCCTGACAGTCAATCTGGTAAAATGACGGGCATAAAAAAGCTGACTGAAAACTGAACTTAAAGAACAGCTGATGTCATGATTAACAAAGGCAACTCATTTATATATATAAAAAAAAAAAAAAAAAAAAAAAAAAAATGCTCAATTCACATACAAATTTTCAGCCCTATAAATTAATTTTCAACATTGAAACAGTTGAAATATCTTTGCTAATAATGGTCCGATTTCGATGAAACTTCTTTTGTTTTTTAGGTAATTTAATTTTCTTTCCAACGGAATAGGGTTTAAACTCCCTAATTTGGAGGGGTTTTAAAGGTGCACGAATACTTTAATAATCCGAAAAACCAGGAGGGTGGGGGAACCAAGTCGAGACCCCCACAAAATATTCCCCCAACACCAACTACATTCACATACAAATTTGCAGCCCTATAAACTAATTTGGTGGAGCTGTAGAGATGCGCAAAACTTAAAAAACGCCGAAATTTCAGGTAAACATACCGAAATTTTGACTGAAATTCACTCATTCTTTGATGGCATCGTTCTGCCTCGAAGAAAGCTCTACATACCAAATTTCAGCTCATTCGACCTAAAGGGGACCGCTGGAGGTGCTCAAAGATGGCAAAAAAAAATATATATATATATATATATCTGACATCTCCAAATCTTCCATAATCGGGCCTCTAGGGGTTATGAAACGGATAGAAAACGCAGTACCGCCGCTCACCGCCGACCTTCGACCCACTGCAATAGTATATTTTTTCGAGGAAAATACGACTAAAAAAAAAAAAGAGAAACTTAATTTCAATAACTAATATAATTTAAATTTAATTAACAAAAGTAATAATAAATCTTAAATCTTAATAAATAAGGTTCTAACAAAAGTCTTTGTGTATATAATGAGTTTTATTTAAATTTCAGTATAAAATCTGCTGTATAATTTTTATAATAATTCTTCAAAATATAGACCATCATTGCCGATTACTTTGATCCATCTTTCTACCAGAAGTTGAATTTGGTTTAAAGGCGAAAAACTCCTCACGTCCTGATTTGACATTCCTGTACTTTTTGAAGTGCCAGACCGTAATAGACCATATCCAAAAAGTCCCATATCAGGACTTCTTCTCCATTTCTGAGAATCTTTCATTGATTAAGAGTGAACGAAAGGTTGGAGCATTGTCTTGCTGAAAAATCACTTTAATACGACTGGCCAAAGCACGGGACTCCTCTTTTAAAGCTCTATATGCTGTTTTGAGTTGTTCGATAAACGTCAATAGCCCTGCCATCTGGAACCAGATCAAAGTGCAAAACATTCTCATAATTCCACCAAACACAAAGCATTTCCTTGAAGGCTCTTGTTCCCAGAATTGAACCGCCTGATCCAAAACGCTACTGTATTAGGATGCACCAAATTTTCACCTTACACCGCACAAATTTCCTCAGCAGCTCCCTTCGCACTCAACCCTTATTTACTTCCTTGTACGAAGTAAAGGAAGTATTGTAATCGCGAAAATTCTCGGTTTTCAGATTTCGACGGAAATATCCATTTTGACCATCTCTGAATCCATTTTGACTAGTTCCATCGTGGCGTCAGTACGTACGTTCGTATCTCGCATAACTCAAAAACGGTTAGCTGTAGAACGTTGTAATTTTGTATTTAGGATTATTGTAAAATCTAGTTGTGAGCCTCTCTTTTTGGTCACTGCTTGATTACCGGAAGTGGTACTTTACTTGAAGGTCATAATTGATTTCCATCAAAAATTATATTAAAATACTATAAAAAACTGCTCAAATTTAGTATTTATAATTTATATATTGATTTAAATAACACACTAGATTTTGGTCTAAATTGGAAAACCGGAAGCGGTACTTTACTTGAAGGTCATATTAGACTTTCATCAAAAATTATAATAAAATTAAATATATAAATCATATGTTTCGGTAATAAAGGTTACAAACGCAATTTGGTTTCCAATCCAATTAAAACATTTTATTACTTGTTTTAAGTGTTAAAATTTAGTATAAAATACTGGTTTTCCTCCCCATTTGTGAGATGAGCTAGTCTGCAGCAGGAGAATAAGATTTAAGTTAAGTGTGTTCTTCCGCTTGAAATGTCGAAACTGTCGATTTCCAATGCTTTATCCAGTGATATTGACAGTTTTATTGTTGTCAAGGAACATGAAAAAATATCTTGGAAACTAGTTACCTACTGAAGGAAAACGACATGTAATAATGGAATGAGACCTCCAGTAACAAGTGTGTGCGTGTCTATAGATGGATGTCGGGACGCCGAGTGTCGTTTTTACTGCAATCTTCGGAAACTAGTAACCTAATTCAGTATCACTTTTTGAGCCACGAATTTATAATTTAATAATCGTACAAGGAAGTCATGTGTTGCCCACATCAGATATTTTCCAGTAGTGCCTCAGAAGACCACGAATGACAATTTTTGACATGTGTGAAATTTATAGGAAGGAATGAAAGATAGAGACAGTTGGTATACATAATTAAATAAAGGATTAGTCAAAGTAAATAATAATATTTGCATTGTTTACATTAATAAGGATTCACATGGAGACTTTAATGTCTGAAATGAATTAATGTCTGAATGAATGAAACAAATACTTTTCAACCAAGTATTTTGCGTACATTCCATCAGATTACTTTGTATATAGCTTTTTTAAAGTTAGTTTGCGTATATTCCATGAGATAATAGTAACGGAATGTGCCCAAACTAACATAATAACGAACTATATAGAGAAAAAAACTAGCGTTTTATATAAAATACTCATTAACTTCTAAACTGTGGCTTATCACATTCTTTCCCCACCCCCTTCAATTTAATATCATCAAAATGTTGGAATCATTTAAAGTTCAGAAATAATCGAAAAAATATATGAGAACAATGTTTTTCCACACAATCACATTTACAGGTGGTGCAATAGTTCACTTTCAAGGCGTATACATGTCGCCTTAGCGACGTTGGTACAAAAATTCATTGGAGAAGGATAATTTAAAATTTTCCAACAATTTTGACCGGATTTCCTAACAATAATTTTCTTTCCTATTAAGATACAATATTATGTCTATAATATCTCAATTTCTTAACTAAATATCTGACGTGGACAACAAATGACTTCCTCGTACGCCTATTAAGCTATAAATCGGTGGCTCAAAATGTGATCCTGAATTTGGTTACTAGTTTCCGAAGATTGCAGTATCTCAGAAATGACACTCGGCGTCGCGACGTCCATCTATTGACACACAAAAATGGGGAGGAAAACCAGTATTTTACACTCAATTCTAACACTTAAAACAAGTAATAAAAATGTTTAATTGAATTGTAAACCAAATTGCGTTTGTAACCTTTATTACCGAAACATATAATTTATGTATTTAACTTAAATATAATTTTTGATTTACAATTTGAACCAAAATATATTAAATATATTCATATCGATATAAAAGTCCTATTTACCAAATTTGAGGTGTTTTACATTATATTTTAATATAATTTTTGATGAAAGTCTAATATGACCTTCAAGTAAATTTCCGCTTCCGGTTTTCCAATTTAGACAAAAATCTAATATGTTATTTAAATTAATATATAAGTTATAAATACTAAATTTGAGAAGTTTTGCATAGTATTTTAATATAATGTTTTATGGAAATCAATTATGACCTGCAAGTAAAGTACCACTTCCGGTGATCAAGCAGTGACCAAAAAGAGAGGTTCACAACTAGATTTTACAATAATCCTAAATACAAAATTACAACTTTCTACAGCTAACCGTTTTTGAGTTATGCGAGATAGGAACATATGTACAGACGCCACGACGAAACTAGTCAAAATGGATTCAGGAATGGTCAAAATGGATATTTCCGTTGAAATTTAAAAACCGAAAATTTTCGCGATTACAATCTTTCCTTTACTTCGCACAAAGTAAAGTAAAAAGGTATTGATATTGGTTTTAAATTTTAGTAACTGTTTTAAGTAACATGTTTTACCATAATTTTCGCAGTTTGAAGTAAGTTCTCAAATTTAAAATTTCCTAATTTTTTGTTTTTTCGAATTATTGGAGGAGGGAGGATGACAACCTCCTCTCCTCTTTTCTCTTACATTGCCTCGTCCCTTTATATAGCAACAGCTACTGTCAACTATCACGTCATACCTGACAGTGCGACAGTGCCACAACCGCAATCTATTCTGTCATGACGGCAACTGCCAGACAGTTTACACCGTGACAGTATACTCTCACCGTTTAAACGGGCCTTATCTTACCACAGTGTCTATTTATTATAAAAATAGCTAAATAAATGGACTGTATAGAAGGAACTTCATTTGTTGCAACATTCACAGACAATTGCAACCCTTTAGTTGCCATTTTATCTAGGCCATGAGAAATTGCCGCTTCAGAACTAGCTGACCTCAGACACGTTGTTCCTTCCAATATATTTCACCTTTCATAGCTCTTTATCTTCTTGAAGCTTTTGTCGGGAAACGTTTTCCTTGAGTGGTAGATGATCGCTTGGAACAGTGATAGCATGATGGGCGGTTTAGAGGATCATTAATTTATTTCATCTTGGTTCAAATAGTTACAAAGATGATTCAGATTATTATTAAGTTAATAATAATTGCATGCAAGATTCGAGATAGTTATAACAATATTTAATATTCTGGCCTTGAATACTAAACATATACAATATCTCGTAGCTACCTTTACCGAAATTAAAGAATAGTATATTGGTTGTCGAAACCCTTTACTACGGCATACAGTAGAATATATCATTTGATACTTTTCTGATTATCCGTTTTCTTAATGGCTGCCAAAACAAACGAGATCCATTTGTACCGGGGCCATTTTGTTCGGGTACTTTCGGGCTCGGACATTCACGACCCATTTTTAGAAACATTTCCCCGTTGGCATTGGGGCCTTTTGTTTTAAGTGTTCCCATTAAATCGTCGAGGGCACGATTTCTTTTAATTTTTTCATGATAATCATCATGATACATCTCTCATAAACATGGGTTAATTATGTTAATGTCGAAATATTTTCTAGTTTTTATAGGACAAAATGATGAGCATCTCAAATTGTTTCGCATTCGATCTATGGCTTCTAATTAAAATTGATATGGATACTACAGAAGGTTCTGGTTATAAAAATACTGGGAAACTAGAAACTGTTTTTGGAGAGGGATCGGTCCAGAACCTATTATATCCTAGCATTATGTTATATCCTAGTAGGCTGGTAGGTATTATATCTTTACCTATTATATTATATCTTAGTAGGCAGTCAGAGCAAAACTTAATGAGCCATGGCTCAGTGGCTCTGCTTGTTGGATTTTTTACCGGTTGAAAATCAAACCGAGCCTCAGTAATCAATCCGAATTCCCCAACACTGTGATCGGCGCGGCGACGTTCGGCTTGGATCGCTCTTGTATGACAGCCTTTAGGCGGGGAAGAGTTCCAGAAACACCGATGGCTGGGTGATGTAGAGGCCGACTTTAGATTAGATGTACATGGAGAAGAGCCGCAGAAGATCGGCCTGAATGGTCCTCCATGGACCATAAGGCGAGAAGAGTTAGATAAGGACTATGGTGAGGCAAGATCTTTGTGCGCCCGGGGTAGTCAACTTTCTTATTCCTCCTTTTCACTTCAATTAGGCCCTCAGCCCTAACTAAAAATGGGAATAGATATTTTTTTTATAAAACTCTAATAAAAATGGATTAATGGTAAAGTAATATTTTCACAGAAAATTTTAATTTTTTTAAATTTTACCTTACAAATACATCGTAAAATTACACATTACGATATAACATGAAGACTATAAAATTTTATACGCAAATCACGAAAGTAATGTTTGGTATAAACTTGCAATCTCAGTAATGTATTTTGTTTTTATTCCCTACTTTTACGACCCATGGTGCCCCTCGACTCCGCCTTGGTCGGAAATGCCTTAATGTTTTACTTGATCACAAAATTACGTGCAAATAGCACACACGAATATTATGGAATAAGATTTATTTGATTTTTATTGGTCATTTACTAAATTTCCTCAGCTTCCTCGACTATTCTCACCTCTTGGATCTCTGTATCCTCAGGATTCTCTGCATCAACTCCTTCTTAGTAGCTCTTCCTATATACTGTCCCCATCTCAAAAACTATTTTTTCCTCATGTCTTGTTGCATTTTCCTCCCTTGGAGCTTTCCTCTTGTTACTTTCCATTAAAGTTGGAAGTGAGCTTTTTGTGGTAAATCCAAGTTGGCGTTTCAGTCCTTCAGATGTTTTTTTTTTTTATGAGGATTCTTTTCATTATCCGCAAGAACCAGATCGTAGACAAATACAGACAAGCTAAATCAAACAAAGCTACCCCATTTACACGTTTGATTTGCCAGTGTTAGGTAAAGGTCTAAAGGCACTTAAGGAAAGAAAATTTTGAATAAATAAATTATTATTATTTTTTTATTTTTATTAAAAATTAATAAATATTCAATACAGTATTTTTATATTGATCCAATAGGGTTCTCTATGCTACATAATTTATTCTATTTCAGGAAAACAAATTTAAATCACCCTGTATTAAAATTGAATTTTCTTTATTTAAAAAAAAAAATCATTTTCAACAACGTTTCTGGCTCTGTTACCCATCTTTAGATTGTGATATCTAGAAAATGGAGAGGAAGACTAGGTTATTGTGGGTCAATTAAGATAAACAAAAGGACTATAAACATTAGCAATAGATTATTTTAATGCTCTTAAATGAAACAATTACAATTTGAGATTTTTAAAATAATAAGTAATAATTGTAATCTTAATTCATTATATAAACAGATTGCATGGAAGAAAATAACTAAATAAATAAAAATACAAGGGGTACTAAAATAAGTATGCCAATTTATATCATCAATATATAAAAATAAAATTAAGATAATTAAAATTTCTACACTTCCGTTAAAATAACAATTTTACCCTGAATGCATCAAAAGTAGTATAACTCAAAAGCCCCCCCCCCTCTCTCTTCCATTAGAAATCTCAGTTCTGTATAATACAATGGTGGCAAATAACTGATAGTGGTTATCTTTCCTCGGAAATTCTCCAGTATGCTCTATCTGACTTAACAGATTGGTTCCGCTGAAAATGCCTGGTCTGGAGAAATGAATATCATTTGCAGGCACTCTATGGTTTGAAAAAAAAAAAAAAAAAATCAAAATGAAAATGAAAATCCTCTTTTGTCATTTAAAGGAACCGGAATTTTCAAAAGAAGAAATGGAAATCTTTTTTCACTGATATGTAGAGTAGATTAAAAAAAAAGTGATGAAAACTTTTTATCTTATATCATATTAAATAAATTGTTGATGTAATATATTTTATATTATTTGATCTTTATTGCTGTAACCATTTGTGTTTCCAATTGCACAATTAGCAGGTATTGCGTTAATAAAAACAGACTTTAAAGATATTGCATATATATATATATATATATATATATATATATATATATATATATATATATATATATATATATATATATATATATATATATATATATATATATGCATATTTAATAATATTATTATACATGAGAAAATGCTGTGCTTCTCCTATATAGATATCCTGGTTAATCATTCGGAAAAAGTCTGAAAGGAAGTTTGTTTTTTTAGAAATTGCCAAAAATACAAAATATTAAATCAGTGTAAAACCTTGAGGCAACTCCTTAAATTATTACTGAATGGGCGAAACATTGACTGACTAGTTATTTACAAACTTGACATACTTATAAAATTATCCCAAAAATAAATTAATAATACTTTTAAATAAATAAATAGCAGATTTGTGGGAAGGGAATTCTGGATAGGTTGTACCGTATAAGAAAAGATTCACTAAAGGAAGGAGTTATATAAGAGAAGTACAAAGATCTGTAGCTTGTGATTTGGTATTCAAAAGATGAACAGAGGAAATCAAGATGAACATTATAAGGGAGGGTTCCTAGTTCTTTGGGATTTTCACTGAAAGTAGATACAGTAGTTGGAAGTACAATGATCGTTGGAAAACGGGATAAAGTTTGGGTTTGGTATAACCCATAAAATGATAAGGTGCAGCCCTAAGCTGTGCAAACGCGCACCGGGCTGCATCACAATAGCAGGATTCATTGTTCCCAAAAATATACTATCCTCAATGTAAAAATGTATAGTAAGATATTTAATAAATGAGTAGTTTATTGATGGCAGTGGCATACGCTTACCCCAGTGTAATACCCCACTGCCGCCACGACCCCGTATGACCGAAAGGTCGGGTAGGGGAAATAAAAGACAGAAATATCACAGCGTCTAATATAAAATAACATTTGATGTTAAACCCTAAATAAAAAAAAGGAAAACAACATAACATTACGAATGTAATATTAGTAGTATCCAGTCGGATTACTCTAAATTTTCTTAGAATAACGGACTGAGACAAGGTCTGTAATTTTTTCAATTTGTCCTTAGAGAAGGTAGTAGAGAATGATGCATATACACATAGTTTTCAATAAGTGCTCTGTTACGTTATTACACATATTTAATAACGAAGTGCTTCGAAGATAGAGGGTGTCTTTCTTGATCCATATTGAACCAAATTGTTGAAAGGCCTCATAGTGAACGATAAATATATAAAATAAAAGTTCACTGGAAATAGCAGAAGACAGCTCAATCACTCAGTTAAATTACTCAATTGACTATTATTAATTTAAATAACCCGAAGCTCAAGTAAACTTAGTAAACAACACATCTGCAGAAATCGGATGTTGCTTTGTTCTGCAGGAGGCACACTCAGGTTAGACTTAGAAAACTCTTATACAGCCAGTCTTAACAAATGCAACTTCGACCCTTTCAAAGAGCGACGAAAATTATTTCCTTATCTTCGAGAGAAAGATTCTGCTCAGAATTTTTAGTCCAGTATAAGACGAAGAATCCTGGAGAAGCAGAAAGAATAGGGTCTCTGTGAACTTTTTAATGAAGCTGGCAGTGTCAGAGTCATTAAGCTAGGAAAACTGAGTTTAACAGGTAGCTTAGTGAGAATGAAAGAAGATACAGAGATTCTAAGGCGAGGATTGGACCTAAACTAAAAACCTAAAACTAAAACTACGTTGGGCGGATGGGGTGGCAGCTGATGCGAAAAACATTTAGTGCGTCAATAATTGAATAGCGGTTGCCCAAAGTAGAAAAAAATACAGAAGGCTCATAGAGGGTTCGAGGACTCCATAAGGGCTGTAGAGAAAATTAATGATAATTTATTATTATTATGTGTGTATATCCTATATACAGGACCGACGCGTTACCACGCATATTTTATTCTTGTGCGGCCGAAAATTGTATGACTCCTTTCAGGAAAAAAACAGATATATGAGTTATATATATATTTTTTAAATTTAACAGGAAATGAAGTGAACATAAAAACTACTTTATGGCAATTTATTATTATAAAAATGCTTATTTACAAAACCACAAAATAAATACAATATCAAAGAAACGCGTCGGGCTTTCATTTTCTCAAATAAACCTCTCTCTCTCTCTCTCTCTCTCTCTCTCTCTCTCTATATATATATATATATATATATATATATATATATATATATATATATATATATATTGCTATGTTTATGGCAAGAACTGCTTTTCTAAGGCAGGTGGGGGTTCCAGAAACCACATTTACATAATTTACTTATCTAATATGGTTTGTATTTGCATCGGTTCCAGAAGGGAGCCGATCACTCAAACTATATTTTAACATAAAAGGCTAGAGATCGCAGACCCCCCTCCTATGGTCACTAGTTTGGGATATTATAAATACCATTGGAGATCCTTTCCAAGGGTGTCGTGTTTACCATTTAACTTAATTAAACTATATGATGGCATGCAGGGTTAATAGAATAATAGAATTTGATCTTACTTTATTTAAGTTACGTTATTAATTAAAATATTGGTTTACTAATTTAGAATATAAATTACTCTCATTGTAAAAATCTTTGGACTGTAACCTATGTAGTTGAGAATACTGGTAGAACTTGCTTATTTAAAACATTAATCGGGTGCCACATAATATTCGACATTAATGTACACAATGAATGAAAGGACTAGCACTTATAGTTGCCTTAGACACTTGGAGCTCGATGGTCTAGGTTTCTCTCTCCTGCAACGGCCTCCTATTCTGTCTTCTAGCTCGAACTTCGTCTCTCGATGGATCGCTCAACTGTACCCTCTGCGAACCTCAGTCTTCTGCCTTCTAGCTCGAACTTCACTCTTCTAGTTACCTTCTCCCAAGAACTTCCCTACCTTCTGTTTCCTCTGCCTGTTCTCCTCTTTTTCCCCTTCTCCTTCTTGAAAAGATGCATTTTGTCTCCACCGTCCTTTTGGGACATCTGATTGGTTGACGTTATAAGAATTTTTGAAATGTTTAAACTTTTTTTCCTTTATTGTTTATGTCTGGTCGGCATGTTTATTACACCTTGTCGACCGGACCTATCTCTAGTTGTATCTTTATGACGGTTTTAAGCGGCACCGAACTGCCCCGGGCCTTTCAGGTGTCGACCTCAAGGAAACCGAGCCCGCATTTCTTTGTTTGAAAATGAAATTTATTTATGTTAATATTGGATGAATCAGGAGGCATCTCTTTAATTTATCCATTATCTAATTACTATTATTTAATCTTAATGATTTCCTTCAATTCCAGTATTCTCAATACATATCATTATATATATATGACATAAATGGAAAAATCCAATGAAGAGTTTCAAAATTAACATAAATAAATAAAAAAATCATCTGTTTATTTTTGCCAATCCAGGCCTCATTAGGATAGTAAGAGAGAGACTCTTATATATTTTGGCGATTTTAGTGGAATTATTTCTTCTTTTTTTTTTCTTTTTTTATGATCAGCTGTTTGCAATTTAACTTTAACCAGCTCTTGTCATGTTACCTCCCTTTTCCCTTAGTATGTGCCTGGACTTCTTGGTATGGGGTGCTATCTCTGGTTGGTGACTGTTTTGACTCTGGAAGTGAGGTGTGCTTTATATTTTATTTCTTCTCTCCTGCTTTCCTGATGCTTGAATTGGAGAAATATCGACATGATTTTTTTATTTCTTTATGTTAATTTTGAAACTCTTGGTATATTTATTAGATTTTTCCATTTATGTCATAACAATTATTTATGTCATATTTGAGCTCCTGCTCTTGCATATTGATATAAAAATATATTTACGATTTATAAGTAATTGAAACATTCAACCTTTATCAACCTTTAATAAAAGCTATTTAAGAAACATATTGTGTCCAGCCCTCAAGATGAGACAGAATGTGAATAGATCTCTAATCTAGTTAGAGTACCCAGGGACTGATTCACTGCTCTTAAGCTCACATCTAATGATTTTAACGAGGTTGATGAGGGTTCAGACAACTTGCCTCTAATATCCTATCTCCCTCGTGCCTTTCCTCCTCTCAGCACTACCTCGTCTAGGATTAAATAGCTCTATACCGATATTGTTAACAAAGGCGATAATCGGGAGGCAGAAGGCTGTAGATAGTTAGATGTAGTCATAAAGTGTCATCGTTATACTTTACTGTAGATAAAAGTCAATCTTATCACTACTATTGAACTCGTTAACTTAATAGCGCTCAAGCCATTACTGATCCATGATCTTTAAGATCATTAACTGATCCGAGAAATATATCCCGTTTTTATATTTTTTTAATAATTTTACTTTTGTATTATTACAGAGAGTATTGTGGGAGGTGGATGGGGGCGCGCTGGGTGAAGATTTAGTCGCATCCGTCTGCTTTCAGAAACACTGTTTTCCATCTAGGGTCTAGTCTTGCAGTTATTGGCAACTGGTCCAATTGGAATAATTTTTTTTTTTTTTTTTAGTGAATTTTATTACCATTTATTCAATTTAATAAGTAATTCACCATAAAATGCATTTTTGAGTTATGGACTACATGTACTCTCGTTGATGTACTACATATATCTAGTATTTTAATGTACACAATTCAACTCTGCTAATCAACTCATTATTTTTGTGTTTTTAACTTTCTCTCTTTTTCTTTTATTTTTTTCTCGTTTTTTTGTTCTTTATTTTAATGAAAATATTGTAAACATTAACTGATCTGTATTTTGTAGTCTTATGGCCCAGATATTATTTCTGTTTTATTTGTTCAATAATTTTATTCTTAAGGGACCTAGTCCCAGAATAAAGTTTTTCTTCTATCTATCTGTCTATCTATATCAAATGTGAAAGAGCTTTAACGAGAAGACCCGTTTTCGATAAAATTGTAAAATAGATTACATAAAGGGATAATTTCGGTAAGTCGATTTTAGCGAAAACGTTGCTGTAATATACCTGGGATATACCTATCATAAATACGTAATTTCAGTTCCGTACAACTTTTCGTTCACTCTGTAAAGAATATTTAGCTAGGATTTAAATATTGAACTTAGTTTGATTTAAATCAGTCCAATCCTTATAATGATTGAAGCGCTGGTCAAAAGTTCTCTTTTGATGAAGATCTCTACCGCTGTACACATTTCTACATCTCCGTGTCAATCTACTGGTATTTGTCTAGAGAAGTCATAATGGTTCTGAGAACATCGGTCTGTATCCTGCTGCCAGGCCTGTATCCTGGAGTCCTGATCTTCGTTATAACAATGAAGGATATCGCGGTAGAGTCGGTGAACAAATCGGTTGCATGTCTTTTTACTTCCTTGTACGCAGTAATCGCGAAAATTTTCGGTTTTCAGATTTTAACGGAAATATCCATTTTGACCATCCCTTAATCCATTTTGACTAGTATCGTCGTGACTTCTGTACGTACGTTCGTACCTATCTCGAATAACTCAAAGACGGTTAGCCGCAGAAAATTAAAATATTGTATCTTGGATTACTGTATAATCTAGTTGTGAACCTCCCCTTTTGGTCACTGCATTATTACCGGAAGTGGTACTTTACTTGAAGGCCATTACTGATTTTCATCAAAAATTATATTAAAATATAATGAAAAACTTCTCAAATTTGGTATTTGTAACTTATATATTGATTTAAATAACATACTAGATTTTGGTTGATATTAGGAAACCAGAAGTGGTACTTTACTTGAAGGTCAGATTAGACTTTCATCAAAAATTATATTAAAATATAATGTAAAACATCTCAAATTTGGTAAATTAAACTTTTATATCAATATAAGTAATATAATAGATTTTGGTTGAAATTGAAAGGTCCGAAACCGATACTTTACTTGAAGGTTAAAATAAACACATCAAAAGGTACTATATGTCGACATTTATTACTGAGATCATATGGTTCGATGATCAAGGTTATAAACGCGATTTTTTTTCCACTGTAATTAAAAAATTTTATTACTATTTTTAAGTGTTAATATTGAGTGTAAAATATTTCTTGATATAAAATTTTTTTTTTGAGTGTAAAAAATTTTCTTTCCCATTTGTAAGCTGAATAAGTCTGCAGTAGGAGAATAATATATAAGTTTCTTCAGCTTAAAATGTTAAAACCGTCGAAGTGACATCGACAGTTTTAATGTTGTCAATGAGCACGAAGAAATCTCTCGGGAACTTGTTACCAACTGAAAGAAAACGATATATAATAACGGATTGAGACCTCCATAAGCAAGGGCTTGTTTGTGTGTGTCAACAGATGGACGTCGCGACTCCGAGTGTCGTTTTTGAAATACTGCTATCTTCGGAAACTAGTTACTAAATTTAGGGTCAGACACCACCGATTTATAGTTTAATAGACGTACAAGGAAGTCATGGGGTGTCCACATCAGATATTTTATTTTAACAATAAAATCTGATTCTCGCCTTTAGTCGACACTAGAATTCGATCATTCACCTATCATAGTGGCTAGCTTTCAGAGAAAATGGTTAATATATATTCGCCATGTGCATCAATTTCCATCTTATTAATTTTCAGTCTAATTATACATTGAGTCTCTCCCACGTGTTTCAGCTATAGAATTTTAAATATTTTCACCGATATATCGTTTGTGGCTCAGTATCATTTAGTGCGTCAATATCCTGTTCGAAGACTTTGATACGATAATGACAAGCCAATTACAGCAATATTGGTGTTATTTGTTCGAATATATATATATATATATGACAGTCTCAAAAATAAATTATTTTAAATAAATTTATGTACTTTAGGTTTTATTCATTCCATCATTGTTCCATCGCACTTTCCAGATTTAATAACGAAATTTTTCTTCAAATCGTGCTCATATTTTTTGAACGATAATCTAATTATGTTGCAAATAAAAGATTGGAATTTTGAATGCTTGTATATTCAGTTTGATCGTAACTTAAAATCCTGAGGTATAATTCAGTAACTGTCCCAAAGATTCAATTCCATTACGTATATAACGTTACGGTGCGCGATTTAGTGACGGGATAGGGTTCATTCCTCCTTTCTGTATGCTTGCACTGTCTCAGTGCCTGTGCAGAACTTACGCCAGTCACCCAAAACTGAATTTAAAGTTTAGTAATTAGTAATTATTGACGTCGTTTTTTGAAAAAGACGTAAGCGCCATTTAGGAAACTATATATTTTTTTTCAATTGTATTCTTTATTGTATACTGTAGGAGTTTATTAAGGTGGCAAAATTTTTATTTTGATTATTTTTGGCTGCCGTATATTAATTTAGTTTGATTAAAATTTTTCTCAGGTGTATTTTTATTTCTTGTTTTTCCTCGTGTCTGCAGTTAATTAAGACCAAAAAGTGAAAAAGAGAGTCAAACAATTTTTTAAGATATTTCATTGAAATTCCAACAGATAAGAGTCTCAAAATAACCATAAACTTATAATTATAAGTTATAAAAATAGTTATATTTCAGAAGGTAAATATAATTTTTAAAAAGCTCAAAAGACTCTATCTAAACAATTAGAGTTACCTACTCTAAAAATAGTGATTTATACAGATTCTTGTAATATGTTTTTAAGTATCTCTTCTAATTTTAAGTTTTACAGTTTCTGATTTAACTAAGGAAATATAGAAGAATCTTTATATCTAGATACAGTATATACGTGGATAATAAAAACATATTAGGTCCGGAGCATTTAATTTGAACCCTAATAGGAATAGAATAAATTCGCTTTGAAAATATTTTATGATGGAAATAAAATCTGACTTTTTTTTATATATATAATGAAATAAGAATAATATAGAATGAAATCTTAGAATCGATACGAGAATAAAAGGATTAGAATAAAAGCGGGAAAGAAATGTTGAAGAAAGATTCAATTAAGAAGAAACGATGAGCAGGTATTCTCCCTTCCTTGCTTTTTCTTTCTTTTTCATTTTCTTACATTGAGACACTTTTTGTCTTACCGGCCCTCAGATTATTTCAGATTTATTTCATTTAAACTTTATTATCCTTATTCTGTTCCCTTTTCAAGACTGAAAATTCACCAATTGGGACGAGCACTGACATAAAAGCTATTTCATTGATGGCAGAATTAATATATAATTAACTGTGACAGATTATATATAATATAATTGAAGAATTTTATTCTGGGACTAGGTCTCTTAAGAATAACACAATGGAACAAATAAAACAGAAACAATATCTGGCCATAAGATTACAAAATAAAGATCAATTAATATATACAATATTTTCAATAAAATAATAAGCAAACCGTATAAATTCTTGTCTTGAAAAGAATTAGTAATGTTAACCAAAAATTAAAAAGAGAAAAAAAAAAGAATAGAAAAGGAGGGAAAATGAAAAATGCAAAAATAATGGGCTGATTAGCAAAGTTGAAGCTAGTGCATTAAAAACTATTATTTACTTCTTATCTAGATGTTTATCTTAGACTGCAATTTCATAATTAGCGAGCATCATTTTGGAAAGAAAGAATTTATGCTAAATTAATTATTAAACATATGTTTGCCCGAAAAACTAAATAGATTAATTAGATAGATAAATTATATAAATATATAATATAATATATAATAATAAATATAATATAATATATAATATATATATAATATATTATATATATATATATATATATATATATATATATATATATATATATATATATATATATATATATATATATATATATATATATATATATAATATAATATAATATAATATAATATAATAAATAGATTAATTAAATAGATTAATGATGGATTTGATAAACATGATAAACTAATATAGTTTACATGTAAATTATATACGAATATTATAAACTAACGAGTTATTTTCACGACAATTATTACTATATGAATGCTTTCATTGCTTGATAAATTATCATGCAAGAAAATTATAATAATTTATCGTGAAAATAACTTCTTAGTTCTCAGCTCATGGGTTTTACTTGATACATAATCTGTTATTCAAATACAAACCCAAAATTGGCCAAATCAACCGAATTGAAAGACAATTCTCCCAAAATGGTTAGTAAATCGAAATGATCAAGTTCTATCTGCAAAGATGAATTGCTTACTTTATATTGTTAATTAGGTTTGTACGGGTTTCTAATTTCCTTCACCTATAAAAATTAATGCGGACTATTGATTTTATCATATCCATCAGTTGATTTATGTTCAATAAATTATTAAATATATTTTTACCCGAAAAACTAAGTGTACGAATACTAATTTTGACAACTGTAGGCATATATCTAAATGTTTCAGAAAAATTACGTCCCAATTTTTATATTTTGAAAAATTTAAAACAAATTACGAATATTTTTGTAAATCACTGTTAATGCGGACCAGAAATATCACATTTCACATCATTTCAAGACTGTTTAACATATACACTAGGTGTGGCAGAATTATATACTTTAGTCTATATACCTTTTTTATAACGTATGTATGTTTAATTGTCTTAAATATTGTTTAAATCTATTTTAAGTTTGTCGGTTGTAGTTATTATGTTGATGTGAGATGAGCGATCTCTGATCTTCATGTTTTTTAATGTTAAGATTTTCTATTCTGATGATGCCTCAAAATTTTACCACAACAGTTTGAACCATACTAAGAAAATATATACAGAATGCCTCTCTAAAACTGTTAGATATATGCCTACTTTATTTATTGTTATTCAGAGACTCTTGTCTGTTGGAATTTTAAAGTAATTTCTTAATCATCGTTTTGTCTTTCTCTTTCACTTTTTGGTCTAATAAATTTTCAAACTCTGTAAAATATTTGGACACTTGGAGTTTCTATATGTTTCTTATCACAATCATATAGACTTTTTTTTTTAAAAAAAGGCTTAAGCACGAAAAATTCGTAATTTAGGTTTCAATTTATTATGTGACTATTTCGATTCCCGCTCACGATAAATAGAAAAAAAAAATTATAAATGGTCTAAAAATCGACTATTGATGACGTAAGCACCAAATACAAACCATCCATAACCTTAACCAGTGGCTGGAAACCTTGAAAATATACTGTAATTATAAAGAATTTGCCTCCTTAATAAACTTCTGCTGTATACAACATTGACTGCAATTAAATATATATATATATATATATATATATATATATATATATATATATATATATATATATATATATATATATATATGTTGTTGTTGTTTGGGGAAAAAACGTTTCATGTGCTTCCTGTAAAGTGCTTACACCTTTTTCAAAAATGTCGATATGTTTCTTATCAAAATGAAATAATTACAAATTAATAAATTAAATTTAAAACCATACATTAAAATATTTTTGCATGTAGTACGAAGCCTACATGGCTACTATTTTCTGGGTCCTATTGTATATCAAATTGCCTCTTAATGTCGGTTTTAATATATCCATGTTTTTATTTCTTTTTTATCATATTTTGAATTTTATGTTCGTTTAATATTCATTGGTTGTGGTTTATACTGAGCCCAACAAAGAAAGGAAAGAAAAACATTCTTTTCCATTCAGCGAAATATTCAAATATATATAAACTGGCCCTTTATAGCTCGCTCCATTTGGCAATGACATGAAATTTCAATTGATAAAACCGTCCGATCTCGGGTGAACAGATACGATTGAAAATTTTCTGTCTAGTTTTGAGTATAAAACTGAAACTAGGATGAATAATAATGAATAGGATGAATAAGGATGAATAATTTATAGTATAAAACGAAACTAAGATTTAAAATGTTTTGATAACATACTATAGCAACTAATCGACTTAAAACAATTAAATTTAATTTAACTTTTGTCAATTTAATTCCTTATTAAATTATTATTGATAAAGAAGGTGAATTTATCTTATCAAAAAAGGTCTAAAATATGTTTTGCCTCGAAAAATTTTTGGAGAGTCCACGCTCACAATTTTCCTTATCGCTATGGATACTAAGTCCAATAAAAAAATTAATTGCAGTATATATTGCTGATATTGGTAGGAGAAGGATTTATTTTTTAGTTTATCTCTGTAGACTATTTAATTATCTTCCAAATGGCCACCAAAACTATTCGAGAAATGGATATTTTTCAAGTTACTGTAAAAACTAAAAAAAGGTAAACAGGTTTCCATAGGAGCATGCGCTGAATTCTTTTTAAAAATGGCTGCAAAGTTCAATATGACGCATCTTTGCTAAAAATAGGTCTTTGTTTATGATTTTTTTTTTTTTATTTTGTAGGGAATTTAATTATGTGCGTAAATTTGTCCTGTATTTCTGCAATAAATTAAGATTAAAATTATTATTTATATTTTTAAGAAACCTTAAATTACAATTATTTTATCTAAAATATGTTAAATAGTCTTTCATTAGAAAAAAAATTCAATTTTACCTAATTTCCATGTTTTCCCTCCTCATTGCATTGTGGTTTTGGACTAAGTGCTTTTATCGGTTATCTTTAAACTGACCCTCAATTTATAGTCCTGTTTCCTACCTCTCTTCTCTCTATTTTGATCATTCCAAATTAAAAATATATTGCAATGTTTAAATATTATTATTTTAAATTTTTATTTTATTTAGAATGTCCACATAGTGTTTTGCCATATTTGTTATATCTGTTTTAATGTTGACTACTCTATTCATATTTTGGGTGATATATATTGATTATTTAACAAAGAAACCCCTACTGGAAAATAAATCAATATAATTAGTACCTTACCCAAGTATCTCTATTTTGTTGGACTATGTGTTATCTGTAGTCTACTTTATGTTTATGTTATATATTTTTAGTCCTGATAATGTCTGGATTGGTAAAACATTGTCAGGCTAGTTATTTATTGCTATTTTAGAAAATAAAGATTTTGTCAAGGAAAGTTTGAATTCTAAACAAGTAAAAATTGGAATTTGTTCAATATAAGAAATACTAGTCTAATAAAAAAAAATATCTGATGTGGACAACACATGACTTCCTTGTACGGCTATTAAACTATAAATCGGTGGTTCAAAAAGTGATTTTGAATTAGGTTACTAGTTTCTGAAGATTGTAGTATCTCAAAAACGACACTGGGCGTCGCGACATCCATATATTGAAACACACACAAATGGGGAGGAAAACCAGTATTTAATCTCAATTTTAAAGCTTAAAACAAGTAATAAAAATATATAATTTGATTGAAAACCAAATTGCGTTTGTAACCTTTATTACCGAAACATTTGATTTATGTATTTAATTTAAATATAATTTTTGATATAAGCTTATTATGACCTTCAAGTAAAGTACCCTTTTCGGCTCATCAATTTGAACCAAAATATATTAAATACATTCATATTGATATTAAAGACCGATTTACCAAATTTGAGATGTTTTACATTATATTTTAATATAATTTTTGGTGAAAATCTAATATGACCTTCAAGTAAAGTACCGCTTCCAGTTTTCCAATTTCGACCAAAATCTAGCATGCTATTTAAATTGATATATAAGTTATAAATACTAAATTTGAGAAGTTTTGCATTATATTTTAGTATAGTTTTTGATGGAAATCAATTATGACCTTCATGTAAAGTACCACTTCCAGTGATCAAGCAGTGACCAAAAACGGAAGTTCAAAATTAGATTTTATAGCGATCCTAAATACAAAATTTCAACTTTCTACGGCTAACCTTTTTTGAGTTATCCGAAATACGAACGAACATACGTACAGACGCCACGACAAAACTAGTCAAAATGGATTCAGGAATGGTCAAAGTGGATATTTCCGTTGAAATGAGAAAACCGAAAATTTTCGCGATTACAATACTTCCTTTACTTCGTACAAGTAAGTAAAAAAAGTTTCTAATATTACGGAGTCAGTATTTTGTATTTCAAAAGCATGCTATTATGCAGGAAACCGTCATCCACCCTTCCACTTTATATCTTATAATTTTCATTGAATATTACGTTTAGTGCTGAAACCCGACAGATAACATCACATAGCGCGATTTTTCTTTTAACACTTGTAAAAGTGCATTATGCGGCTTTCTGAAATAAACAATTAATTTTACAAGTTCATCCACACAAACTCTTCAGCTTTATATAATTGTATAGATAGGTGAAGTTGTGATGACAACGAAACGTACGCGATTCGGACACTTATTGCCTTACCATTTATGGTTACTGCTCCGTTCCTTATGGGTGATGCTTTAAAGCCTAAAGCCTTCCCCAATAAACTGTCTATCTAAAGAAAAAAGAATTTTTCAAATTGGATTGGTAGTTTTTGAAATTAACGCGTTCATACATGCAAACTTTAGCTTTACATAGCATTTCCACGTCAATTGTAACCTTTTTCAAATCAATTGTCACCTTTTCCATTTCAATTGTCACCTTTTCCATTTCAATTGTCACCTTTTCCATTTCAAATGTAACTTTTTCTATTTCAATTGTAACCCAACCGGACATGAATTAATTCAATATTATTTATTTTATTATTGAAAAATAATTATTTTAATTACAGTAATGACTTTTGAAATAATTCGGCATATTCATTCGACATTTTTTTCGTTTATTAGATAATTGATATTAAAGCTAATTTCACGTAGGTAGTTTAAATTTTTGAAATAAAATTGTTGTTTATTTTTAAATATTTATTATTTTTTATTTATTTAGTGGGGGAGGGTAGATTTCATCGATTTGGTGATCGTCCATTAGGTTTTCGAAGTTGTTAATGTCAAATTTACTACCGAAATTCTGTTCGGCCAAGAGTATTTCTACTTAATATAGTTTTCATGAGCGTTTTGCATTTCCGTTACTGTTGGAGTTTTCAATGATGTAAGGATCGCTTATTAGGTTTTTCATGGTTCTGATTCAATTTTTTTAGTTGGGTTTTGGATCGCGCATGCGCGTTTTGAATTTTCTTTACTCTTGGAGTTTTCTCAAAGTTACAAAGGTTACAATTGACGTGGAAATACTATATAATAGTTTGGATTGGTCATTTATAATTAATAATGCGGACCTTACAATTTAATTTTGTTTATGAATTAACAATAAATATCAAATTCAAAGTGGTTTCGTATAGTACAGCATACTATACGACTAATAAATCGTAATAGTTTTTAATCCTGATTCATTAATTATGTCGAAAATTTAAATAAAATAACTGTAGCAATAAAAACAACCACATCACGAAGCTTTTAATCGTGTCGAGTTTTATCGCTTTCAGTATATCAGTGTGGCATGAAAAGCTTCATGGAAAAAAACTCGACAATGAGATACATTTTTTTCCCTTAGCATGTAGAGCCAGTGACATTTTGTGCTTGGACCCGAGCAGATTAGCATACAGTTGGGCTAAAACACTGTTATCGATGAACGTGTAGGGTTTTACATTAAAGTCTTAATTTGCGATTCCAAACGGAATTTAACCGAGTTAGGTAAAGTGTGTTATTAGGTTGAAGAAATAGTGCTGCGCTCTTCAGGCGAGAGGATAAGAGTCGGTGCACGCACCCTTTCTTGCCCCCGCCCCTCTCCCCCTCAACATTACACGCGATGAAAAATTATTTATGAAGTATTAAATATGAAAATAATTAAAATATCTGAAATTGTTATTCAGTAAATTAAGCTTTTAGACCTTCGCATCACAGACATAAAAGACTCATTAAACACACTTCAGATATTTCAGGAAATAATTTACAGACCAATAATTATGGTTACAATTCTACATACTGACGTTCACAACGTTTAACGAACATATCGACGTAATTTTTTTTTTAGAAAGGCGTAAGCGCCATTTAGAAAACTTTAGAGGAAACACATAAAACGATTTTTTCCCCAAATAACAATATTTTTTTATTCTGTATCGTGCAGAGTGGGACGTTATTAACATGGCAAAACTTTTATAATTACAACATATTTTTAAAACTTCGAGCACTGGCCAAGACCAGAATAATAACTGAGAGTCGTCAATATTTGGTGCTTACGTCATCAATAGTCAATTTATAGACAATTTCCAATTTTTTTTTATATATCGTGAGAGGAATCAATTGATGTGTTGTTTACGTCCCATAATAAATTTAAAACAAAATTTTGAATGTTCGGCGCTTGAGTCTTTTTCAAAAAACGACGTCAATATGATTGATACGAACCATATGGAAAATTCAGGTCACGAAATGTTTTACAGAGTTTGAATAATTAATTAGGCCAAAAAGTGAAGAAAAAAAAATAATTATTTAGATATTACTTTGAAATTCTAACAGACACCTCGATTCTCTAACTAACAATACACTTATAATTAGTATATTAGCATACATTGGGCAGTTTTGGAGAGGTATTCTGTATATATTTTCATAGTATGGTTCAAACTCTTGAGGTGAAATGTTCAGGCATCATCAGGATAGAAAATTATAACATCACAAAACATAAAGATCTTAGATCGCACATCTCATATCAGTATAAAACAGACTAACTCAAAATAAATAATACGTCACTCCAAGACAATTAAACATACCTAGATTATAAAAAAAGTGTATACTAGCATAGACTAAAGTGTATACGTTGGACTATCTTAAAGTGATATGCTATATCTATTTAGTTAGACTTCTTTAAACTGTTAATGAAGTGATATTTCTGGTTTGCATTAACAGTGATTCACAGAAATACTCGTAATTTATTTTAAATTTTTAATGGATATATATATATATATATATATATTATAGTAATGACTGAGAATCGTCAATATTTGGTGCTAATAGCCAATTTTTAGACCATTTCCAATTTTTTTTTTATATATCGTGATTGGGAATCAATTTATATGGTGTTTACGTCCCATAATAAATTTAAAACTAAATTTCGAATGTTTGGCGCTTAATTATTTTCACAAAAAACGACATCGATATTCAGACTACAAACGTAATTAAAAAATATGGTGCAGTGCGCGCATCAGATATCTTTCTTTTTCCGCACTACTTAAAATAAATTTTAAAATTTTCGAATTGGTTTCGATGGAAACATTTATTTTTCATTAAATTACAGATAAATGCTGAAATTATTTATTCCAATAATCACCCAAATGTATGCGTTTTTCGTCACTCTCCATTACCTTCTACAGCGTTATAGGTTAGATATTTTTTTCTAAAATCTTTAGGCTTTCCAGGTGTATCATACGTCTATATTAATGCTCTTATATCCAGAAGTTTGTTTTCAGCGTGAGTAAATATTTCTCGTTTTTTTCTCCATTTGTTAATTATCAAATTCCTTCATATTTTTATATTTATCAATTTTTTCAGCTAACTATGAGGTATGGTTAATTATTTCAAATTAAAAAAAATAAAGGCACTTTAATGGAAGTTTTTATTTTGTTATTTCCTTAAGTACCTCAAATAGGATAAACAGACATTTAAATTTTAATTCAGATAATTAAATCATCTGCTGTTATAATCATCTGCTGTTATAATCCTCTGAGTTACAAAAAAATGTAATTTAAAAATCTTCTTTTGTCGTCTTTTTCGTCAAGAGCCTTTCATTCTTTTAAAATTGATATCCCAGATTCGTGAAGAACGCAAAGAGATATTAGAAAAAAATATTTTTTTTATAAAAAGATATAGGCAGAAAAATATTGTAGATTCGATAGTTTGCCAGTGACCTACAAAATATAAATCAATTTCCCGCTTCAACAGCTTCTCGTTATTTCAAAGAATTCTCTTATCAGGCCTTTATTCAAAGGATAATTGGAAAAAATATTCGGAAGAAAGAAAATCCTCTGATGCTTCATCAATCACTAGTGCTATTGCATTTGTGTGAAGGGAAAGCTTGCCAAAGGCTGCCATCCACTCCAGCAAAATAGGAAACGTTTTAACAGAGGACATTCTAATAATGAAAATAGCCTAGATTTTATCATGTTTTTTTTTTCTAATACTGATATATGGTGTAGAATTAGTGTAGTCTAATGGAAAAATAAATTTATTGTTACAGTTTAATAGTGGAAATATTTCTAATAACAAAAAGATTTATACAGGATTCGAATATGGCAATCAAAATTCATGTAATATATTATTAATATGATTAACATAGCCATAGATCATAAACTATATGAGGTAGATAGTAATAGAAACGTGATTTTTATTAGCAATCATAATTGTAATGTAACAATTAAAAATATTACATTAAATGTGTAAAAGAAAAACGATGCAAATTGTTATTTATTTATTTAAATTTGTTTCCAGATATTATTATTCTATACAAATGGAGTCTATCTCTAAATTATTATCATCACAATTATCATTACACGTTCATTATATTATCATCATTATAATTATCATCGTTTTTTATTTTCATTCTTCTAAAATTCAAATATTGATTCTTTGCTGCACAAAATAACTTACTATCGACTAGAAATAACAATTAAAATCTATAAAAATCAAGAGCATGCATAAATCTTAGGCATGAACTAAACAAATAAAACCATTTAAACTATATTACGTTTTAAAATTATGTTTAAAAATTCAAATACAAAAGTCAAGACAAAAATAATAAAAGCAAGGCTTTCATATTATATTATATTATAACAAAATAATATGAGTAACAAAGATAAAAATCATTATTAGCTTTTTTTTTTTTATATGACAATTTAATTTTATTCATTTATATCACAATAAATGCGTGGATTAGCGCAAAGGTCGTTTAAATTATAGTACAGTGTGACAAGGAAATAAAAGTAAAGTCACTCTCCAGAATGTTATAATAAAACTCTGAAAAAGTAAAATTGTACAGATGTGGTATCTGGGGAGGGCAGTGTTTAGTTTAAAGGTAACATAAAATTTTAATAAATAACAAGATATGTTATAAATTAAGGTTGTGAATATTTATTAGTTGTAATTGTTTTATGTCGGTTTGTAGAAAATAAAGATCATGAAGACGAAGAAGGACTTCGAAATGTCGACAACAATATACATTTTTTTATCTAAACATAAAGCTAAAAATCAGTGGGAAGTTGTTCTTCACAAATTAATTAAATCATAATATGCTATTCTTCCCTAACAAGTAGAACTTATTTAATATCATTATTAGCTAATATCTATTATTAGTAACAGCGATAAAAACTAATTATTAACGTATATATATATATATATATATATATATATATATATATATTTTCTTTTTTTTCCAGCCAAATGACATAATAGCGTTAAATTAAAAACTTTCTTATTACAACTAGGCTAAAACGTAAACTACTAACACTTATATATTATATCAATAAATATAAAAACAAAAATTATTATATAGTCATTTACAGTGAGACAAGGATATACAATTTGATATCCCAGCAATGAATAAATACAATTTTCTCATATCATTGGTTTGGAGGTTCTAAAATTCCGAGCCCATTAAAATTGTCCCTTTTTTGGTAAAGTCTTAATCTCAAATTGGTGTATATAGGGAATTTAAATAAACATGATAGACTATTTCTTTCTTTTTTGTCGTATTTTTCCCGAAAAAAATAGACTATTGCAGTGGGTCGAAGGTCGGCCTTGAGCGGTGGAACTGCGTTTTCTATCCGTTTCATAACCCCTAGAGCACGATTATGGAAGATTTGGAGATGTCTGATATACTCGTATATATCTATTTTTTTTTCCCCGCTACATTTGAGCACCTCCAGCGGCCCCCTTTGGGTCAAATGAGCTGAAATTCGGTATGTAGGGCTTTCATCCAGGGAGAACGATACCATTAGAGAATGAATAAATTCCAGTCAAACTTTCGGTATGTTTACCTGAAATTTATAGGGCTGAAAATTTGTATGTGAATTGAGTTGGTGTTGGGGAAGTATATTTTGGGGGTCTCGACTTGATTCCCCCATCCCCTTGGGTTTTCAGATTTTTTAAAACATTCGCGCACCTTTAAAACCTAAATTGAGGTAAGGAGCTCAAAACCTGTTCCATCGGAAAGGAAATTAAATTACCTAAAAAACAAAAGACGTTTCATCGAAATTGGACTAGTATTAGCAAAGATATGTTATTTCAATAGTTTCAATTCCTTTTTAAGTTTTGCGCATCTCTACAGCTCCACCATATTAGTTTATAGGGCTGAAATTTTGTATGTGAATTGATTTGGTGTTGGGGAAGTATCTTTTGGGGGTATCGACTTGGTTTCCCAATCCCCCGGGCTTTTCGATTTTTTAAAATATATATATATTTTTTTTGTATCGAAGTTTAGCGGAGATACACAGAACCTTATAATAAAAGTATGGGTAAATTTCGGTTTGTTAGGGAACTATCTTTTGTGGGTCTTGAATTATTTTCTAACTCTCCCGTTTAAATTTTTTAATCTTAAAATACGATTTTAGTGACGGAGTTCCACTGCTTACGGATCTATTGCACATTTTATAGTCTTATTTTGGATCAATTCTGACTTTTTTAATCAATTCAATTATTTGTTAAAATCATTATCACATGTTTAGGAGTAGTTCTTTGGTAAGGAAGGTAATGTTACCATGCTCCCGATAACGGGTTCGAGACCGGCTCTGGCAGATAATTATTTATTCTGTTATCAGCCGTCGATCACCCCAGCCTCTATAAAGTGGGTACCTCTAATTTGGAAAAAAACCTGACGCTTGAGCATGATCTCGGTTAAATCACCTCCTTGCACAACCGTTAGCTTGGAAACGGTACGGACCTTACACAGTACTGAACCCAAGACTCTTCATGGGTTGCAGTGGTATAAGTTATTTTTTTTTTTCCATGTGTTTACCAGATAGTCTAATTTTCATTAATTTTCTGGTGTGTTTTAAGCTAGCCGGTATTAATCAATACTGTAGGATTTGGTAAATTTTGCAAAAAAGATTCAAATATTCACTGAACCTGAAGACTACAAATTGATGCACTACGGTTAATTATTTCCAAATTTTAAAAGGTAACTATGAAAGTTCAACAATCCGGTCTCTAGTTTTTTATTTATTGATTATTCACTCAGTACGGAAGAGATCTCTGTGATAATTAGATCGATAATTTTGGAGAATCTGGTATGAGTAAGTAGAAATATTTGATCGTACGAGTTCTAATCTATTTTAAAATCAAACTTAATCTTAATAATACCCTAAAACATACATGTAATGTTTTGACGAATTATTATCTTGATATTGCAATTTAGAAATTTGTAACTATCATTTGCGATAGTGTGCGCGTTTAATTTTTACTTTTTTTTTTTCTTTTTTTTAAGCCTTGAAATATATCACTTGCTTTATACTTAGACTTGGATTTATCCGAAAGGAAATAAAAACAAATTGTTAAGGTCTGTGGTAAGTGGATTGCTTTTTCAGCCTGGATCCCTTACCAATGGACTATTACCTGAAGATACGTTAGAGGCGAGATAGAAGTAAGTCAGTAAGTACCGATTACATCACTCCCATGAATTCTAAAGAGTCGGTTCCATTATTGTGATCTGCTTTGAATGCTGTTGTTTCATGTGAATCGCTCTAATATCGTCTGCATAGCAAACAATGACTAGCAAAAAAGTAATACCGCATCTATAATAATAATATATATAATAATAGGTCTATTTAATGATACGGTATTACTTATAGTTAATGATACGGTATTATTTAGAGTTATTGCAATACTTTATGGATAAATTATAATTTATCCATAAAGTATTGCAATGGATTGCATTATTGCAACTAACTGCTACAATTAGCTCGTTTTATATATGAGTAGCTGATCTGGTAATTCTTCATTATTGCTGGATTTAAGTATTTATATATATTTATATATATATTTATATTTATATATATATATATATATATATATATATATATATATATATATATATACATATATATATACATATATATATATATATATATATATATATATATATATATATATATATATATATATATATATATATATATATATGTATATATATATAGAGTGAGAGAGAGAGAGAGAGAGAGAGAGAGAGAGAGAGAGAGAGAGAGAGAGAGAGAGAGAGAGAGAGAGAGAGAGAGAGAGAGAGAGAGAGAGAGAGAGCGAGTGAGAGAGAGATTCAATGAACGCAATTGAAAGCTTGATAAACATTATTGTAAATAAAAAAGTCAAATTGATTCAAGCTCAATATGGAATTAGTTCACCAGTTTAAAAGATAATCGTGACACAGGCAGGTCAATAGCCAACAATTTGTTTTTACTCAGATAGGCTCTGCAAAGCGAAGAGATGTTGAAAATTGAACATCGAAAATTTGACCCGATTGCAATATTTTCTCTAGCCCATATCAGCGCGTTTATATTCCACAGTTCCTCCAATCTGCAGTGGTAGGAAAATAAAAGCATGGCTACAATATTCTGTATCTTTTCTAATACTGGTCCGATATCAATGATTTTTTTTTGTTTTGTAGGAAATTCAATTATCTTTCAATTTTGTGTAATCATCGAAAAATGTATACTTTTTCGATTAATGTGCAAATTTAATATGGAAGTCGTTTTTCGGCTTTACCTCAGCCGCAATATCGATATTGGTAAATTTTATTATTGCAGAACCATGAAGGTGATATAGTTAAAATTTTACGAAGATTCGTTAGACCGTACACACGAAAAACGGGCTGTCTTTTTATATAATAGTATGATTAGATTTACTATTGCACAATACAAGTAAATACAATAGCTGATGCTAATCAGTGATGATAATTAGTTATAGTTCACGAAATAATTATATGGATGAGTTTTGACCTAGAAAGAGAAAATATATAATTAAATAAATTATATCCTGAAGATGGGGTAAAACCCCGAAACCAATGTTGGTTGAAATGTATCGAGGTTTTATAAAGCCATTAAAGGAAGAAAGAGATTTTTTCGCATCCTTTCTTGAATAATAATTATTATTATTCCGATCTAGAGAATATTATTGAAATATAATATAATATATGTATTAAATTATAATTTTTGCTTCGAAATTCAGTGTGATTGAATAAAGTATGTGACGTTTGTGATATTTTTATTGGGATCAGATTAAGACAATAATTGTAACATAAGACGATTGTGTTTTAAAATACTCCAATGCCTTTGAAGTTAAATATCTGAGCCTTCAAAGACGGAGCAAGTCATTATTCCCAGTTGCCTTTGAAAATAAAACTTTTTATGATTTTCCCCATCTTTGGCTTTGTGTTATTATTTTGGCACGAGAGGGGTGACGAACCTATAAAAAACAACAGGGAAAATTTAAATACCAACAATCAAAGGCAAAGGTCCAGAAAAGAGAAACGCCATTCGATCCGTTTAAATCATGTATTTATCACATTTAACGACAAAATATTATTGTAGCAACAATAACGAAAATATCTGATGTGGACAACACATGACTTCCTTGTACGCCTATTAAAATATAAATCGGTGGCTTAAAAAATGATCCTGAATTTGGTTACTAGTTTCAGAAGATCGCAGTATCTGAAAAACAACACTCGGCGTCGCGACATCCATGACACACACACACACATAGGGAGGAAAACTAGTATTTTACACTAAATTTTAACACTTAAAACAAGTAATAAAAATGTTTAATTGGATTGGAAACCAAATTGCGTTTGTAACCTTTATTACCGAAACTTATGATTTATGTATTTAATTTAAATATAATTTTTTATGCAAGCTTATTATGACCTTCAAGTAAAGTACCGTTTTCGACTCACCAATTTTAACCAAAATATAGTAAATACATTCACATCAATATAAAAGTCCTATTTACCAAATTTGAGATATTTTACATTGTATTTTAATATAATTTTTTTATGAAAGTCTAATATGACCTTCAAGTAAAGTACCGCTTCCGGTTTTCCAATTTAGACCATAATCTACTACGTTATTTAAATCAATATATAAGTTATAATTACCAAATTTGAGAAGTTTTGTAAAGTATTTTAATATAATGTTTTATGGAAATCAATTATGATCTTCAAGTAAAGTACCACTTCCGGTGATTGAGCAGTGACCAAAAAGAGAGGTTAACAACTAGATTTTACAGCAATCCTAAATACAAAATTTTAACTTTCTATGATTAATCGTTTTTGAGTTATGCGTGGTACGAACGTAGGTACGTACAGACGCCACGACGAAACTAGTCAAAATGGATATTTCCGTTGAAATCTGAAAACCGACAATTTTCGCGATTATAATACTTCCGTTACTTCGTACAAGGAAGTAAAAAATCAAACCTTGCTAAGGTATGAGACATATGAGAAAAAACAAACTTTAACAATATTATTTTTTTTTTTAAATAACTTCCGCAAGCTTCAATACATTCCTATCAAATCACGGATTCTTCCCGTGTCATCTCCGTCTAGTAAAAGTCAGTACTTTGCCCTTAGACATGGGAAAAATAAGTTGCTTGGAGCACAACTCTTACCACACTATCATCCGTGCATACCACACTGCATGAATCTCTTTACTTACCTAATTAGGAATTGATAAATTATTTACCACTTCTATACATTCATCTTCAGTTCAAGGTTTAAGTAGATCATATCAAACAGAAAAGTTTGTATTAGTTTGTTCTCGCACTTAACTAGCTAGTTATATGCTCCATGCAGAAATTATAATTATACACAATTTATCTAAATATATTGTATAGCTCTTTATGGATTATTAATTGCAATTAAATAAATAGATTAATTAATATGAAATGATGAAAGAAAATTAAAGAATTGTAAAATACATCAGAAATAAGGAAAAAAAAATTTCTAGCGTAACACTAAAAAAGAAAAAAAAAATTACAAATATCAAAACATTCGTAATATCAATCTCGTTTATCTTCAGAATGAAGTTGAAGACGAAGAAGTTAGTTTTTGAACTTCTTCATCTCCTTTTGGTATTTTTTAAGAATATCCTTTTCGGAAAATTGGCCAATTGTCTCAATGTAGAAAAATACTTCTTATCAGTCAGTACCTTTTGCTATCGAAAATAGGACTGTTCTAATGATTGTCATTTTGTTTGATTCATAAACAATAAATGAGTAAAGCCGAAATATTTGTTAAATATTATTTTTTATATGTCTTTGCCAATGTATCTTGTTCTGTATACTCCAATAGTTATTCTTTACGGAAATGTTTTGCATTTAATAATTTATTTACATTATAATAAAATAGGGTATAAATAGAGCATTTTTGTCCATAGTTACCTTATTTTACATTTAAAAATGTAATTTTTTTTATAACGGATAATCTTGTAACTCAAATATGCATAATTTTTTGTTATTATATTTTATAAAAAGTAATAATAAAATAATCAGCAAAATCAAATTAAACTACAGCAATAAGAGCTTTGATGGTATTCATACACTCCCGTTTATGTCTATATCTGGAAAATTTGTTTGTATTTCTCATCCCAGTGAATATTTGATTAAATAAATGGATTTCAATGTCACTTTTGCTGTAAATGGCGGATGTGATAACATAATAAAATATTATTTTTATAAATTAAAACCGAGGCTCCTAAAAAAGGTAAAGTCCATTGCCATTACTCTCAGAAAATTAAAATTATTAATGTTATAGTATTATTATATTATATGTTAATCAAAACTTATATAATTTTAAGTTGTGACATTAGATACATATTACTGTTTAATATTGTTTGACTTCGTGGGGCCAATTGTCACGGAATGACCATCTCATTCCGTCTTATAATTTTTACTGCCAACTTTTAATTATTCATTTTTTTTATTATTTTGGTTTAACGTCCTTTTCTCTTCTATTACTGCACACAGGACTATGATATTTATTAAAACATTTATAAAACATTAGTCTGTTAATGTCCGAAACGTCGGATTATAAATATATAGTAAGAATTTTTTGAAGTTAGAAAGTTAGAAACATATATCTAGTAATGTAAAACAGTTGAATTTTATTTGAGGGGAGAGTGATAGAAATGATGGCAAAATTATGCTTGCCCTCTCTCCCACCAATAATTCTTGTTTCGACCCTGATTACAAGTTTAGTTTAATTATTTAGAAATATTATTCTGAGAAGGGAAGCTCTCGATCCTTAGAAGAGCATGTAGAACAACAAAAGGATTATGTCACTCTAAATAAAAACGAAGACCCCATTTGCTTCAGAGCCCATTTAAAAGGTTTACGAATTAATACACGTTGTAGGTATTAAGTATTAACACTTTCAATCGTGCTTAGGAATTAACAGTCAAATTAAATATTGATCAATCAAAATTAATATTTGGTATCTTGTAATTCATGAGGAAGAGGAAACCCACTTTGGTCTGGTAGTATATATATATATATATATATATATATATATATATATATATATATATATATATATATATATATATATATATATATATATATATATATACACACACACACACACACACACACACATATATATGTATTACTGGAAAACTTATTTTATAATGTCTCCTATGTAAAAATAATGCTATGAAATGAAAAAAAAAGATAATTTTAAAATAATAAAATTTAATATTTTCATTGTATACCATTTTTAGGAAACTACAAAAAGTGTGGCCAACGTGGAAATATTCTAAAATTAAATCAGATTAAGGATTTTTAATATAGCAAAAACCATTTTAGCAACTTTTTAATTTTACAATAAGTTTTTTAATACAACTGTCCAATTCCACGTTTAAATGATCAATGTTTAAGTGCCAATTTTTTTTTATAATTTTTATTTTCTCTCTTTTTACTTTTTTCGTTTTTATTCAATTCATGTACATTTTTGTTAAGAGAAGAATTCATTTTTTGTAAATTTATTTTAATTTTAATTTATATAAATAATTATTTACTTTTACTATTTTAGTTTTTTGGACAGATATGTTTTCTTTTTATTTGTTCATTGTTCATTTTTGATTTATGATTATTCTGAAGGGACCTAGTCAAGTCAGAGTTGGAGTGGAGGAAAATTTTTCTTATTTTAGCCTATTATTTCAGGTACAAAAAAGGTGTAATTTTTGAATATTGCTTACTAATAGAAATCAGAAAAGAAATAAATATTCTCTTGCCTATTATGACTTTCGTTCTAATACTTTCTCAAACGACGCTGTAAAGCCACTTTTAGAGTGGAAAGGAGATACCCTATAACTCTATAGCGTCACATAAAGAAAGGTCTCCTAACCAATTTGACGGCCTTTGCCCTAAAGGATTGTCAACTTCTCTGCCCTTTTCTGTGGATCGCTCGAAATATTATATCTTATACCCGTATAATGTTATATCGTATATTATATATTATACCCGCATATATCATGTCGTTTCATTGGCTCTTCATCTCCTTCCGAATCTTTGAGATACTTCGACCTTATCTCACAAGTAACACTTTCAATCGTTATTCCATTTTTTTTTTCTAAATTGTTGAAATTTATTTAAAAAGTCTCAATCTTATAATATTTTTAACTACGAACACGGCTCAAAGGATTTTCATAGGAAAGGTAAGCTCTATAGAAGAGAGGTAAGAGACAATTCAGCAGTTGTAGGGTCTAAATACCAAAAAAATAGTATGATGATAACTATTTCGTGTAGTAAAAAAATTGTAAAACGTACAAAAATGTACAGCGATAAATAAAATTCTGCCATTTACGTCGTTATTGCTTAAAAAAAAAATATCCACATATTTTGTTTTCTTTCATAAATTACTATTTTACTTCCTACGAAGTAAAGGAAGTATTGTAATTGCGAAAATTTTCGGTTTTCAGATTTCAAAGGAAACATCCATTTTGACCATCCCTGAATCCATTTTGACTAGTTTCGTCTTGGCGTCTGTACGTACGTACGTTCGTACGTATTTCGCATAACTCAAAAACGGTTAGCTGTAGAAAGTTGAAATTTTGTGTTTAAGATTGTTGTAAAATCTAGTTGTGAACCTCCCATTTTGGTCACTGCTTGATCACCGGAAGTGGTACTTTACTTGAAGGTCATATTTCATTTCCATTAAAAAGTATATTAAAATACTACGCAAAACTTCTCAAATTTGGTATTTATAATTTATATATTGATGTAAATAACATACTAGATTTTGGTCTAAATTGGGAAACCGGAAGCGGTACTTTACTTGTAGGACATATTAGACTTTCATCAAAAATTATATTAAAATATAATATAAAACATCTCAAATTTGGTAAATAGAACTTTTATATCGGTATGAATTTATTTACTAAATTTTGGTTAAATTTGGTAAGCCGATAAGGGTACTCTACTTGAAGGTCATAATAAGCTTACATAAAAAAATATATTTAAATTGAATACATAAATCATATGTTTTGGTAATAAAGGTTACAAATTGATTTCCAATCCAATTAAACATTTTAATTACTTGTTTTAAGTGTTAAAATTTAGTGTAAAATACTCCCCATTTGTGTGTGTGTGTGTGTCAATAGATGAATGTCGCGACGCCGAGTGTTGTTTTTGATATACTGCGGTCTTCGGAAACTAGTAACCAAATTCAGGATCACTTTTTGAGCCACCGATTTATAGTTTAATAGACGCATAAGGAAGTCATGTGTTGTCCTCATCAGATGTTTTCTTAATAAATTAGGTAGGCTGCAGCATTGTTATGTAAAATGTGAAAACCTCATGTGAGCCCCTCTTATTACGATATTTTTTTGCATGATAATAGGTGATTCACGCACTATGGCAACGTATTTTCTGCTTAAGTGTTTTTTATTGCCAACTGATAAATTTTTTAATAACGCATCGCATGTTTAAGTGTTTGAAAAAGATATAATTAATTATATGAAAACCATGAGCAGATAACTAACTAAATAGTTAAAATCCCAACTGTTTCACCATGAATAATTTTTTTGCTCGACCAATTTCCCATTTTTGTATTTAATTAGGTTGTATGGATTTTTTATTCCCTTCACAAAAAATTAAAGTTACGTTCGTACACGGCTGATTTTGGTGTGATTTTGAATAGACGGATTAAAAATAAAATAAAAACACTTGAATTGGTTCGCGAGGTCTGTATACAGTTCACAGAGCTACTAGTTAACAAGAAGACTTATGGCATAATTAAATGTTTGTTATTTTGAGAAAATCACAATCCATAATGGCACATATTTGAGAATTTATACCATTCAAATGATGAAAAATGAAATGAGAAGAGAGACAATTATTCTCCGTCCTCAGGTAGCAGGTGCTTGGCTGTTAAGTTTATGTCCTTTGTCTCAGTTGAATAAGGGAAGGGAGTGTGATGTCCCGGCTATGGCAGAAAACGACCCGTGTGACATGGGACAAAGACAAATAGATTCGTCCCTCAAGATATTCATTAAGTAAATTGAAAACTGTCCTATGTGAAGGTCTGTGACCATTTTGCCTCCGGTAATGGATTATTAGATGGAAGATAGAGTTGTCACAGGGCTTCTGTACTTTTTATCGGCGTCTCTTTATCTGGTTAATCACCTGTCACTTTTTATATGATCTGAAACTTGAAATTAGTTTTTATAAAAGTATATATCACACGTATATAACAACTAATTATAATTTATATAACAAGCTGTCTTTAACTTAAGCTTTCCCAGCTGTTTTTATCTCCCTTTTCCTTCAGTATGTGTGTAGAAGTTTTGGAATCAGGTAAGGTTTTTAGTTGACGTGTTTTAGACTGTTGATATGAGATGTGCTGCATTTTGTCTACATACAGGTGATCTTGTAAAATGGTAGTGTTATCATGGAATTCTAAATGAGCGGGAGTTGACTGAATCATTAAAACTATTTCAGGCGTATCATTATAGTTATATATATGGTTAGGAAACATATATGATAGTTTTCATTAAAACGATCGATGCTTTTAGCCTGATGTATTATTTTTTATTTTTGGATCCTAGTATATAGAAATAATATAATGTAATATAATATTACATAAAACAAAATTTAAAAAATATATACTTATTATATAAAATAATAAAAGAAAGAAATCTGGAAAAATAATTATAATGATAATTGCTACATTTTTTCTTATCTGAATAACATTGTGAAAAGAGAGTTCATTGAACTTTATGATTTAAGGTGTAGAATAAATTAAGATTTAAATAAATTGGGCTGTATTTACTTCACCACTTTTATTTTAATGTGTTAGATTTCAAGCCATCTTCAGCTACATACAGAAGGACCCAAAATACATTAAAATGACAATTAAAATTTTACAAGACCACATATATGTAGACAGAATTCAGCACATCTCACATCAAAAGGCTAAAAAATTCATGAAATAGAAACAATAAAACACCACAATATCTACACACATACTGAAGGAAAAGCGATGTAATATAACAACAGCTTGAAAATTGTATGTTAAAACCAACTGATCAGCTGAAACAAAAATTACTTATACACAACGACTACAAATGAAATAAATCGCCATAAAAATAAATCAAATTACGAAAAGAAAATACAAAATAATAAAGAAGAAAGAAAAGGGAATAAACATTAACATTAGCATATCAGAGAAAGGTTATAATCAAAAAGAGCTGATCCTGGTAACACCATAGAGAAATTAAAAATAACTGACAAATTAATTAGATTTGTTAGACTGGTATAAAATTATTAACGTTTCTAAAAACCGTGAATAAAATTATAACGTTTATAAAATTTTCCGAAAAACGATGTTTGTACAATTTCTGTTTCTTTTTTTTTCTTTTAGCGTTATAAATATCGTGTCAAGTTACGTTGTTATTTTTGGAATGTATCTCTAAAAATATGTGTACTTTTTTTGTTGATTTTTAAAAAAGGCGAGTGAGTATATTTGTACGGGGTTGTGCGGCGGTCAGCGATGCTGAACAAACACTTGTTTTTCAGTGGTTGAAGAGGCGTTTTTTCTCTGTGTGCTTAATCCATCAGTCATTCCTAAAAAAAAAAAAAAAAAAAAAAAAAAAAAAAAAAAAAAAAAAAAAAAAAAAATCATGGGTTAATTACTTTATCAGGTAATTAAATGCTCAATCTGTTCAGAATATTCAGTCTAATCATCATATTCCATTTTTGCTGAAGGATTGTATAAAACTCAAATCAATCAAGATGGCGAATTGACATTTCATTTATTGTTTAACTTGGCTTAACCGAACATATAAAAGTGTATATACAATATATATATATATATATATATATATATATATATATATAATTTATTATTTATCGCGATACAGGTCAATTAAGGACCACGCATATAACATTTCTAGTTGTGTTTTCTTTTTTGCCAAATTCTCCTTTCCATTTCTTACCTGTTTGCTTCATCTTCTCCACTACAAGAAACTTTAGCTTTTTCACTATTTTCCCTATCTTTGTACTCTTCCTCTTTGATACCCATTTTTTCTACTTCTTCTTTTATTTGTTCCGGATATCCTTTTATGTTCTTAAGTCCCATCACTTCATCGAATATTAGCTTATTCAACCTATTCCGATTTATTCTCTTCATATGACCGAAGACTCTTTTTATTAAGAATTTTACGTCTTTTTTTCCTCATCGCTGCTTCCAAGCTTTCATATGCTCATAAAGCTCACTGTTTTTCAATGGGCATTCTTAACCCACCTTTCTCGGCCAGTTTATACACACACATATATATATATATATATATATATATATATATTACATTACATAAAAAAAACTTGTATATATACTTTTTTTTTTATGTAATGTAAAATATATATATGTATACTGTCCTAGAAATATGGGTTAAGAATACTGATTGAAATACAGTGAGCTTTATGAACATATTGAAAGCTTGGAAACATTGATCAGGAAAAAAAGACTAAGATTCTTATAATGTGTATTTACATATATATATATATATATATATATATATATATATATATATATATATATATATATATATATACAAGTTACGTATAAAAAAAATGATTTAAAATACAATGATTAGAAAATACAATAAACAAATATTTAATTTTGTCAATACCTATTTAACACTAGGTGGGAAGGCATCACATGTTCGATTTGAATCAGTGTATCAAATCATTATATCTATTTATTTATTCTTATATACGGACATTAAACAATAGCTTTTCATAAAATAGGGATTTTTCTCTACTCTTTAAAGACTGAAGGATTAAAGTAATTTCTAAAAAAAAAAAAAAAAAAAAATTATCATGGTTTAATTATTTTATCAGGTAATTAAATTCTTAATCTATTGATATTATCGAAGAAATATGATTTTATATAAAAAAAGATTAAACATATTTACTATACATAACAAAACACACACATAACTAAATACAATGACAATACATATAGTAATATCAGGAATAAATGAAATATAAAATAAAACAGAAATTTTGGGCTTCTTGTAGATTATTGGAATTCAAAATAACTTTCAAAATGATAGCGTATAAAATTATAACGTAAAAACTGTGTTCAGTCTCATATCTTGCATAAAATTGTAAGGGACAGGTTCAAAACGACAATTAATTTTTCTATATGGCAATAAATTGCCATATAGAATTGCCATTGGTAGAATATCCGTGCTGGGGTTTGCGGATGATTTGGTATTATTAAGTGAGGACGCGGAAACTATAAAACTGAATACAGCAACGTTGATGACAGCTGGGAAAGAGGTTGGCCTCAAAATAAATACGGATAAGACGAAATATATGGTTAGCAATAGAAACAGAGGCGATTTTGAGGATATAAATATAGGAGAAAATAGGTTTGAACACGTTGAGAAATTTAAGTATTTGGGGTCTGTGATTACTAGAAAAAACGAAATTAAAGAGGAAATAAAGGCGCGGTTAAAGGCGGGAAATGCTTGTTATTTTTCGGTGTCAACATTACTTAGGTCGCGCATTTTGTCCAGAAACTTAAAACTTAGAATATACAAAACTATTATCTTGCCTACAGTTCTGTATGGGTGTGTAACGTGGCCGCTAACCTTGAAGGACGAACAACGCCTTAAGGTATTCGAGAATAAGGTACTGCGTAAAATATTTGGTCCGAAAAAGGATGAGTCAACTGGAGAGTTTAGGAGATTACACAACGCGGAATTACGGAGCATGCACCCTGTTAATATAATCGAAGTGATATCATCGCGACGGTTGAAATGGGCTTGCAAAGTTGTTGGGCTCAGTAACGAACGAATTCCTAAAAAGTTAATAAACGCTGAGCTGACTGGTAACGTCCGAGGGGTAGACCGAAACGTAGGTGGGAGGATAGTATTAAGAGTGATCTAATGAATTTGGGTTTGGAAGGTAGTCGGTGGACCGAGATTTGTAGACAGCGATTAGTGGTATCGGCATCGAACCTCCGGGTTCGCTAAGCCTTTTATTATTATTATTTATTATTATATGGCAATAAATTTGTCCGGACGATATTAATTTTCACGTTTTTTTCTTCTTTTTTTTTCCTCCTTCGGTCTCTTCCTTTGTTATGTCTCTTATATTGCTCATTTCCTTTTCCTTCTGCTGTAACCGTGTTACGTTGTAAGGACTCTTATATATATTTTTATGAATACAATTGTCTTTTATTAATTAAAACAAACCATAATAAATCTAATGTCTACAATTGTAACGTTGCTATATTATTTATTTTCAAACTACACATAATAATACAATTTTTTTATATATACTTTTACCATTCTCGTCCAGAGAAATTGCGGTATTTTGTCACTTTCAAGAGATCATTTATTTTCCGACCGGTTGTGGGACTTGTTAATTGTTGTTTGAAATACATTACTATTCCGAAAGGACCCGGTTCGTTAGTGTTGTGAAATGAAATGTCACTACCAGTGAATTACTGACGATGAGATTAGGTCGACAAAAAATGCTAAGAGAATAAATTGAAATCCACCATTTTCTGTAAAATAAATAGTTTTTAAAAACAACATAAGAATGCCTCATTACTGATCGGTTAAAATGCAAGATCTTATAAATAATATGTTACATATTATAAAATAATTTACAGTTTAAATGCATTGTTACATGACATCACGTGTAGTTCGGGAATCAACTTCCTGAGTGTACTAGTTGCTAATTGTTTAAGAATTGAAAACTGTCTATTAATAGTTCAGTGTCTATTACCGTTCATTTATCTTAAGTAACTTTAAAGTTAAATAAACAATCGAAACTTCTTTATGAAACTAATTTACGAATACAAATAGGTATTTATCTGTTTTGAGAAAGTTTTGGTATATTTATTAAAATATTGATTAACCACTCACCTTTAGCGATGATGTGTTGTTATCCACGAAAATTTAAATACTAAATTAATTTTTATTTGGATTATAACAGACGGTTTACACTGAAGATTCATAAACTGTTTAAATGTTTATTCCATGTCTAATAAAATAATGTATAATAAAATATATGTTTATTATTATTATTTTTTTTTAATGGACGAAGAAACTTTTGTCGGGCGTTGAAGATAATTTAAATATGTTTCAAACGATCCCATGAGTAAGTATCGCTATATTTTATTATTTTTTGATGACTAGAAATATTTCAATATTGTTGGGTGAGCCACCACAACACACCTGGGATCTTAGATGCTGAAGGAGGTGGTAGAGTATCCCCGAAACGTACTAATATAATTATATAAATTTAAACTATTCTGTTTTTTGTAAGTTGAGGTAAAATAGTAGAAGAAAAATTTTATTACTACCGGATCACGGTGAATTCACAACGAGCGTAATGTGTTAAGCTTTACCGTTAGTTTGCTTGAAACGTTTTTTGATATAATGACTCAACCGATTTTCAAGTTTAATGGCTCCAATTATTTGTTGTGGCCCCGTGTGTGTTTTAAAACATTTTTAGCTCCAAATACTAATGAAATGACGTATTTAATGTGTTTAATTTGTCCGATTTTTTGAGTGAAGTGCACGTTTGCTTAAGCCTGACGGTTCAAATTATACAAATAAAATATTTTATTGTATTTCCGACATTTTATTTTTGTTTTTTATTGCATTATTTGTAAGTTCGTGATCAAATCGTAATAAATTATAAACAGCCAATACTTGAAAAACTAAAATCGTTAAAATAAAATTTAATTTAATAAAAAATAAAATCCCGGCTACGGAAATAACTTTTATATCTCACAATCCGATGCGGAATGTACTTGCAACTCCACTTAAGCGCATTGGTGGGTGGTTATTGAAGTTGACGCCTATGGATGTTGAATCTTGGTGTAGTAGTCGGGTGCCTTCCACTACACGTAACGACCCTTTGCAAGTAAATTTCGTTATATTCATCTGTGCAAGTCAAAATACAGAAAGCTCCTTGCATCTGTCAGCGTATACCTATTGAAAATACATTAATGTACCGATTAAAGAATAGTCTTCATTTTCGTTTGGGTGTGGAAGGCACCCGACTACAACACAAAGTTTTTATATTCATAGGCGTCAACTTCCCTAACTACAAATGCGCTTAAGCAGATATACAAGGACATTCTGTCCCTTAGGGAGAATAGGGGTGGGAGATATGAAAGCTATTTCCGTTGTTGGGATTTTTACTTTTTATCATATTAAATTGATATTAATCAAATTTGTTAATTCTGTATCCGTTCATTATGCTTACTTACATTATTCGCTTTTTTATTTAATTTTTCTTTTTACTTCCTTGTGTACAGTAAAGGAAGTATTGTAATCGCGAAAATTTTCGGTTTTCAGATATCAACGGAAATATCCATTTTGACCATCCCTGAATCCATTTTGGCTAGTTTCGTCGTGGCGTCTGTACGTACCTACGTTCGTACCACGCATAACTTAAAAACGATTAATCGTAGAAAGTAGAAATTTTGTATTTTTGATTTTTGTAAAATCTAGTTGTGAACCTCCCTTTTTGGTTACTGCTTAATCACCGGAAGTGGTACTTTACTTGTAGGTCATAATTGATTTCTATCAAAAATTATATTAAAATACTATGCAAAACTTCACAATTTATAACTAATTTAACTAATTTATAAATAATATAGTAAATTTTGGTTAACATTGGCAGACCAGAAGTGATAGTTTACTTGAAGATCATATTAGATTTTCATCAAAAATTATATTAAAATATAATGTAAAACATCTTAAATTTGGTAAATAGAACTTTTATATCGATATGAATGTATTTAGTAGATTTTCGTTAAAATTGGTGAGCCGAAAAGGGTACTTTACTTGAAGATCGTAATAAACTTACATCAAAAATTATATTAAAATTAAATACAGAAATCATATGTTTCGGTAATAAAGGTTACAAACGCAATTTGGTTTCCAATCCAATTAAACATTTTTATTACTTGTTTTAAGTGTTAAAATTGAGTATAAAATACTGGTTTTCCTCCCCATTTGTGAGATCAACAAGTCTGCAGCAGGAGTATATGATATTAGTTAAGTGGGTTTTTCCGCTTAAAATGTCGAAACTGTCAATTTCCAATGCTTTATCTAGTGATATTGACAGTTTTTAATGTTGTCGCGGAACACGAAGAAATCTCTTAGGAACTTGTTACCTACTGAAAGAAAAGACATATAATACCGGAATGAGACCTCCAGAAACAAGAGTATGTCTGTGTGTGCGTGTACACATGTGTGTGTGTGTGTGTGTCAATAGATGAATGTCGTGACGTCGAGTGTCGTTTTTGAGATATTGCAATCTTCGGAAACTAGTAACCAAATTGAGGATCACTATTTGAGCCACCGATTTATAGTTTAATAGGCGTACAAGGAAGTCATGTGTTGTCCACATCAGATATTTTTTTTAATTTCCTTCCAATTAAAATCAAACCAAATCCAGATATACTCTTCGGAAAATATTGAATAAACTTCTAGATGTTACCCGTAGCTCCTTACTGGGCTCTCTGAGGCTAATATCTAAGGCTATGATCCCTCAGGGCTCGCTGATCGATGAGCCTGATGTTATATTTATAAAGGTCCTATTGTTATTTAGATCAACTGCCATAATGGACGAGCGTCAATCCGATATGGTTAAGCTCTGATTTAGCCTCGGGAAGCGTGATAAATTGAGCTAAAAGCACAATTGTATTTATTTAAAATACATCTCTCTTGAAGCATAAATATTAATAAATGAAACAATAAATATCCAATAGGATATTACTGAAAAAACAAAGTCATAAGTCTTTCATAAACGCCAGTAAATAACAAGCCGGTCAACGCTTCGCCAAATATCCCAGAATTGTAATCACAGTTTATGTGAGATATCTGGTCTTTATGACTTGATATTACTAGAATAAAAAATAATCTCTCTCTCTCTCTCTCTCTCTCTCTCTATATATATATATATATATATATATATATATATATATATATATATATTATTTATTTAATTTTTTGGGGGATTCGCAGGTTATTTTCGCCCTCTAATACAATTTTAAAGTTAAACATTTTAAAATGTTACAAAATAAAGATTTAAATTAAGCAAAAATATTTTGCTGTGCTTTAGGAACAGCATTAAGTTGTTATAATAACAATTTATGGTATTTGTTATTATTAAAAAAACCAGTACAGTAACAAATACAGCTTAAAAGAAGTAAATAAGTTTCCTACAGCTTTATTTTTTACTGAACATCAATAAAAGCTTCTTAAAGCTGTTAGTTAATTCATATTTACTGGCTACATGTCCCGTAATTCGGAATTTCAAGGGTTGGCAGTATGTTCAGAGTCTGGAGGAACAAAATAATATTTTTAGAAAAGTTGCCGGGACAGAAATTATTTACTTTTTTTTGGTGTCTGAGTTGTATCAAAACTTCTTCCCTGGTTTAATCATTCCATAATCATTTTTCATTGTTCAAAATTGGAAAATCGATCATTTCAAGAACAATTCAAGCTTTTGATTTGGGTTTTTTTTTTTTTGCAAAACTCGACGGGACTGCGTTAGAAATGAAAGATCCAGAGAGGAAATGAGGAATCTGATCTGCTCCAGCAAGGATACCTTTGACAAGAGACAGCCGATGTGGTCCGGGAAAAAATCCCCCCAAAAAACCAAAAGCATGAATTGTACTATATTTCATATCAGTTTTCTCACTTTAAATGATCAATTTTCCAATTTTAAAGACTGAAAAATGATAAATTGATACATCAGAGAAGAAGTTTTGATACAACTCTCACACCAAAAAAAAAAAAAAATTTCTAATAAATTAATTTGTGAATGACACTTTTCCTTTGATCTATAACTTTAATTTAAAAAAACAAAACATTTTTAAAACAAGATTACGACGTTTCGAAGTCCTTCTTCGTCATCAGGATATATGCTTTCTTTAAATTACATGATTCTCTCCTCATGTCTCAACATCTGTATAATTTTACTTTGTCAAACCTATAGGTTCATTATAAAAAATTATTTGGGGAGTAACTTTTCTTTTCCATCTTTGTCACATACTCTGTAATCACATAACACATTACAGAGTATGTGACAAAGATGGAAAAGGAAAGTTACTCCCCAAATTATTATTTTTTTTATTATTATTTTTTTTTTAATCATGAAACCAGCTAAGATTGACGAAATAAAATTATATAGATGTCGGGACAAGGGGAGAGAATCATGTAATTTAAAGAAAGCATATATCCTGATGACGAAGAAGTGCTTCGAAACGTCGTAACCTTGCTATAAAAATCTTTTTTTTTTTTAATATAAAGTAATAGATCAAAGGGAAAGTGTCATTCACAAAATAATTTATTATAATATAAGTTCCCTATTAATTAGAAATTGTTTAATCAAATATTTCCTATGATTTTATGTCTCGGCAACTTTTCTAGAAATTTGTTTTGTTATACAATGGAAGCTATAGAATAGAAGCTCAAAGAGATCCTGTTAAAACCATGGAGGCTAGGCTGCAAGGTAGACAGCCCAGAGGACATCCCAGAGCCCCCTACATCAATTACATAAATTAAGTAGGGAGATGGCGAGGCAAATATATTGATGAAATGCGGCATTTCCCAGAGATAGAGCTTACTGGCAATGATGGCTAAACACACCCTCACGCTGAAAGGCATACGGGAAGATGTGGAAGAAGGTTTTTTTTGTATCAAAGCCCCATTGGATGTGGTGTTGATTTCAGGGATTGGTAGAATGGTTTGGATCTCTTTTGCTGCATATGATGCATTTTAAGAGGCGTCTGAGGAGAGGAATAAATGGGAGTCGTGGGTAGTTTCATGGTCAAAGGCTCTTTCTCAAAGTCAAAGGCTATATGTGTTTGTCACCTCTCTGGTCATCATGTTGAGGCCAGAGTCACATTATCTGAATTATTACATATAACTACATATTATTACATATGTGAATTATGTGATTAACCATCTGATTAGAGACAAAGTGCAACAAATCCACTATATAAATACCATAGAAAAGAAAAACAAGTCTATTAAATTTATTTCATATGAACAGCTTTCTCACAATTTAGGGAAAAATAATTATTTATTCAGCAATAGAAAAATAAGTGGTATCAAGTGGATATTTAAGGCAAGAGTTGAATTATTCAACTTAAATTATACAATATATAATGAGGAAGAAGCTGAGATATGTTCACTATGCAACACCAGAGAAATCGAAAATACACAACATTCTCTCGCCGTATGCCCAATCTTATCAGGGATTCGAAGGGAATGCTTTAATACGAATCAACTTAACAATAATGAAATTATAAATTATTTAAATGGTAAAAATTGGGACAGTATAATAAAATATTGTAGAATAGCTTATAATTACAGACAAGAGCTGATAATGGAATTTAACTGTAATTGATGTTGGTTAAACTTTATGATAATATGTATTTTAAATTATAATCATTTAATGTGAAAATTTTAGTGTTCTTTATGAGGAGAAACTGATTTGTTTATTTTGTTGTATAAAGTGTTTGTTTTTATTTTGATTTTATTTCTTTTAATTATATGTAGAAAAATATAACTAACAGCGGGCTAACGGTCACTAGACCAAGTCCTAATAATGTTTTCATTTCATGCTCGTGTTTTACTTATAATATATATATATATATATATATATATATATATATATATATTATAAGTAAAACATTATTCTATTCTATTCTATCTGATTGATTAGTGTGTTAGAAGCCACCAAAAAATGCCTCCTTTTGGTAAAGTCAGTTATTTTCGGTTGTTCCCATGCAGTAAGTCCGTTTAATCTGTATTAGTTTCTCCTTCCAGAAGAACAAGCTCCTAAGGTCTATTGGGTAGGGGGTAGAACAAATAGGCCTGCAAACAGCATTATATCTTGTTTTGGGTATCACTCTCGACACTATACCGCCATTGCCAGAAGATGATCAGACTGGCTAAGACCAAGTATTACAGAATAAATCCCCTGTTGGCATCGCCTAATCTACCCCTCCGCCTCAAATTATTAATTTATAAAAGAGTATTAAGACCGGCCTTTCTTCATGGAACGCTAATATGTCGACGGCAACAACGGCAATAAGACTCCAGCAGTTCCAGAACAGCACACAGTGTCACGAGCTGTGTTAAAAAATCAAAAAATAAATAAGATTTGTTTTTTTGGTGTGAGATAAAAAAATAGAACCTTTGAACAAAAAGAAAACATCATCACTTCAAAATAAAAACAAAGTTGTAAAGGTATGAATTAAATTGAAACGTTGATGCAAATAGCGGAGATGTAAACGGGTGCAGTTTGTAAATATTTACTTTGCCAATTAGGACCTTGTTATTCCAAAATTTACATTCTCAAAGTTCCAGTCTAGTGTGAATTGTTCAAATGATCAATTTGTCCGAAAATGCGAAATTGTATAAGTTTTAGTATTTTAAACCTTTATAAGAATTTTTTGACGGTTGTTCAACTTTGGGATTGATTTAAGAACATATTTAAATATATTTTTTTTTTCGCAATTCAACCAAAATTACTTCGTTTAATTCCTTTTATTTTGATATTTAGTTTATCTGCCTCTGGCTGCCCCTTCAACGTGATTTTGCGCTTTTAGATTTAAAAACCAATTACCAGCTGCATGAAGTCTGGTGCAGTAATCCAGTAGATAATTGGTATGAGGTTTTATACGACACGATTGTGCGCGCATTTAATTTATGTAAATCCTCGAAAAAATGAAGGAAAATCTAGGTATGTTTGTGGGATAATATCATTCCACCACAGTGCTTCCAACATTTTAAGTGGCATGCTACAAGTGGCAAGTATATTACAGTTGTGGTGCTATTCCTCAGCTTATGAATAAAGAGTTGGTCGATAATTTACCGACTAAAATGAATTTTATAAATATGGCCCTACATACTCTACATTGTTGAATAAGATCATTTGAATGCTTACTTCCCATCGCTTACAGGCTTCCACTTCAAACGTGGAAAGTCAGAGAATAACATATAATTTTTTTTAACTCGCGGAAAACAAAAAGAGAAAATGGTATTATTAATCAATATGCTAAAACCTCGTTTTGGTTCTAATAATAAAGATAACATTTTTTTAAAATCCGCAATTAAGTAGCGAAATTACAGGGATAATAGGCATTTCAATAATTATTAATTTGGGCATCGTTTTGAAAATAATTTCAAGTGGGGAATTAATTAATATTCCAAAATGCACTGAATTAATTTGTGAAACCAAAGATTTGTATTTGAGGCATTATTGTTGCTATCTCATTCCATTCTCATTGCATGAATTACTATTACACTGACCTGATATTATTTCCTTTTTTAATTCACCAATTGCACATTGGTCAAAAGAAGCATTCGAAGGACGGCATATGAATATAAGATATTTCATGGAACACCGCACAAGAAAAACTTCACTTATTGATGCCAAAATTGATCTAATGAAATTATCAGATACCTATTTATCAACTATTAGAAAAGTGAGCATTGAAATAGAAAATAGAAAAAATTATCGAAATGTTTTAAATTATTTAATTTTAAAATAAGATAATGACGATATTTATTTACAATCAAGTGATTCCCAGGAGGAATAGTTTTTTTTTTTGTTGTAATTTTCTGTATGTATTTTTTGTAAGTTTCTGTTGTTTTTTTTAAGGTTCTGTATAATTTTATGTGAATTTATATTATAATAAATGGTTATTACTACCATGTTTTGTTGTTAAGTGATCTAAAAAAAATATTAAACCTTGCAAAGAAATTATACGATTTTTTATTTCTTATCCAGTATACTCGTTACACCGTGCAGCGCGTCGAGACGAATTGTGAAACGTAACAACTTACATGCTGTGATTGTAACGACTAAACTTAATATGCCTATATTAATTAAATTATGTTCTTCCTATATATAGCATATATTGATAGGAAGTGTAGGCGGTTTTTATTTATTATTTAATAATAATATTATTAAATTTTAAGAAATATAAGCATACTCATAATTATCAAAAATATCTGATATAGATATAGTAGATACTCATACGACTTACTTCTCGGTTTTGGATGTAAAACCATTGCAGTTAGTATGGTACCTTTGCTAATATTGGTCCAATTTCTGTGTTGTTTTTTTGTTATTTTAAGTTTGACTTTATAGACAATTTAATTAACATTAAAAAGAGCATCTGAATTGTTTCGGTATAGTTGTATAGTTTTTGAGTTATTCAGAAAATAAATATAAAAGTGGACTGATTTCCATGGAAACATACGCGGAATAATTTTAAAAAACGTTGGTACAAAGTCCAATACAGTTTATCTTTGCTAATATTGATCCGATTAAAAAAAAAATACACAGAATTATATTATTTTCAAATAATTCAAATAGAATTTTAATGAAAATTTTAAATTTAATTTAAATAAAATATATAATTTTTGAGTTTTGGGCGAAAAAAATTACATAAGTTACAATTTTACATAAAAAAAAAAAAAAAAAAAAAAAAAGAGGCTTTGGGATTAGTCCGTCCGTTTGCGAGTTGGTAGTTGTACATCAATGATCAATGGTCAAAAATGCGTTTTCAAGACTCAGAGGGCTCTAAAAACGTAATGATCAGTTGACAATCGAATACCGATAATTTTGCACGATTACAATTACGACTACAATAGCTTAGACTGTAAGGAAAGTAAAATTTAAAAAATATGAAACATGGTTGACAATCCCTTCATTAGCATTATTTTGGAAGAACACAATAGATAGCTCAGTATTTATCTGAGGCTTTGTCATGTTTAATAACAATGTACATGCTATTTTTGTTTAATAAAGAAAAAAAATATTGTATTATACTGTATAATGAAGCAGAGAGGAGTTTAAGCTGGGATGTATTCTTTGTCCTCGTATTGGTTTATTGGAGGACTTGGTTAAAGAAGCACTTCTTTTTTTGCTTTATAATTTTCAAAAATGAACCTCTGTAATCCTCCATCCCCTCAAAATGTGAGATTTTACGTTTCAGAATATGTACAGTTTAAAAATCGAATTGAAAAACAAAAATCCGTCCGCCATCCGCGTATCTTCTCCGAGATTACTGATTTTTTTTTTTAGTTCCGTCTTCATAGTCACAGGTCGCTTCAAAATGATCTACGGAACTCGACCTAATCATCAGCCGTTTCGTTTAAAAATGGCGACCGGTTAAATACTTCAAACAGCTATATCACGGCTATTTATGAAGATAGAGGAAAAATGTGTTTTAGAATCGTTATGTCAAATAATTTGAAAAAAAAAAATTAATTTTTTTTTTATGTATGGAAATAATAAAGCATTGCATTATAATTTGCTTAAACATATATTGGTTTGATCTGCATGAATGAGAAATAAGTCCTATAGTATATATATATATATATATATATATATATATATATATATATATATATATATATATATATAAGCTTTATAATTGTTAAGAAACATTTTCTTATAGTTTTTTTTTTTTAATTTTCTATAACGGAAAGTGATATTACATAATTTTATATAACTTGTCGATTAGCCAATTAAAATTTTACCCGATAGTACTCGAACAATTCCTCTTGATTTTCTTCTTCGATGGTTCGTATTTGGTCGTCATCAGCAGAAGAAATTCTTCCAGAGCCTTCTTTGTCTTCTCCCTCGCAAAGTTTTTGTGAAGACCACTCACTTGCACCACCATCGTTCCAGTCTTGATTAATGGTTCCAGCCGTTGAAGCCCCTTTCCGACCGAGTTAGAATCCGTATAAAGAAATCAAACGAAACGAAAAACGAAAATCTGGAACATATTAATAGTAAAATAGAAATATTATGGGGATAATTTTTCAACTTTCCATACTCTAGTAAATGATATTGTTTGAAAAGGGATTAATGAGTTTATGTATATACACATATAAATATATATATATATATATATATATATATATATATATATATATATATTTATATGTGTATATACATTATATTATATATACATATAATTGAACATTGTTTTCCTGAAAATATTATAAAAACAGTTGATAATTTAGTATACACCCACACACACACATATATATATATATATATATATAAATATATATATATATATATATATATATATGTGTGTGTGTGTGTGTGGGTGTATACTAAATTATCAACTGTTTTTATAATATTTTCAGGAAAACAATGTTCAATTATATGTATATATAATATAATGTATATACATACATATAATTGAGCATCGTTTTCCGGAAAATATTATAAAAATAGATGATAATTTAGTATACACACATATATATATATATATATATATATATATATATATATACACATATTTTTTTTTTTCGGTTGGCTCTATAGGCCTTGTAGATCTTTGGCCGCGCGATGTGGTGTTCTTACAGACATTTATTGCTTGCGGGAGCACAGACAGCCTTGAGGGGGTCACCCAACCTCACGTTGCTGCGAACCATGGTTTCCATGGTGCAGCGGCAGGCTGCCCATTGCTCCATAACCGGTCCCTTTGGGGCAAATTCGACAGTGTCCTTCCCACCGACTCAGTCGGGTTCAGTGACAAATCGGTCTAGATCCACGGATTATGGCTGTTCGGAGTCAGCAGGCGCACGAGGACCTATATTTCTTTCCCCGAGATGGACCGTCTCTGGACCAAACCTCCGGGCGACTATTTTACGTCCTGGAAAACCACAACGCCATTCAAAATTAAGGTACACAGGATAGGGTCATCACTCTTACGCCTGGTCTGTGTGAGTAGCCTCCAGTAGGCTGACGGGCCTCACATGCCCGGGGGGAGGGGTGATTAATTTCCTGAATTATTATTTTAATTAAATTAAAGTAGTGCCGGCGCCGGGATTCGAACTCACAACCTTTGGGTTTGTGAGTAGGTGCACTTTTGCAAGCGCGCTAACCCGCTCGGCTTATATTTTTATACTTATATTTTAAGTATAAATTTACAGCTCAGACATTATTCATAATTGTATTGCCCTAAATTGTTTACGTTTTGAAGATGAAATTTTTTTTATTAGCTCTGATGAGTTTTCACTAACTTTATTGCTATGTTTTATCTAAATTAATTTTGATATATTTTTAGCTGATAATATATTAGTCTGTATATAGAGATGCCATTGGGCAATCATTGAGGATGATTATCCCAAAAATCATGTTATAAGTCAGTCCCGAATTACTTGTATTGTCCTCTTTGTTGGATACCTTTCCAAGGGCCTGATTTGTGATTACAATTATTTAATAATTAACCAAGACAATGTTCCTACTTCTATTTTTAATAATAATGCTAATAACCATAATACTAATCAAATTAATAATTGGTATGGTTACTAAAGAACAACCTACTTCCTAACATTTATCTTTATTCATCAAAATTGAAATAATAAACTGTTACAAGAGAAAATAATAACTGTTACAATAAACTGTTAACCTTGGAATGATTCAGACTAGTCCTAGCCATTAACTGTTCTAACATAAATCTCTTATCTGTAATAATTGGTGTTGATGGTTCTTCAGCATCTCTCCATCGGGTTCCCCTGCATATCTTCAGTCATGGAGCCAGAGCCAGAGCAACTGTCATCTCCAGGAGGGAAGACTAGTAGTTGTCCTCCAAGTTCAGCCCTCAAGCGAGATTTCGTTGCCTCCTCCGCTTCGGTCCCCCTTTCTTCCTTGTTCCCCTAAGTGGGGGTCGAAGACGTTGTTGGTTGGTTAGATTCTCGGCCCGGGGGGGGAGGGGGGGGCACATTTTCCATGATTGGCCATCCAGGTTTATAGAGGGAGAAAATTCCGGGATTTCAACGGATGGCTCCACACCAATCCGGTCTCCTCAAATCCATTAGTCTATATTATTATAGCTCTAATCGAATGACGCCCTTTCCAGACCTTCACCACTTTTTCTGGATGCCAGCCAGGACCCAAGGGGGACTGTTTTCTTAAAATTGATTAAGTCTTCCAAGACGGACCACCTCTTGCCTTTGTCACACTACCCACTTCGCGGTAGGTTTTTAAATTAACTGATTCCTTATATCTGAGGGTAAAAGTTGTGGTGACATCTGCCATCGCCTGTCATTTACCTTTTTACCTACATGCTCGTCCCTTATCATCTTTTGTTCGCACCTGGTGCATTAATTTTCGAATATCGAAAATTGAAGATTTAAATGGCGTAGGTTTATTCTTTTCCCCAAAAATTGGGTGTGGAAAATTAGATATTACGGTGTTTACCAGGTAGAGGTATAAAAAACAAAATATTACCATATGAAAATGAGAAAAATTTTTCGTTTCTCGAATGTATTGATTTAAAGACAGATACTTTTTTTTTTTTCTAAAAAGGGATAAAAAATCTTGTTGGGCATCAGAAGAAATGTATTGAAGCTAGCGGAAGTTATTTTAAAAATAAATAATATCGTTTAAGTTAGTTTTTCTTTCATTCTTTCTTGGAACTGACATTCCATAGGTTGCAAGCCGATCGGTAGGAAACCAATCAGAGACATTTCTGTGAATTATTTTTTTTATTTTCTGGTATTGGCATTTGTTCAACTGGATTTCTCATTCATTTCTTATCTCATTCGACTCTGTACAAGACACTTTAATTGACTTCTTAATGAGTTTCCTCCTTCTTTTTTTATTTTTTTTTAACTGGTTTTATTTTCAAAGAATAATTACTCAAAATTACTCATTAAATAAAAAATAAGTTCAAAACATTTTTGGTCTTTATAATATGCATGCTGTGCCTACTACTGACATTAAATAATCATTAATTTTCATTTTTTTAAATAAATTTTCTATACATAAAACATCAAATATATATCCACTGAAGTTTTTTTTTATAAAGATTAATAAGATTAACATAATGAAACGTGGCCTGATGATTATAATAGTCCACTTAGTAGAAAATACACTCCATATTTAGACGTACAGTAGACCACCGCTTATCTGGACTAGATTTTTTTTTTTAATCTACGGTTAAATCCGTTCACTTTTTTTTTCTGATTAGAAAAAAAGATTTATTATTTTAAAAAGAAATGGTAAGAAAAAATGGTTTTAAAACACAAAATGAGTTTTTAAAATGAGTGTCGAGATGAATTAAAATATTCAATAAATAACGTGATTAAACCCGAATGTGGCAATTTCAAACTCATAATTTTGGAGTTAATTAATTGTTTATCTCTGATCTATCTTTTTTTGTGAAGTTTATTTTTAAACATTAATTTCACCTGATATTTCAACTGGTACAACTAATTCAAGTAATATTGCATATATTACACTACGACCCCAGACTGGGCCTCACTGACTTTATTAAATCACTTATTAAATTTACGAAATTTAGTATTCACATTGGAAAATGCGATTAAATCATGAAAAATCGCAACATATAATGTTCACACTTTGTATGATGAGACACGACAAAAGAAAGACTCTAAAAACGACTGAAATTACTGTACTCTGTTTTTTTTTTCAAACCTTCAGAAAATTATACAGAAAATGAATGCATACACATAATTAATTAAATCCATATGAAGGAACGCCTCACATATTTACGGTTCAGCATAAAAGACTACAATCTTTTCAATCCAAAATTTTAAGACTAATAACAAACGTTCCTACGTAAACAACAAAACTCTACATACCGAATTTCAACAACCTACAATCGGCAAACATTTACGTACTCTTTATTTCCGTTTTCATAATTACCTTCACGGGCATAACAATAGACTGATTAAGTATATGGCTGACATGACCATTAGGAGAAGATTAAAAAGGAGTTGAATGAGAGATCTCCTTTTCTGAATTAAGGAACGGAATAATTCAAGACCGAAAAGAGGTGCTGCTTGGCCTAACTTACCATCTATCTTTTATCACTATCATATTTTCTGATGATCACTCTTCTGTGGCAGGTGCGAATAATGAGTTGAAAGTTAAAATAAAAAATTATATATATATATATATATATATATATATATATATATATATATAAGTTCAATGAAAGTATATACATATATAATTTTATTCTATTAATCCTTATCTTATTCTAGAGGGATACATTTAGTTTCATTAATAGGAAAATAAGAATTAAACATTTACTGTTAAAGTTGGTGGGTTTAGAGGATAATTTAGATAAAAATGGCTAATGACTGCCACTTGAACAGTGGATGTGTAAACCAATACTATAATTTATGTGTGTCTACTATCGGGACATTTCACTGGCAGCCACTGCTGGCCGCCAGTACTTTTTCCATATGCAGGCGGCTAGCTAAACCCTCACAACCGTTCAATATTGCGGGTACTGTATAGTCTGCTCCTTGTCTATTTCTGACAGTAGAAAATTTATGAACTGATGGTGACAATAGATAATGCCTGTGGAGGGCATAAATAAATAAGCCTGAATAAATAATAATAATTATATTAAATAATTTCTGGAAGTTAATATATTATAATAAATTAATCTGTGAATGAAACTTTCCCTTTGATCTATAACTTTATATTTAAAAAAAGAAAAACATTTTTATAACATTGGTTACGACGTTTCGAACTACTTCTTCGTCATCAGGATATACGCTTTCTTTAAATTGCATGATTCTCTCCCCATCTGTATAATTTTACTTTGTCAATCCTAGCTGGTTTCATTATAAAAACTTATTTTGGGAGTAACTTTTCTTTTCTATCTTTGTCACATACTCTGTAATATCATTGGAAATGAACTTAGTACAGAGTATGTGACAAAGATGGAAAAGAAAAGTTACTCTCCAAATAATTTTTTATAATGAAACCAGCTAGGTTTGACAAAGTAAAATTATACATATGTCGGGACATGGGGAGAGAATCATGTAATTTTAAGAAAGCATAAATCCTGATGGAGAAGAAGTATTTCGAAACGTAGTAGCCAATGTTATAAAAATGTGTTTGTTTTCTTAAATATAAAGTTATAGATCAAAGGGAAAGTGTCATTCGCAAATTAATTTATTATAATAATAATTGATAAATTAAGGCTAAGTAAATGAATATTATTATTTATTTCAGTGATTACAACCGTCCTTAAGATGGCATTTCAAATATTAACAAATGTTGTGATTAACTAATCTTGCATATCTCCAAATAAGAATATTACATTTCTGCTGAGGCGCAGTGAGAACAGTTTTAATTTTGTTTCGTGTGCATTTTATACCCCTTCATTTGTATTATTTTTGTACCAGTTCTATAAAAATACAACAATAAAAAATATCAATATATCTCAACTATTGACATACGACACTGTTATTCTGACCTTGTTTATAATTCTCTCTCTATATATGTATATATATATATATATATATATATATATATATATATATATATATATATATATATAAAATTGGTTTTAGAAAATCGTTATTTTTTATTACATATCGGATTAATACGTTCTTTAATGTAATTGTGATCTTATAAGTTCATATTTAAAAAAAAATATCTTTGTAAGCATTCTTCTCTTTATATCATCGTCCATGTAAAATATATGTTTTTAATTACAAAACATTCAAATATTTAAAACTTTCAAAGGAAAGCTTTCAAGAGCGTTCCTTTGAATGCTCCTTTCATAAACAACTTGAAACCCTTGAAAGTGTTCCATTGAAAGTTTTAAATATTTTAATGTATATAATTGAAAACATATATTTTATATAGATGATTATATAAAGAGAAGAATACTTACAAAGATTTTATAAAAAAATGTAAACTTATTCCTTGAATGTAAACCCTGAAGATGAGGCTAAAATACCTCGAAATGTTGGACGTGATGCAATAAATTTTAACTAATTAATAAGGAAGAATTAGTGATCACACTTACATTAAATAACGTATTAATCCGATATGTAATAAAACAAAAATTTGTTCACAATTACCTTAAAGAACTTCATAATTGTTCTTCCATAATAAATTGGAGTTGTTATATAATTATTAAGCGGAGAGATAGATAACCATTATTGGTATAAAATGACTTTATTCGCTATAATGGAGGGACATGCTGAGGAAATGTCAGCGAAATGTCACCCTCTTGTCATTTTACTATGGCACTATCTCCTTCAATGAAGTTATGAACCAGCCAAACAAATCTTTTTGAAGTTAAAGCCAAAGTTTGTTTTTATCTCTTGTCCTTTAACTTGTCCTTTATGATATCTCATGTTTATGGTTAAGGAGACGAGACAGTTAAGAAGAAACGAAGGGCTCGAGAAGCAGATAAGGGAACAAATCTCTATTATTATGACTTGAAACAATAGCTTTATGATTTTGAACTTGGTATAGTTTCAATAATTAATTAATATAAGATTTAAAACAAGAATTTCTGTTATGTGCCAAAAAAATGGTCAGAAAAAGATTTTCAGAATTAAAAAAGTCATTAAAAATATATTTATATGTAATTTTTGCTGTTAAATCGAGAGGGGATTCTTAACCCTAGAATATTGAACTTCATTGCAGGTACCTCATTACCAAAACTTCGTCGTTTCGACTACCATAGAAAAAAATTCATTTAGAGAGTATTAAACTAAGTTACAAGAACAAATAATGATCAACTTAACATTTATATTGTTTTAATATTTAAAAAATATAGAGATATACACTTGAAACATAAAAATTAAATGCACAAAACCAAAAAACTAAGAAAAATAGTATACAAATTTCAACAGTGTAAAAAGAATTATATTTCACTTTATTATCATTAATTATTAATATTCTATTTTACATTATTATTTTTAGCGTTGTAAAAAATTAATTATATAATGATATACGATAGGAAAGAGTGATTAAAATTTGTTTCAAGAAGTAAAGTATAAATCAGTTAGCTGGTAAAAACGATATAAGAAAAATTGTTACAGATTAATAAAGTACGTTAAATTATGAATGGAACGGAAATGAAATTAGTAATTTAGAAGAAAAAATTAATGAATAGTCTCAAATTTGAATTAAAAAATAATAAGATTTGTAAGGAGGGATCGATAAATTATTTGCCACTTCTATAATTTTGTTTCTATTGAAAACTAGTTTCCAATGTTATACATTCATCTTCAGTTCTAAAAAAACACAAAAAATAAAAAAAAAAAATGTTTTTAAAACTGAAGATGAATGTATGGTATTCCCAACTAGATTCCAATAAAAACAAAATTATAAAAGTGGCAAATAATTTATCAATCCTTAATTAGATTGATCCTTCTATACTATCATGCGGACGTCAACTGAATAAGATTTGTGATTAATGAATGTCTCTTTATGGAAAAATTAATTAATAATAATAATCTACTTGGATCACTAAACCTTTGTACAGTTTAATTTAAAAGAAATCTTGTTGGAATGATTAGCACAATTTTTACGTGCATTGCTAAACCTTCGTCAAATCCACAAACTACTTGTACTTTTGTACTTAATTATGAAGAAAGGCCCAGATCTTAAAGTTTTTATAGTTGTGGATAGTGGCCAATCCATATATTTGAAGTGTTGCATATTTTATTGCTAGTTTAGGTTATGTACGATAATATTATTTATACAGTATGTACTATTATTGAAAAATATGACAGATTAATGGATATATGGTAATAAAATAAAAATCAGCCAAATTAGACTTAAAATAGTCGGGCAAAATTAACAATGCGGAGACTGAAATAAATTTCAATTAATAAAAGATTTCCGTCTCGTTTGGTAACAGACAATGGGATATTTAAAGCCATGAAGGACAAGCCAAAAAAAAAAAAAGAAAAACGGAAAAAATAATTGGGCACTGGAAAACAGCCAATGGCCTTTCAACGACCAGCGAGCCAACTCCTAGAGTTTCTCGAATTATTTCTCGCCTTACGGATCCCCCTTTATTTTATGATTTAATTTCAAATATGCTGGTTTATTTCTAATATATTTCACTGTTTAAAACAGAATTATTAATCTTATAAATTATTTAATCACGAAAAATCTCAGCTTATGACATTGAATCCACCAGTTTCTATTGCTAACAAAAAACAAATCCTCAGATGAATACTGTATTTAATCTTGAGCTTTTATAACTCATAAGATTGGTAACATGACCGGGCGCTAGTCGTATTTTGGACGACATACAACTTTTGCTACGTTTCTCATCCCAAACGATGTAAGAACTTTATTTATTTTAAAAAAAAGTACATTTATATAAATATTTATTTAAAAATGTGTTCAGAAACGAAATATGTATTCTTTCCGCTACTAATTAAATCAATTTGACATCATTAAATGATTTATACAATATTTGGTTTTTATATTATATTTTATGATAATAATAACAAAAACTTAACAATGATATATTAATCATATGACTATATTTAGTTAAACTAGCCTGCGACGATTGTGTTTTTTACTTGTTGCTTCTTATGTATTTGTTAATTATGATTCCGAAAATTACCTTTATTTCAAAATTTTTAAAAAGTAAAAAAATTGCGAAAATATGAGCCTTCAAAATAGACTTCAAATGTTTTTCTCTAATAATTTATTCATTTTTTTTTGCAATCTTATAGCTTTTTTAACAGTCTCAGGTAAACGATTTGGTTTGAGACTTATATCTAACCAAAGAAAATTTAGAACGGGGTTCGAGGCTTAGAGAGAAGTACCTGCTAGCACCTAGCACCTCATATTCCTGGTTTAGAGAGAAAGACAGAGAAAAGGATTTTCTTCCATATTTGCAATATATTTATTTCCAGATTGCGAAAAATCCTGGCGTGATGAAAAAAAAAATGAAGGTCATTTGCTGATTCAGGGCTAAAAAATATATTAGAAGCAATTAAACACATGTCGGAACTCCAATTTTGTTGGCTTGTGTTATATCTCATTATATTTTTATTTTATTATATTTACTATATTTTACATTATTAGGTTATATTAAGCTGTTTCATATTATTTATCAGCTATTTTATATTATTGAGGCTATTTTTTTTATACAATTATAAACAATTATAAATACATATACTAATTTATATTTTATCAAGGTTTGGGTAATCAAATATTTTTAACTAAATAAATTAAATAATCAATTAAATAAAATAATAATATATTAAAAAGATTAGAAAAATAACTCAAATTCTTCACTTATTTATTATTTACATTCTGTTGAAAATTTTGTAAAACACCAGGTGTACGGCGGACAGCAACTCACACTTTGTTCTCTTCAACTCACAGTTTAACACTTTAGGACTTATGCAAGGGCATGTAACAATCCCTCCTATTGTTAAGAAAGAGTAGAATAATTCGACCCTAGGTAGGATAATTATATCAGGTAGGATAATCAGGTAATATAATAATAATTATATCAGGTAGATATAATAATAATTATATCAGGTAGATATAATAATAATTATATCAGGTAGATATAATAATAATTATATCAGGTAGATATAATAATAATTATATCAGGTAGATATAATAATAATTATATCAGGTAGATATAATAATAATTATATCAGGTAGATATAATAATAATTATATCAGGTAGATATAATAATAATTATATCAGGAAGATATAATAATAATTACATCAGGAAGATATAATAATAATTACATCAGGTAGATATAATAATAATTATATCAGGTAGATATAATAATAATTATATAAGGTAGAATAATTCGACCCCAAAAATTCAATGGATTTTTCCTTTTCCTGATAATAACTAAAATGTGTGATTGCCGTCCAGGGTGTTGAAAAATGTTATCGAAAAAAAACAAAAAAAAACTATTTATAAAACATTTTCGATGAGATTGCATTCCACCTAAGTTCCCTTGCCACCTAAGGATGGAAAGGTTCTCTGATATAGTAGTTGCGTCCTGGCGATATATCTAAGTGGCAGATCACCTCGATCGAGAAGATGACTTGGAGGCGATGGGCGATATTGGGTTATCCGATGACATCCTGCTATCCCGACACTAAAGGAGGGAGAGAATCAGGTCATCCTGGGGAGACTTTTTACTCCCTACAGCCACGGGTTTATTTTTTATCCGCAAGATTTACAATATTTAAATTTATTTCTATTTTATAATTTAAATATAAAATTATAGCTAGGAAATAGTTGGAAGATTCCAAAACACGAAGTCTCAAGTCTCTAAAATACCGGCAAACAACTAAGTAGTCAACGTTTCGCCTATTCAGGCATTATCAGGACATACACCAAAAAATCACATCTATGAAAATCAAATACAGCACATCTCACATCAATCGTCCAGAAAGAGGCATCAACCAGAGACAGAACATCACTCTAAGACATCCAATCACGTACTGATTGACCAAATTAAATATAAAATTATCGCCATATACAATATAATTAATGTAATGCATATTACCTAAAACAAAATTCTGAGTTGCTATGCATTTTAGTGAATATATCACCATTGGTGAAATTGAAATGATGAATCACGATCAACAGAGAAGAACCATTGCACAATTACTTTTTAATATTTTTTGTAGTTCAGATGAAACAAATTTTTAGTATGGTAAAATAACAAATTACACAATATCGCAAATATAAAATTACAAGATAGAAAAACAAATGAATAGTACTTACAGATTATAAAATAAACAACTGATAACCGGAGCAAAGTTCATAAAAGAGATAACGGGGGGTCGGAATAAAGAGAGTAATATTTAGGATCGAACTTAGCTAATTTTTGCTGAATTTTTTCTGAATAACATAGGACGAGAATAGGCGTTTGCGCCGTACTTGTGACAAAAAGAATTACATGACGTGAAATAAGCATAACATGTGAAAATAGAGACATAATATAATTGCACAGCACCTCTAATATGCCATACAAAACAAAAATGTGTATAAGTTGTACCATAAGACGCACAAAGATGAAATAGTGGTCAGAGGGGAGAGTTTTCGGCTTGTAGAGGCGTCCATCTGCCTCATAAATGGCGGAAAGGCTATTTCCTCAAAAGAATGGCAAGTTGAGATTATTCCATGAATATTAAACTATATTTTGTTCAGCGAGACACGGACGTACAACGATTCGATTCCCAGAGAGTTCGGACCCCTCAGCCAATACGGTGTAATCAAAAGCTATTATTAAAAAAAATAAAAATGAAACAGCTGTTCCAAATTAGATTTATTTATTCGATAGCAGATACAGTGCAAATATTTTCAAAATCTGGTGCGATGCGCGCATATGACAACTTTGGTTTGTCAAGCTGAAAATATATTTTATAATTTTCAGTTTAGTTTTAATAGAAATTCCGTTTAGTTTTTCTGGAATCATTTTGTCTCTATTAAATAATATAAAAGCAGAAATTATTGAGTTAATTTCTATCTTTATATTATTATAATGCATTGCACACCCGCATACACACAGACCTTTTTGCGAGACTTGGTTATTTGGACACAATGGATCTTATAACTCGTGTATTTCCGTTGAAAACTCGAATTCGAAATTTTTATGATCGCAATACTTCCCCTTAATATATATTTCATATATTGGTAAGGGAATCTTTACAAACTAGAGTAAGTATGGTATCACCTATATCTAAATGTAGAGATTTTTTTTTTAATTATCAACAATATATCATTGTTAAATGCAATATTTAATGGCGATATTCGAAACCATTTTAAAGAAAAAAATAACTTAACGATGCAACTAATTTAGTGTTTTATATTAGGTACAGATTTTTTTATATTTGAACGTTAGAACAAATTGCTGATAAGAAATGGATTATATATTGTTTTCTCCGTTTCGTAACACAGAGCAACATCATAGACACCACTCCTTGACTCAAATATTTACTTTATAAGGATTAATAGATGAAATGATTCAGTTTTGGCTACTTCTTTGCCTCTTAAAAACGCTATAAATTATTACACAATGTTTTATTATTACTATATATTTGTTAAATTTATTTATAATCATTAAAAGTGTTTCATAAAGCATTGAAGACACCAAGACTGAAAAGAAAAAAAATAATCTGTTGTAAATGGTCGGGGTATGGGTTATGAAACCTCTATTCGGCTTTTGATTTTGTTTCAAACTAGTTATGTCGAGTTCTGAGGAACATTCTAGAATGACCTGTGACTTCGGTGCCTAATCTGTCAAAAATCGGCTCTCTAGTATCGAAGAAACGCCAAGGACGACGGACGGACGGATTTGTGTTGTTGTTTGATTTTTGGAAACCTCAAAAATGTTAAAAGGGAGGGATACATTTTTTTCTGATCTATTACAAATGTTCATTATTAAAAATTAAAATAAATCATAAAAAACAAAAGCAATTACAAAATATACTAAAATAAATTATGACAAAATAGGAATCCGGTTTAAACTGAGAATGTTTTCTTAGGTCTTTGTTATACTTTCTAGTGCCCCATTCACTATATAATTTATCTTTTAGTTCAATACGGTTCATCGTTATCCTATCTAATGCCATATGGAAATCATATATTTTAGCATCCCTTTGTACTATAGCCTTAGAGAGGAACTCTTTCAAGAAGTTCAGGCAATGCCCTTTCAAGAAGTAACGTTCCTTCTACTGAATTTCATCTCTTCTCCAATCATTCCGCAGTCCTGACGTTGCTAGTTTATATATTACGACGTAATTTATAAGAACAATAGAAACAAATGTCTATACAACATTTTTTGATTATTCAAGTTAATTTATAAAATTATTACTGTTACGTAATCGACAATTTGGGCAGTGCGAAGTCTATTGGTGGAATTCACAGCAAAGTTTTATTTCTCTTGCACCTATTTTTTTGTATATTTGTTTATACATAAAAAAAAAAATTATTATAAAAAATACGATACTTCTCCAAAGCTATTTATAATTCCACTTGTGAAATATTGATCGTAAAAGCTGACCAGTAAGACGCGCTAGAATATAATCCGCTCAACAAAATTAAGTGAGTTATCCCAATGCGTAGCAATTTGCAGACCTCACCGTCCAGTCATCGAAGCTAATCCGTTTAGGCGAGGCGATCATCGGATCAGAATCATGGAGTTACCATGAGTTAAAATTCATCCGATCCGCAAGAACAGGAAAAAATCATCTTATAGTTCACTGGGCTAAAACAAAATAATCTAGGACTACAATTGAATCGGTTATTTCGAAAAGTCATACAATTACAATTTTATATAAATTAATACAAACCGTGTAATTAACAAATAAACAAATTTTCAAGGACTTTTTGGGCTGAATTTGACGTTTGGACTTATGAAGGTTGTTCTATATTTTCAAGGGCAAAAATGATAAATTTTCATAACAGTAGTTTATTTTATAAGGAAACTTATCTCCTTTTTAAATCCATAATATTTTTTCCAATATTAGTAGGCAAGGTACGATCGTTGAAAAATAGACAGTGTAGACTAATATCCATAGACAGTCTGTGGATACTAGAGATGTAGTATAATGAAAATAATTTTTTTTAAAATATTTGGCACCTGATGAACGGAAAAAAATGACAAGTAGTATATTCTTACTAGGATAAAATAAGAATAATAAATAAATATATGAAATAAGTGGCTTTGAAAATCGACAATGATCGTTCGACACGGCGCCTAATACTAACGAACTCCTGCAGGTTACTGTTGAAGAAAATCCAGGTGTAAGTAACAGTTGAAGAATTAGCAGGAAAACTTGGATCGACACATTCAACTGTCCACCGTCATTTGCCATCAAATTGAAATTTCAACACAGACTAACCAACTTTCTCCAAAAAAAAAAACATGATAAATAGAAGAGTACGTAATGCTATAATAAACAAATATACAAGTTTTAAAATACATACTTATGTACAGTACATCAGAAACCTTTGCTTTACGTCTAAATGACTAAAACAAAGAACAGTAAACTAAAACAACACATATGTACACTTTATGTGCAAAAAGTGTTCAGTTGCACCTTTTTAAAAACATCAGTCACTCGTTTTTGCTTCTTGCATTGAAAACACATTTTCTTTATTATAAATTGTACTTTCCTAAACTTTCTGCCTGATGTGCATCGCCGTCTTGTACCTATGAATATTGCTTTGTTAGTTATTTCTATGCCAATCAGCCGTTCACTTGCGTTCGTTGGTCATATTGAATTTTCCTTGTTGATGCTTTGGATTAAAAATTAAAATCCGTTTTTTTGAGGTTAGTAATTAAAAAAAAAAGAAATGACGGGGCTTTACTGTATAGAAAAAATTCATTTTGTACAAATAAATGCCATTATTTGGAATTGGAGAAAATATATATAATTACTATTTAATTATATAATCACTTATTACTTCCGCTGCCTTACGTAGTATGATAAACAACGGAAATATCATAAAAAAAGAAATATACCCCTCTTCCTTCTCACTTTCCTCTTTTTATGAAGTGGTTCCTGGAATTATGGATTGTTTCCTAGAAGGTATACAAAATTTTAAGAAACGAGGAAAATTAATTAATATTCATGAAATTCACCACGTAGGTTTAAAATTTAATGTTGCGCTTCTTCCTGGAAGTATAATTAAAAAAAATATACTTTAAGAAATTTCTAGATCTGTATTCGTATTGAATGAATATATTTGTAAATAACTACAGTTCTCTTTTTGATTTATTTTTTACTATATCTCGAATTTTAAAATTAAACTTATTAATTAGCAAAGCTTTAAAACTTATTATTATTTCTTTATTGTTTGATTTATTGTTATGGCCTTTTAATACAATTTTTTATTTTTTATGTTATGTTGTTTGGCACGCGTATTTTTTGGACTTTTTTTGTCTTTTTTGGACTGCTGTTGTGAGCTGTATAGTTCTGCATATAAGTGAATGCTTTCCCTTCTTTTTTAAGTATCGTAACATTTTCAAAATTTTATAGAAGAGCCAAAAGAAGTGTCTGATCGCACTGTGTTACTTGTTAAGGATAATGGTCAATATTTATATTCGAAGTGCTGTATATTTTATTACCTTTTTAGGTTAAAATACGGTCAATAATGCATAATATGGTCAATAATAATGAAAAATATAGTCACAATAATGCGAATACAATAATAAAATTAAAATCAGTAAAATTGGACTTATTACAGTTTTCTTCTGACGTACAGAATTATATTCTTAAAATTAATTTGTCTTTTGCCATTTGTATTAAGTTATTAATTAATTATTATGAGTATCATTTATTAATATTTCTTGGTATTCATTACTAATAAAGCTTGTAGTATATTTATAGTTTGGACCTATAAATTCCTTTTATTTTTTTGTTACATTAAAGCATTGTCTACTTTTTTACAACAATTTCTGTGTAAAAACTTACTTTCGTACGAAAAGAACGGCTCAAGGAAACAAGATAAATTTCAAGTACTTCTTTTTTTTTCTTATTTGACTTTCTAACAAATAACGATGAAAGTTTCTATATACGTGCCTATGGCCTTACTGGTTCAATAAAACGACCGCAGACAGAAGTTTTTTAATGATTATTATTTTTGACAGGCTTATAAAACACTGGCCATCGTAAAGAGTAATCAAAAATAGGAAATTAATTTCTATAATATAACAATAAAATTTGTTTCCCTGGTAATAATTAAACGAGTATTTATACTATTATTATATGTTTATTTGGTAGTTCGTACTTATAGTTTGATAGCTGAAAGGTCAATGTGGTTCAACATATTCTCTATCTGAACTTGAGGCTGCATTCACCATTAAATCCTGAGATACAAGACCACAGGCCTCCCAATAATACAAGCTCTATATACTAACCAATATTCTGACTTTGAACAACTTGTTGCGTCAAGAATTTTTCCTGGTTCTACATGACTTTAATAACATTTCGTTTTATATAAAATTTGGGATTTAGTCCTAAAAAAAAATCATGGCTATATCAAAAACTTCAAGTTTCAAATGACCAAAGCCTGCACACAGCAGACATTTTAATATTAATGACCTTGAAATACCCTCGGGCAATGAAAGGAATTATTGTACATTATTATTGTTCATATGGTATGTGGAAGAAACTTGAAATAAACGGAGGATAAGAAAAAAAGAAGAAACCTATTGCCATATTGACTCTGTTCCTTGAAAATGTCTGCACAAGCAAGGTGTCCAGCGATAAGGCATGAAAAATTTCAAGGCTGTGAACTGTAAGATTCAAGGCACTTTTGGTAAATTTATTGCATTAAATATAAAGAAAATCGGAACCATAAAATGTATTTGGCCCGCTTCGGATAAAATGAACAAGATACAACGAATTGAAATTTGTACTTTCCTACCACTACTAGGCAAGGAAAGTGTTGTAATTGGGTGAAATTTTTCGATGTGCCGTTTTCAACGGATCTACGCGTTTCATAGCCTTCTGTGTACTAAAAACGCATTTTTGGCCATTGGTCTGTGAGTGTGTCTGTGCTACGATTATCTCTTAAACGGATGTACCGATTGTTTTTCTTTTTTTTTTTGATAAGTGGGGTTTTGTTCCCTAATTTATGTGTACCAAATCGGACACGCTGTGCGCAATTGCGGCTACGCGATATCCGAAAACGTGTTTTTTCTATAGCGCTAAATCGCTCTGATGAAACTTGTCTAAAACAAAAAAAAAATCATACGGTTCACTTTTTATTAGTTGTTGAACAATTCGAAAACTATTCATCTGCCGATATTCCAGATACACGTTCAAAAGGTAATTTAATTGTCCACAAACCTAAAAATATAAATAAATCTCAATTGACCTTTGCTCCCAAAGATTTTAGGTAAGGAAAATCGTGAGTGCACCAGATATTTTTATCTTCTAATGAATAATGCAAACCACTAAGAATGTATTGAGCTTTTTCTGTTTTATTGATACAAGGAAAGAAAAATATAATTTCTTCAGGATCTTGATTATTAGGATAAGGATGACATTGGTTCAGGAGAAGCCAATTTTATGTCATTGATAATTCTCAAAAGTTTCGCATCCAATTATCAAGTAGGAATAATAATGTTACTTCAAATCATTGAAAGTTTACCAAACTAAAGTTAAATAAATTATAACAAATGAGTACCTTTGTTGTGATTATTGCAATTACTTTCCATCTTACTCTTAGTAAAATGACATAAAAATAAGATACTAAAGAGACTAAAGAATTGTTAATATCAAAGGAATCCGAGAAGTGGATTTTCCAAGGAGGCAAGGAAAGGAATCAGTGGTAAATAATTATTCAGGCTTGGACAAATATTACAGAAGAAAGGATTCAGAAACATTTTCCTTATTAACTTATCTTAAATTTGTAATTGGAATCAACTGATTCGAGAAGAGATCCTTATGTAAATGTTTTCATATTGTGTTTTGTGGGGAGAGGAAGAGGAAGAGGAAAAGGAAGAGGAAGAGGAAGCAGTCGCTTATTTCACTTACTAAACGTTATACATCATTTTATAATTGAGGCGAAAATTTTAAAATTAATCAAGTCGATTTTCCAATTTTTATTATTATATTTTTTTGTCTTTAAGATTTCGTTATAGATTATCATGAGGTGAAAGAATTTCTTCCAAATTCCGTTAAAACACATGAGATTTAAGTTATTTAAATAATAATGTGTTTTAATAAAAAAAATATTTAATAATCTAAGTATTGTAGATTAAACTTAAACTTGTTACATATGTATTGAAAATACAGGGATGGAAGGAAATATTTCCGATTAAATAATAGTAATTAAATAATGGATAATTTAAGTAGTTGCCTCGCAATTTATTCAATATTGACATAAATAGGTTTCCCTCTCGAACAAAGATACATCGTGCATGGGACTTTTTACCTGCAAAGGTAGACTTGAGAGATTCCGGCTTGCGAGCTTAACTAGCCATAAAGAATCGTAAAAATAAGACAGGTCACATTGGCAAGTCACAGTAAAATCTGTCACCAGGGACAAGAGACGTTAGAAATTTTTTTCAAATGACTCGATGCCGATGGAGGGTCATCCCTCTTCGCCAAAAATCTGAAAAGATCCGCCAATAGAAAGATCCAAATGAAGAGTGGAGAAAAATGTATTAAAAATAGGTTTTTCAAGAAGGAGAAGGGGAAAGAGAGAGAACGGGAATGTGGCACGGAAGTATAGACAGAACGGTGAGAGAGTGAAGTTCTGAGTGTAGAAGCAGAGGGTACAGTGGAGCAGTTCATTCAAGACGGCCTCAGTGAGCCTGGCAGATAGAGCGGAAGACCACAGTAGAGGAGAGAAAACCAGACTATCATGAGGCAAGGTGGAAAGTATCCGAGATGACGAAGACACCAGATAAGTCATAGTCCCTTCCATTACATTGTGCACATTATTTTTTAATATTATGTGGTACCATAGGAAAATTTTAATAAGCAAGTTAGACCCAGTATTCTCAAATACATATGGTACAGTCAATAGGTTTTTATAATGAAGTTAATTCAGGTTGTGAATTATTAACCTGCAGTTTTATTAATAACGTATCTTAAATAAAGTAACATCTTATGTCAAAATCTATTATTATATTTTCCCTGCATGACATCATATAGTTTAGTTAAATGAATTGATAAACGCGGCACCTTGGAAAAGATCTCCGATGATATTTATAAGATCCCAACCTAGTGACCATAGCAGGGGGTCTGTGGTCTCTAGTCTCTTAAGTTAAAATACAGTTTGATTGATCGGTTCCCTTCTGAAACCGATACAAATACATGATATATTACAGAAATAAATTGTGTAAATCCGTTTTCTGGAACTACCACCTGCCTTAGAAAAGCAAATTGCCAGAAACATAGCAAACTGTTCAATTTATGAAGTGTCATATGATATATTTCGTTGTTTTATGATATGTCATTCTTAATATTCCAGAATAGGAAGATACCGTAGTATAATAAATAATTTACTATTTTCACTTTAAATATTGCCTAAATGTTTTTATTGCCTTAGACATCATAAATAAAAAATTTCTCCTTTATGGAGCGCCGATGCTAACAAACATATCGCCGACAACACCAAAGAGGCTCCAACAGTTTCAGAATGGCATGCTAAGGCGTTTAGTAAGACATACTCCATTACAGAGAGCAAAAACATACTTTACTCGAAAACCAAACTCGAACTCCCGACTCTCAGTCATATCTCATGGAGGGATATCAAATTCTTTGATAGTCTCAAATACTATACAAATCCACTATTCCAGACATTAACACCAACCAAATGGCCACAGCTGGCAAAAACATGTTCGAAGCCTCAGATTAGACTGAACAATATCAACTGACTTGACTGACTCAACACAATCAGTGAGCTCCGTCATTAGATAGTGATTACAAATTTCTCTTATCCTCATACTCTGCTTAAAATGCAGCATAATCCGATGCAGCACAAGAGATCCCTATCCCAATTTATACCCCTGAATTTAAACCCACATCACATCCCATCTGGCTTGGAGGAAATTAAAAAAAATATCTGATGTGGACAACACATGACTTCCTTGTACGCCTATTAAACTATAAATCGGTGGCTCAAAAAGTGATCCTGAATTTGATTACTAGTTTCCAAAGATTGCAGTATCTCAAAAACGACACTAGGCGTCGCGAAATCCATCTATTGACACACACACAAACAAATGGGAAGGAAAACAGTATTTTACTCTCAATTTTAACACTTAAAGCAAGTAATAAAAATGTTTAATTGGATTGAAAACCAAATTGCGTTTGTAACCTTTATTACCGAAACATATGATTTATGTATTTAATTTAAATATAATTTTTGATGTAAGCTTATTATGACCTTCAAGTAAAGTAGCCTTTTCGGCTCACCTATTTGAACCAAAATATAGTAAATACATTCATATCGATATAAAAGACCTATTTACAAAATTTGAGAAGTTATACATTATATTTTAATATAATTTTTGGTGAATATCTGTTATGACCATCAAGTAAAGTACCGTTTCCGGTTTTCCAATTTAGGCCAAAATCTAGTATGTTAATTAAATCAATATATAAATTATAAATACTAAATTTGAGAAGTTTTTCATAGTATTTTAATATAATTTTTTATGTAAATCAATTATGACCTTCAAGTAAAGTAGCACTTCCGGTGATCAAGCAGTAACCAAAAAGGGAGGTTCACAACTAGATTTTACAACAATCCTAAATACAAAATTTTAACATTCTACGGCTAACGGTTTTTGAGTTATGCGAGATACGTTTAGACGCCACGACAAAACTAGTCAAAATGGAATCAGGGATGGTCAAAATGGATATTTCCGTTGAAATCTGAAAACCGAAAATTTTCGCGATTTAAATACTTCCTTTACTTCGTACAAGGAAATAAAAAGATAGTGGTTAAATCTTTCCCCAAAAAAAGATTGTCCATTTGATAGCTGTACGTTAGAAACTTCAGTTTGAAAGGAGCAACCCGATACCTTATTGTTGAAGATCTCTTCGGCTACTCGGGAAGAATTCGTGAAATCTTCCATTGCATCACATCGTTTTTCATTATACGCCTATCTTAACCATGACTTTGGAATGTGCAGCCTGATTGAGAATCGTTTGGAAGGATTATCTTTGAATCATCTCAGATGGTTTTTCAAATTAAGAGGCGAATTATTGCTTTTAACTCATACGCTTTGGATGGATACCTTTATGTAATGCTTGTATTGCCGAAGATTTGTTCCATTTCCTGGCGATCTGTCCCAGACTTGTAGATATTCGTTTTTCCTACTTTGGATTTAACACACAGACTGGCGGTCATCTTGTGAGGCATCTCGGCAGCTCTTCTCAGTGTCGTCAGTAATAAATTTTACTATTAGCGCTTGGTCGCTTCGATATCAAGTTTTGAGACAATTTACTCAATAGTTTATAATGCGTAGTTTATGTATGAATTTGTGGGAAATATATTTATTTTCTTTTATATGATTACTTAATTATCAGTTATTTATTTAGTTTTTGCAAGTAGATTTACTTATTTGGTTTTATTGTTATTGTTAATTATTATAATTTGGAGATGAAGCCTTATTTTTCAATGCAAATAATCGTAACATATATTTCTTTATTTTATTATAATATTTACTGTTTCTACTGAAACAACGGCTGACGGTTTTCCAAAGCCGCTTTGTATTATTATATTAAATGTATAATAAATTGAATATAACACACATAAAAAAACAAAAAAACAGCTGATTTAAACGCCCAGAGCCCCTCCCTTCTCCCACAGCGTCCAAGATCCGCAATTGACAAGCATTTCCCGCCTCTAATCTTACTTTTATTTCTTCTTGATTTTCATCTTTTTTAAAAATTGTATAGCCTAGATACTTAAGTTGTTCTACATATGAAGCGCCATATCATATATTTCTTTGTTTCATGCCATTCAGTAGTTTCTGTCTCTTTATGTCAATAGTTTTTTCTCATATTAAATCAACTTTAAAATCTATTTAAAAAAATTAAAAATATGTAATGATTAATTCACTTTGTATTCTACAGGTTTCTGCTTATACCTTGGTGGCCATCAGTATCGACCGCTACATGAATATCCTGTGGCCACTCAAGCCGAGGATGTCCAAGAGTGCCGCTAAAGTAATCATGCTGTTTGTTTGGTTAGTGGCGCTCCTCACTGCGCTACCAATTCCCATCGTTTCCACACTTGAGCAGCCCTCTCCGTGGCACAAGCACTGCAAGAGGTAAGAATATATATATATATATATATATATATATATATATATATATATATATATATATTTTTTTTTTTGTTTTTGGGGAGGGAAAGGGTCAGTCGTGTATAGGCACATCTCATTTTAAAAACCTACGAAAAGACGAACAAAATAGGGTTAGTAGATCAATTCAAAACCGTTCAATACAATACAGACAGGGTAGGACAGAAACAACTGAAATATTTTGCAGGGCTGTAAAAACATACCAATGTCTCTAGAACACACCATTCTTAAATCAATTTTTTTCCAGACATTAATGTCGATGAAATAAGACTAAGAAGATTTACTGGGCGATAAGGAGTAAGGAAATATCTTTACTAAAATCGAATCAATTCCATTTCGCCATATATATATCGATAAATACCGGGGTTCGAAACAGTTATTGATTTTTTTCAAAAAGTTTCGGTTTAACTATTTAACTTTTACAATTAAAGTATTAACATTAACGTTCTATACAAAAGAACTTTCTGATAAAAAAATCTTTAAAACTTATGTCGTTAAAAGTTCTATTAATATAAGTTCTAGCCAAAAACTTTTTTCTTAAAGTTCTGTTAATAGAAGTTCCTATTAGAACACTTTAAATATAAATTTTCACATAATTATAATGCAAAGCTTTGGAGGGATCTTCGGTAGGTGGGAGAAACCTCGGGAGACTGCTGAAATAATAAAAAAAAATTATTGAATTTTCAGGGTGCGCCCTAAGTCACAGGAAATGCTTAAAGAGATAATAGTAGACTTCTAGAGCAACAAAAAAGTTCATATATACCACAATCCGATTCCACACAAAAAAACAGGAAATTTAAGTTTTATGTTATTTTTTAAAGTAAATCACGTCTTTTGTTGAATTGAGAGCGATCACTAAAAAACCATTCAAGGTACTTTAGTTCCAACACCGTCGTAAAGTAGACGAAATTCCCTTTAAGAATTATAGTTGGCTTAACTTAATCTATTCTACGCTAAGTCTAGTCCCCTTCTGGGAGGACCAATAGTGAAAAGCTTTATTTTAATTTTAAATCAATCTTTACTTGCGAATATTTTTCTCAGCTCCCTGTTGGACAACAGATACTCCATTTCCAGATAATCTTCTACTTTTAATAAGCTTTAATTTGGTATATATGAAATCGAGGTTTAATTTGTGACTGGTCTGGAATTGTCACCTGGTTTGCCCAAAAGTATGATTTTCCCCACAAAGAAATTTTTGAGATAGAAATTTATTAAATTCGCTTTATTTCCAGTCAGTAAAATAAAATGAAAAAACGGAATAAAAAATATCTGTAAATCAACCAAACAATTCTGAAATTAAATACAAAGTGAAACTCCAGGTCAATTCTAGACCAATTCCAAATTAAAGCTAGATTTCATTTATACCAAATTAAATCTTATTATAAGTAGAAGTTTTTCTGGAAGTGGGGTATCTGTAGTCCAACAGAGGGCTGTAAAAAATATTCACAAACAATGATTGAATTAAAGAAAAAAAAAATTGGTATTGATCCCGTCGAATCTCTCCATACAATAGATCTCGTTAAGCCAAACTGTATTGATTAAAGGGAAATTTGTCTAATTGACGATGGTACAATTGGGACTTAATTACTTTGAGTTGTTTTTGAGTTATTGCTTCCTATTCAAAAAAAGACGTGATATATATGTTTGTTGATTAATATAAATAAATGAAGGCTAAAAATATTTCACCGTTAGTTCTTTTATTTGGATATTGGATATTGGTGTGCCTTTAAGCCATCCTCAGGCATCTTTCAAAGAAATAAGTGCATAACATTGCAATACACTAAGTCCAATCTGGACCAAATCCAATTATACATGGTAGTCAAAATATTAAAAATTAAAAAAATTAGGGAGCCACCTTTGTCATCCTAGCTAGTACAGGTGCTTGTATATTCTTTGAGAGATGCCTGAGGATAGCTTGAAGGCCGAAACGTAGCATCAAATATTTTCAACCTTCATTTATTTACATATTGACGTGATATACTTTTTAAATATACAATTTAAATTTTCTGTTTTTTCCGTGAGGAATTGAATTATGACCTACAGAAACTTTCTTGTTGCTCTTGAGGCCTACCATTGCGTCTTTAAAGATTTCCAGTGGCTTACGGAACACTTTGAAAATTCAATAAATTTTCATGTATTTATCGATATACATGACCTCATTTAGTTGATTAATTTTGAATAAAGTTGTTTCTGTACTCCTTTGTTACCGTAACATCCAATAAATCGTCCTCCGTGATCAGATTTCGTCGCCATTTACGTCCGAAAAAATGTTGGCTTAAGAACGGTGTGAAATAAAACTGGTTCTATTTTCAGAAAGTTCATTGAAAATAGTTTTGTTTCAGCGGGTTTTAGTAATTACATTTTCCAAATGCCAGCCGTTATTGACTACGCATGTCCGAAGACGTTCTCGGAGATTTCCCACCACCCTTCGAATCGTTTCTGGCGGAATAACTGACATATTTCGGTAGGACACTGCAAGTGACTCTTGATCACTTCTGTGTTTTCGATCTTACTCTATTGAGAAGGATAGCTGTGAACTCCGACCTATGCGTGCATATATTGAAGACTATTCTATGTCCTAAGTTGGATGATATCGATGTAGAGGATATGTGGTTCCAGCTGGAGCTTTATCTCACACGCCATGACGTTAGATTGGAGTTTTGAGGGAAATGTTACCTCACAGATCGATCAATTTGGGGGAGTGGAAGGTGACTTGGCAATCTACAGTCCATAAAGGCTGACATTTTTATCAGTTGACATCCGCATGATGGTATAGAAGGATCAATCTAATTAGAGATTGATAAATTATTTGCCACTTCTATAATCTTGTTTTATTGAAAATTAGTTTCGAATGTTATACATTCATCCTCATTTCTAAAAACACACAAAAAATTCAAAAATAAGCAATTCAAAATATAGTTTGGTATTATTATACATATTAAATTAGATTAATTAATCTGTACTATAAAACATTCATGAATTATGAGTTTAATTAAGACAAGAAATCAAATACATGTTGGTACTCACAAAGGTTTAAATGGATCAAACAGAAAAGTTTGTACTGGTTTCTTCTCGCATTGAACTAACAATGAACGAAAGGTAGGTAGCATGTTTATAGGTAAACGGTTTAAGGGTCAGTGTTTTTCCAGTAATGCCAGTGAGTAATAGTTTTTTTCTATTATAGATGGGAATAAATTTAAGATTGGAGATATAAAATGGTCCAATAGTCCAATCTTAAATTTATTCCCATCTATAACAGAAAAAAACAATTACTCACTGGCATTACTGGAAAAACACTGACCCTTAAACCGTTTACCTATAAACATGCTACCTACCTTTCGTTCATTGTTAGTTCAATGCGAGAAGAAACCAGTACAAACTTTTCTGTTTGATCCATTTAAACCTTTGTGAGTACCAACATGTATTTGATTTCTTGTCTTAATTAAATTCATAATTCATAAATGTTTTATAATACTGATTTATATTAATCTAATTTAATATGTATAATAATACCAAACTATATTTTGAATTGCTTATTTTTGAATTTTTTGTGTTTTTAGAACTGAGGATGAATGTATAACATTCGAAACTAGTTTTCAATAAAACAAATTTATAGATGTGGCAAATAATTTATCAATCTCTAAATCTGAGTATGCTTCTATTTCTTTGCTAGGGAAACCTTTTTTACACAAGTGGACTGTCATGAATGCATTTTATACTAATAACTTTTATACTAATAAGCCTTTTAGATTTTTTTTAAAGAGGTATTTTTTTGTGTTTTTTTAGTTATGCTATTGTTATTCTTGTGTTATGTTTACTTTGGCCCAAGGTGAATGCGCCTGTTTAAAGCATCGTATAACTAGCTTGGGCCAAAGAGAGACTTGGGTTCATAAGAAAATCCAATTCTGAATATAAAGTATTGAATTCTTCCAAAAACAAAAAATCATTAAAATCTGAATTAAAATGAATAATTTGAATACAAGAGTTTTGAGAGTAAATTTAAAAGGCTTAAATGGCATAAAATAGTGCCATTTTGCTGAATCTCTAGACATTTACCACCATGGAAGCTTCGATATTTCTTGTTCATAACATATTTGAGGATGTGTTGTTAGGTAATAACGCACGTGCTCCTCGACCTCTTAATTGCTTTCGAATCATAATGGTGGACTATCTTCTCGTCACGTGTGATGATATTTAGTATACCATAAACTCCTGAGTCGAAAGTGGAAAGTAAGGAGCAGCGAAAGGATGGAGGCTAACCAGTGAAGGCGAAAACTCGTCTCTCAGGCAAAAAAGTTCTTGCAATGAGTTTTACTTCCTTGTACGAAGTAAAGGAAGTATTGTAATCGAGAAAATTTTCGGTTTTCAGATTTCAAAGGAAATATTCATTTTGACCATCCCTGAATCCATTTTGACTAGTTGCGTCGTGGCCTCTGTACGTTCGTACGTTCGTCCGTCCGTTCGTATCTTGCATAACTCAAAAACGGTTAGCCGTAGAAAGTTGAAATTTCGTATTTAGGATTGCTGTAAAATCTAGTTGTGAAACTCACTTTTTGGTCACTGCTTAATCACCGAAAGTGGTACTTTATTTGACGGTCATAATTGATTTCCATAAAACATTATATTAACATACTATGCAAAACTTCTCAAATTTAGTATTTATAACTTATATATTTATTTAAATAACATACTTTCATACTTTTAATAACATACATAGTTTCGTCGTGGCGTCTATACTTACGTATGTTCGTAGGTTCGTATCTCGTACAACTCAAAAACGGTTTGCCGTAGAAAGTTGAAATTTTGTAATTAGGATTTTTGTGAAATCTAGTTGTGAACCTCCCTTTTTGGTCACTGCTTGATCACCGAAAGTGGTACTTTACTTGAATGCCATAATTGATTTCCATAAAACATTATATTAACATACTATGCAAAACTTCTCAAATTTAGTATTCATAACTTATATATTGATTTAAATAATATAATAAATTTTGGTTAACATTGGCAGACCGGAAGTAGTACTTTACTTGAAGATCATATTAGGCTTTCATCAAAAGTTATATTAAAATATAATTTAAAACATCTTGGTAAATAGGAATTTTATATCGATATGAATGTATTTATTATATTTTGGTTAAAATTGGTGAGCCGAAAAGGGTACTTTACTTGAAGGTCATATTAAGCTTACATTAAAAGTTATATGTAAATCATATGTTTCAGTAATAAAGGTTAGAAATGCAATTTGGTTTCCAATCCAATCAAACATTTTCATTACTTGTTTTGAGTGTAAAATACTGGTTTTCCTCCCCATTTGTGTGTGTGTGTGTGTGTGTGTGAGAGTGTGTCAATAAATGGATGTCGCGACGCCGAATGTCGTTTTTGAAATACTGCAATCTTCGGAAACTAGTAACCAAATTCAGGATCACTTTTTGATTCACCGATTTATAGTTCAATAGGCGAACAAGGAAGTCATGTGTTGTCCACATCAGATATTTTTTTTTTACTTAAGGAAATTTTTATCTGTTGATTTCCTTCATGATTAATGAAAAGTGAATGCGATGTAATATTTTCAATGGTTATAGTCGGCAAAAACCATCACAAAAGACGAAATATGTGCATTAGAGGTGCCATCGTTCTCCATGACAACGGGCTGAGAAACCCTCTAATACCTTTCTTATAGACCAGACTTTCCCCTTGCAAATATTTTTAGTCGTTTTTTCCCCGAAAAAATAGACTATTGCAGTGGGTCGAACGTCGGCGGTGAGCGGCGGGACTGCGATTTCTATCCGTTTCATAACCCCACTATTATGGAAAATTTGGAGATGTCCGATATATATTTATATATATATATTTTTTTCCGCTACATTTGAGCACCTCCAGCGGCCCCCTTTGGGTCAAATGAGCTGAAATTCGGTATGTACGGCTTTCTTCAAGACAGAACGATACCATTAAAGAATGGGTAAATTCCAGTCAAAATTTTGGTATGTTTACCTGAAATTTCGGCGTTTTTTAAGTTTTGCGCATCGCTACACCTCCACCACATTAGTTTATGAGATGTTTAGAGATGTCATTTTCGGTAAATTGCCATTTCATATGTAAATTTCGGTATTTTAGTGGACTGTCTTTTGTGGGCCCCAATTTGTTTCTTACTCCTCCGGTTTTATCGTTTTTTAACGGGAAAATACGACTTTAGTGACGGAGTTCTACTGCTCACGGATTTTTTGTTCTTACCGTTGAAATAATCACTTGGAGGAGAAAAATTCGACAGCAATAGAAAAGTTCCAGGAGCTCGGAATAAACAAGGAATATCTAAGTTTCCATCTATGTGTGTAGATCGCGCTGGAGAAACGTTGAAACCCACTGTAGTTAATAAATAAATAAATGTATAAAAAATAATAATAATTTAAGTTTGATTCATTCATTTATTGATTCATATTTTATATTTTGCAAAAATCTTATTTTTGTGCCATGTATAAAAGCCGACAGGACCACAAAATCACATTATTACTGACTAAACAAGTTCGAGAATGGATCCTAAACACTTCCGATCCGATAGGTTCGGGCTGTGCAGGAAAAGCCAACGAAGGTTAAACGATGTAATAACGCTCTTAATGTAGGGGAAAAATAGGGCGATGATTCAACTTTTAGTGGAATAGAATATCGATATAGATCCTCGGTGAGCATTGCGCTAGGTCTGCCAATGGACTATGAAATAGGCTATAAATTTTTTGTAATATTATTATACTTATTTTTTATAAGTATATTTATATTTTTTATATTATATTTATTTTTTATATTATAAATTTATTATATTATTATACTATAAGTGGTAGAACGTGTGGACGAATGTGTCGTTTAAGGCAGCGATTTCCTAATGCCATTCAATCTCAGACCTCCAGTAAATCAATTATCCTGGAGTAAGTCAGTGATTTCTTGTTAGACGTTAATGAGCGTGGTTTGCATGTGTCCCCATAGGATAAACAATTTTTAACTCTCTTTTCATCTAATTATAACAAATTAATTGCTTGTCAATTACATTTAAATTTCAAATTTATTTAAAATATTTTTATCAATTTAAGATTTACATTATAACAGATTACAATTGATATTCGACTTATCTTTTAATTTTTTTTTCTTCAAACTCTTTTAGCCATTTAAGCCTGGCATTAGCATTAATACAACATCTACCGCTAGTGTTAGCCATTAATAAAACTAATAACGAAATAAATATTTATAACTGTAAAATAAAATAAATAATTATGAAATGAGTTATTACTTGATTAAATTTAGAAAAGAACATTTTAAAATTTATCCGAAAAATCATAGTTATTTGATTGATTTACGTATTTATATGAATATTAATCAATAATATAAAATTATATGAATTATTCAAACTGTGAAAGAAGCTAAAATTTATTTTTGAAAACAAAATGGAAATATTTCTAAAATATTTATACAAATAATTAGTGTAAAAATCTTCAAAAAAAAAAGACAAATCCCAGATTCAATGAAAGAAAAAAAAATAAACGTAGTTATTTTCAAATTTAAAAAAAAAAAAAGGAGAGCTATACATTTTTCGGTTTATAATTTTGAATGATAAATCTTTGTAGTCCACCAAGAAAAAAAAATTAATCTCCCCTCAAAATTTTACGCTTCAACATACGTAGAATCTAAAAACCGAATAAAAAAAAAAAAAAAAACGTCCCTCCGCCGTCCGTGGTTTTTCTTCGAAAGTACTGGACCGATTTTTCAGAGAGTTGGCACCGATGTCACAGGTCACCCCAGAATGATCCTCGGAACTCGACATTACCATCCGTCTGTTTGTTTCAAAATGGCTGCTGATTTGATATCTTATACGCTCATAACTCCGCCACTTATGAAGATATAGGGAATATGTAAAGTGTTTTGGAATCAGCGTAACTAAATTTTATAATTTAATTATATTATGAATTTATTTTGAAGTAATAAACCATTTTGTAATAATTTGCAGCGTTTTTGTTGGTCGATTAATGAAATAATAAATCGAAGGTATTAGTTGAACCATTTTTAAGTGAGCTGCTCATGTTTTTGAATTGAAATGTGCTAATCTGTTCTGCATTTATGTGACCGAAGAAAATGCATCTCACATCAACAGCACCACCTAACAGTAAGTTTCATTGTTAAGGTGCGTGTGCCGAGAGTCTTGGTGGTCGCCTGGAGCTGGCCAAGCCTACTCACTGAGCCTCCTCAGCCTCCAGTATGTCGTACCGCTTGTCGTCCTCCTCTACACTTACACCTCCATAGCCGTCGTCGTCTGGGGAAAGGCAACGCCCGGAGAAGCAGAGACTACCAGGGACCTACGGATTGCTAAGTCCAAGATAAAGGTTAGTTCGTTTAGCAATAAATAAATTTCATGTCACTAGATAATTAATTTAATTATTATAAATCATTACGTTAATATTTAAGACTCCAAAACAAAGCCTGGAATCTCTAAAATACTTGTAAATAATTAATCCGAGAATTCCACCATCTTCAGAATTCAAAAACATGAAATTCCACTATGCACTATCGAGATTCCACATTCCTCGGGTTCACATTCCTTACCCACAATCTAGAAAAGACATCCTTGGGATGTCAATATCGAAAAAAAATATCGATAAATATCGTACAGCTATTTCTTAATATACCGAATAGTAGTTCGATGTATCGAAATAAAATATCGATATTTCGGATCTCGATATTTTTAATCTTGAAATGATTTTTTAAATGGCCACACACATATCGATATTTCTGTACCAATATAATTAAGATATCGTTTTTATATCGATATTTCTGTACCGATATTATTAAAGAATTATTTTTATGATATCGATATTTCTGTATGAATATAGATAAGATATTGTTTTTATAATATTGATATTTCTGCGCCTCTACATAAAACACACACACACACACACACACACACTCACACACACACACATATACACATACACATACACACATATATATATATATATATATATATATATATATATATATATATTATAATATCGATATTTCACTGCCGATATCATTAAAATATTGTTTTTATTAAATTTATTTACAACAGATTTTAATCAATAAAAAATAGATAATATTTTTTTTCTCGTAAATTTTTTTTTATTAAAATGCTAGAGCAAAAGTTCAAAATGAGACATAAGTAATTGTTTGGAAATAATTGGAAAAATCCCCAAACAGAAGCTAAGAGTCTCAAAAATAACAGAAATAAATAAAAAATTTTAAAAATCATCTCTTGATATTTCACCAATCAAGACATCATCAGGACAGTAGAAGAGAAAGAAATAAAACATAAAAAAAAAAAAACCTAATGAAGAATAAAATGCAGCACATCTCACACTGACTTCTCTCTGTTTTTGTTAACAAGATTAGAAGTTGTTTTTATGGTTTATTATAATTTCATATTTTTTTCTTATTCATTTATTTATTTATTTTATTATTTGTTAACTCTCTTGTTCTTTTTTATTTTATTATAAAGCTTTAAAGCTCAACTAATATTGTCTGTAATATTATTCTAAATGGGCGTGTTCTGTAATGAATTAATAATTTATTATTATTAGTATTACTACATTTATTTATTGTTAGTCCTTTTTTAGGCAGTTGCAATGAGATGTACTATTTTTCGTACTACAAGTATCATCCGTGATGATATGATGTGAAGCATTGACTAGTTAGTTAGGCTTTGTATATAACCTTCTAAGTGGTTGAAAAATAATGGTTTCAGTAATGTGAATATCCAATATAAAAAGACAGAGGGAACCTTTGGCTTTAATTACCTTAAAAAAACTGCATCCTTAAATTAAAGATCTACTCTGTTATTACAATCGCATTGATTTTTATATTCAACTTCTTCTTTTTTATCTGTTTTTTTTTTTTAATTCAATGACTACTATGTAAGAGTATTTCGTAACAGAAACGATTGTCGAAATTACAAAAATAAAAATAATATATAATAAATTCATAATTGATCAGAAGTTCTGATATTCATAAGAAATAGAATAGAAAAATAAACTTTATTCTGGGACTGGGTCCCTTAAGAATAACAAGATGTGCAATTAAAAAATAAAACAGAAAAGAATTCCTGACCAAACACTACATTAATGAAAGTCAATTGATATTTATAATATTCTCAATTATAACATATAAGAAAAAAAGCAGTAGAAATCCGTCACTAAAGTCGTATTTTCCCATAAAAGACAGTCCCCTAACATACCGAAATTTACATATGAAATGACAATTTACCGAAAATGACACATTTTTTTCATATGTGACACATTCGGGGAAAAAACGACTAATAAGGCATTGAAACAGTTGAAATAGCCATATCTTTGCTAATAGCCGTCCGATTTCGATGAAACTTCTTTTGTTTTATAGTTAATTTAATTTCCTTTCGAATGCAACAGGTTTTGAGCTCCCTAACTCAACTTGGAGAGGCTTTAAAGGTGCGCAAATGTTTTAAAAAATCGGAAAACCCAGAGGAGTGGGGGGACCAAGTCGAGACCCCCAAAGGATACTTCCCCAACACCAACTCAATTCACATACAAATTTTCAGCCCTATAAACTAATATGGTGGAGCTGTAGCGCCAAAATTTCAGGTAAACATACCGAAATTTTGACTGGAATTTACCCATTCTTTAATGGTATCGTTCTGCCTTGAAGAAAGCCCTACATACCGAATTTCAGCTCATTTGACCTAAAGATCGCCGCTGGAGGTGCTCAAATGTAGCGGGAAAAAATATATATATAAATATATATCAGACATCTCCAAATTTTCCATAATCGTGCTCTAGGGGTTATGAAACGGATAGAAATCTCAGTCCCGCCTCTCACCGCCGACCGTCGACCCACTGCAATAGTCTATTTTTTTCGGGGAAAAAACGACTAAAATAGAACATTCTTCTGGTTAAAAAATATAAAATAAATATAATTTTTCTGACAAAAAAAAAATTAAAAGAAAAAACAAATTCGAAGAAAATTAAAATATAAAAATAATGAAACAATTCAGAGTTAAAACAATGTCAAAAACAATTACTCACAAATAAACAGAATTTCATAATAGGATGATATAAAAATGATACAAATAAGGAAATGATATAACAAGGATATAACAAGGAAGACGAAACTGATGCTCTAAAAGACTGATTCGTCCAGTTTTGATGTACACCTCAGAGACGTGGACTCTAACGAAGGCGAGAGAGAATGAGATACTCATCTTCGAAAGGAAAATTCTTCGAAGAATATTAGGTCCAGTCAAGACTGGTAACGAGTGGAGAAGAAGAAAAAATATAGAACTATATGAGCTATTTGGGGAAGTGAATTCGGTTCAATTGATCAAACTCGGACGACTCCGATGGGCCGGACACGTTGCCCGAATGAAAAACAGTGACATCCCAAAAAGTCTTCTGGACGGAAACCTTAACCGAACTAGAGGGAGAGGGCGACCCAGACTAAGATGGAAAGATTGTGTCTCTCAGGACGCTAAGGCCATCCTAAAAGTGTCGAACTGGAAAGAAGCTGCACAGGACCGAACGACCTGGCGAAAGCTCAGCGAGGAGGCCGGTTCCCACATTGGGCTGTAGTGCCGAAAAGTATAAGTAGAAAACCTGGTATTATTCCATAAGGAAGGGAAGGAGGAAATCAATTTTGTATATTTCTGTACAATTTTCTGTAACAAATATTATATAATAAATAAAATTTCATATATTATCTATTAAGGATAATTAAAAAGTAATAATATTCATTATAATAATTTAAACAATTTGGTAACAAACTGTCTTGAAATTAACAACATTTTTTTATATTTTTAGAATTATAATATATATTTTAATTAAATAAATCTTCTGCTTTTATTGTCATAATCTTTATTTAAAATGTTTACATCATAAAAATCAATGTTATGATTATAGACGATGCTATGTATGGCCAGTACTATGTCTTTACATTAATTTTATCTTGGTTGATACTAATTTTTAAATTTTGTGAATTTTCATCTGTATAATTTTGATCCGGACATTGTTCGCAATTGATTTTATAAAAAGCATTGTTAGCAGCGTCTGTTGTTATTTTTTATTTTATCTTTTGTGTTTGTCATGAATTTACTTAATTTATTACTATTAATTACTACTGAAGTTAAGAATGGATCAGTGAGTCCGGGACATCGTCCGTTTAATTCTTATTTCCCTGAAATTCATTTTAATAAATTGTAAAACCTTTCGGATAGTTAACTACGCTATATATCAAGGCTTTATATTTATTAATTCATAAGATATTCTGGAGCTATTTTTATTTATTTTTCATTTACTTAAGAATATAAAAGAATCTTTTTGAAATTATCTTTCCAAATAGAAAATCTTTTCAAAAAACGGTTTTTGTTGAAGCTACCTTGAGAATAACTCATCGGATAACTCATCTCTATGCTAGGAGTTTAATGGATTCAGTCTAAGCGATTCGTTATGGAATCAGGACTGTTGGTCTTGCTCGAATATCAATACTGACACAGTCAGCAGAAAATAATTTTCCATCCAATGCTGGGTACGAATTGAGTAAGCCAGAATTGGCTGGTAACTATGGAAACTAATCCATCAATGGTTTGAAACTAATCCATCAATAGTTTGGAACTTCCAAAAACAAAACTAAAATGTTCTGTGTTTATAATGTGGTGGTCACTAGAGATTTCTTTGACTACAGCCAAAGTTCACTGAGATATTACTATTGTAATCTTTCAAAAATATCTGGTGTATACATTCACAGGACTTTCCACATCGCTTTGGCTTAGAGTTCAGACAATAAGATTATCTTTCAAATATGCATTTGGAATGTTTCGAGAAAGTTGGAATGTTTTCAAATTATCAGATAACTAAATAAACATGAACCGTTTTCCATATGTGTAGAATTCTTTATAAAACGTATAAAGGCTCAATTTCTACCAAGTTTAGCGATTAAATTAAGCAGTAGGCACCTATAGAGCAGAAATTTGAAGATTGTCCCAAGCCGTAAACTGAGAGTGTTCAAAAGAAAAAGGGAAGACCAAGAAGTTGCAGGAAGTGGAGAAATAATCTATGGAAGGATAAATTAGAGAGATGCGAGGACCAAGGGCCAAGCAAATCTGCAGCGTCAGGGAATTAGTCTACAAATTTCATGACACTATATTGAGATATAGTGTCATGAAATTTATAGCTAATACTGGTCCGATTTAAATGATTTTTTTTTTTTTAGTAGGGAATTGTATCATCTTTCAATTGAATATAATAAATAATTTATAATGTACAAAAAGTAAATAAATTACAAAGGTCTATTATTGAAAATAATAAACCAAAAGCATTTAATTAGGGATTGATAAGTTATTTGCCACTTCTATAAATTTGTTTTATTGAAAACTAGTTTCGAATGTTATACATTCATCCTCAGTTCTAAAAACACACAAAAAATTCAAAAATAAGCAATTCAAAGTATAGTTTGGTATTATTATACATATTAAATTAGATGTAATATAAATCAGTATTATAAAACATTTGTGAATTATGAATTTAATTGACAAGAAATCAAATACATGTTAGTACTCACTAAGGTTTAAATGGATTATATCAAACAGAAAAGTTTGTACTGGTTCCTTCTCGCATTGTACCAACACTGAAAGAAAAGTAGGTAGGATCTTTTTAGGTAAACGGTTTCAGAGTCGGGATTTTTCCAGTAATACCGGTGAGTAATTGGTTTTTTCTGTTATATGTTATGTGGTTATAAATTAGATGGGAATATATAAATATATGAATATGGGAATATGAATATATAAATGGGAATAAATTTAAGATTGGACTATTGGAGATATTTATTTTGTTATTTAAGCAAAAATCTGGATTGGATTTGAAAGATTTTATTACTTCAAGTGCTTCATATCTAGTTGATTTGAGGCTTTTTTCAACGTGATGTATTAATTTAACTCCTGAGTCATTGATGAATTTATGGGTTTTTTTCATTTAAATGAATTGTAAAGTTGGAATTCTCTGTCTTATTATTATATGCACGTATATGTTCCTTTAATCTCTGATTTAGCGACCTTCCAGTTTTTCCCGTGTATTTGGCTGCACAATCATTACAATTTAGTTCGTATACTCCATTTGGAAAGGGTCTATTTTGTTTTTAGGAGAAGAGAAATATGAGGATAGGGTTTTTCCTATTTTAAATGCAAGGTTAAATCCTATTTTTTTTTCAATTCATTTCCGACTTTGGTGGATATAGGGCCGTAATATGGAATCAAAACACAATGTTTCAGGATGGGCCTATCTTCGGGGGTTGTTGAACAGATATCATTAATTGACTTATTTTGTATATGTTTTTTTTTTTTAAATATGATCGATAGTGGTTTTATTGTACCCGTTATTTTTTGCTATGGAATGCTATCGATCATGTTTTAAAAAACAAATACAAACAAGTCAATTAATGATATCTAATACATCTAATTTAATATATATAATAATACCAAACTGTATTTTGAATTGCTTATTTTTGAATTTTTTGTGTGTTTTTAGAACTGAAGATGAATGTATAACATTCGAAATCAGTTTTCAATAAAACAAAATTATAGAAGTTACAAATAATTTATCAATCGCTATTTAGATTAATCCTTCTACACCATCATGCGGATGTCAACTCAAAAGCATTTATATGTATTTTATTAGGAAGGATGGGCGTAGACCTTCCACTACAAGATAGGCTTAAAATGTTCGTTTCTGATCTCTCAAATCGGAAGCGACTAATAATGAGTTAACTATAATTTTTAGGGTGGATCAATGCATCTCTATACCATAGTTTTATTCTAACTATAAAAAACCTATGTAGAAATTTACAATCAAATATATATATTTGACATACGATCAAATATATATATAGGATGACAAACGATATAACATTATGATCAAATGATATATATGATATAACATTCTAGATTTTGGTTAAAATTGGCTAACCGGAAGTGGTATTTTACTTGAAAGTCATAATAAACTTTCGTCAAAAATTATATTAAAATATATTGCAAAACATCTCAAATTTGGTATATAAGACTTTTGTATCAATATAAATAATATTCTTGATTTTGGTTAAAATTGGATTGCCGGAAGTGGTACTTTACCTGAACCTTTTTTTTTTAACTTTCCGGAATATGAATCGTGCTAAAAATCACAAATGGAGACTTCCATGGATAAGCACGTTTAAAGGTCAGTACTAACCGTTTTTAATTTTTTTATTATTTTATGTATAATTTATAATTGTGTGTATGTGTGGATGTCAATAAATGGCGAGGCTGAGTGTTGTTTTTGAGATACTGCTATCTTCGGAAACTAGCAACCAAATTCAGGATCACTTTTTGAGCCACCGATTTATAGTTTAATAGGCGTACGAGGGAGTCATGTGTTGTCCACATCAGATATTTTTATTCGATTTTATTTTTACGATATCGGTAACAGTGTTAAGTTCTAGAATAAAAAAAATATATATAATTCGAGACCCTGATATGATTATAGTGTAATGCTTACGTGACCATTCATATAATTAATGAATTCTTCTTTAGATAACTTCCTTTTCGAACCATCTTACTCTGAATTCTATTAAATAGAATATCACCATATAATGCTACATATTCTCTATGTCTCTATTATAACATTTGTACAGTATTGTACTTCGGCCACTCTACTCACATTGCAATTAAGGCAGAGAAGTCCCATAATATTAATTATCTACATGATGATGAGACCCAGGCCGTATCTATTACAGACGAAACTGTTCCCACCCATAATTTAACTCCTGATAATTATACATCTGATAATAAGAAGAGTTGTTAATTATTTTTTTTCTTTAGTAAATTATTTAACAAATAACTTTTTATATTTTCAATTATCCATCAATTAAATAATTATTTTTAATCCATTGATATTCCCGCTCTTGCGCGCCTCTGGTTGATTTATCTTTCTGATTTAACTTATATCGTCAGTGTTACTTTGTTTACATAATATTGAATCTAATGATAGTGTAGTAATTCCTAATCAGTGTTTCGATTACGCTCAGGAAACACCTGTATTCACCTGATGATCTCCTTTGACTGAATGGCTACTGCGTCATTCCGTCTGTCGTGTTATTCAACATTTATCCATGCAGGAAATTAGCACATTTCAACTATAATGGAGTCCGAACTAAATGTAAACCCTAGCTTAAGCTCAAAGCCGAATCTCTATTAGTAACAATGGTACTTCAAAACTGAAACTGGCTCTTTAGAGGAAATCCTGGCATTAATTAACGGGAAAGGGATTCTTTTAACTCCGTTATTAGCCCTTCCAGTAGGAAAAAAATGCTTTTGGTAGAGCTCTTATGAATGTTTTTTTTTCCATATAAAAAGTCTCTTGTCTCCCAGTTGGTAATTTTCATATTTCCTCATATTTTATTTTATAGCATTAATAATCTTTTCATGAATAATTTGTATTATTAATCAACTTAAAAATTGAGTATGTTCTCAATTGTTAACATCTGTATATATATATATATATATATATATATATATATATATATATATATATATATATATATATATATATATATATACTGTTTCGATAAAATCTACCTTCCAGAAATGCTATTTTACATTATTGGTTTGACACTATTATTACCATCGAAAACAACAATAACGATTTTGATTAAACTCGTTATATCAATGTACAATTAAATGTTCTTTAATATCAGCTAGGTAATATCCTCATCGAAATAGTCTGGCAGGGCTTAAATGTCCAATTTTCCATATTTGTTCCTCTGAAGTATCTTTAATATTGATTATTTGAAATAATTAACCAGTGTTCATTTCATTGTTAGTAATATTAAATGGATAAATATAAACTATGAAAGAATTTGATAATTAACTAAAGGATAAATATTTTCTAAGGTTTAAAAAAAATTTTTGGGAAATAAGATTAATAATATTGACGTATAATATTCCATTGGAAAGCTATAGATCTTATACAATATATCATCTAGCATATAAAGTCGTAAAAGATAATAGAGAATGACGAAAAGCGTATAAATTTTAATATTGTTGTAGGTAATAATTTCAATTGTACTATTATATAATGAAAAATAAATGTTTCCATGGAAACTAAATGTAAACTTTCAAAATTTATTTCAAATAGGGAGGTAAGTGAAATTTGTTTGATGCTCTCAACAAATTTTTATATTTTCTCTAATGTATTAGTGCATTATGCAGTCACCATTGCCTGTTTTTTAAACAATATTCATGTGGTCTGATTAAAGATCAGTTCGCCTAAGATTCATGAGGTTGGACTAAATGTATAGGACAGGTGTGGAGTAAATGCAAATTAAGATACCCTCTGGGTTATGTTCCCTTGGTAGGGGTCTCCCTCTAGTACCTAAATAGCAATGAGGTTCAAGGGAGACAGTTAAACCAAGAGGGAAAGGGTTTCACTATCCCTGCTAAGGACTGACCTTTATTTATGCATCATTTATCTCAACATTTCCTGATCTGAATTTACAATGTAGTCCTTGGGCTAAGATTAGATTTTATATATAACGTAAATGATGTCCAAAATTTAAGGATGGTCCAATTTCGAGCTAGGAAGAAGTAAATTTATATTAACTATGTATTTTATTATAGATGTCATGTTTTTTGTTGATAGAAAGCGATAACTAAACAAATATTTAAGTTAGACAATGCTCTTTTACAGCATTACAAACTATCGAAAATATTCTTCAAAAACAAATAGAATTTTTCTTTATTAAACCATTTAAAGGGTACTATTATAGGCTATATTACGCAAAGTACTATTTTTCTTAAAATCGTGGATTATTTGGTATTTTTTTATTTTTTACCAACCACCTGTTGGACTACAGATTCTCCACGTTTGAAAAAATTCCTTGTTTAATAAGCTTTAAGTACATGTTAATTAAATTGAAATAATTTTTAATTAAGCTTGGACTTCAGGTTTGTGGAACAATTATGTGATGTAAAATTCTGTCTCCTCAAAGTACCAGTGTTTTCAGCAAAGATTATTACAGAGCTTTTATTTTATTTTTCTTGTTTGTGAAACATTGAAATAAATTAATTGATAATATGTACTTTTTATTTACAAAAAAATATGTAAAATGAAATATTTGATTTGATTCTAACAATGAAATTCTCCTTTAGAAAACCGATACAGATTTTAAATTGGTTTTTAACAACAAAATTTAATAATAACACAGGCCAACGATGAAAAAACTTTTGTACTGAAAATACCTTATTCCTATAGTTTTTAGGGTGCTGAATCCAAATATGATATTAAAAAAGCTGTATCACCCACAATTTCTTCACATTTTACAGTTAGATTTATTAAATTAAGCGATTTTTAAAGAATTGAACAGCTTCACAGTCCAACGATGACAAAACTTTTGTACTGAAAATATCTTATTCCTATAGTTTTTAGGGTGCTGAATCCAAATATGATATTAAAAAAGCTGTATCACCCACAATTTCTTCACATTTTACAGCTAGATTTATTAAATTAAACGATTTTTAAAGAATTGAACAGCTTCAAAGTCCAACGATGACAAAACTTTTGTACTGAAAATACCTTATTCCTATAGTTTTTAGGGTGCTGAATCCAAATATGATATTAAAAAAGCTGTATCACCCACAATTTCTTCACATTTTACAGTTAAATTTATTAAATTAAGCGATTTTTAAAGAATTGAACAGCTTCACAGTCCAACGATGACAAAACTTTTGTACTGAAAATATCTTATTCCTATAGTTTTTAGGGTGCTGAATCCAAATATGATATTAAAAAAGCTGTATCACCCACAATTTCTTCACATTTTACAGCTAGATTTATTAAATTAATCGATTTTTAAAGAATTGAACAGCTTCACAGTCCAACGATGACAAAACTTTTGTACTGAAAATACCTTATTCCTATAGTTTTTAGGGTGCTGAATCCAAATATGATATTAAAAAAGCTGTATCACCCACAATTTCTTCACATTTTATACTTAAATATATTAAATCAGGCGATTTTGCGAACAGCATTTAGTCTTAGGCCTCATAAAACAATCAGGCCTTAAGTCAGGCCTCATAAAACAATTTGTAAAGGCTTTGCCTAAAGATGGACCATGTTTCAAGTATCTCTGCCAAAATATTTCCACGCTGTTCAGAAGCTAAACTAAAAGAAGGCGTCTTTGACGGACCTGACATTAGAAAAATGATGTTTGATGTTAACTTTGAATCCACAATGATCTTAAATGAGAAAGAAGCATGGGTATCATTCAAGCAAGTCGTTACAAAGTTCTTGGGAAATGGAAAAGACCCAGAGTATGTTTCTATTGTAGCTAACATGTTACAGAAGTTTAAAAAGTTAGGATGTTTGATGAGCCTGAAACCTAGGGAAAACTATGGGTGATAAAAAAAAAACTAAGGCCAGATTAAGATTCAGCAGATAAAAATCTATAAAGATCAACTATTAAAGTTAAAAAAGTTTTCCAAAAAAATTTTTTTGTTGGCCTGTGTAATAAATACTTGTATTCATAATATAAAGTGCATTTGATTGAAAATTATAGTTTCAGTTATTTTTATTACAACACACCCTAAGTCATAAAAAAAAAAGAAATGCAAGCTTTATAATAATTTATTGTAATTAGTTTTACTAAAATTAGCCTCAACTTAATTAGCTTGGGCTCAAAGCTTATTAAACAAGCAAATTTTTTTTTAAAGTGTGGAATCAATTTGTCCTTGAGAAATATACAAAAAGTCACCAATAATTCATGATTTTAAGAAAAACAGAACTTAAGAGTAATTTAGTAGCTTGAAAGCACTATTTAAACGGTTTTATGATTTGTCTATTTAACGATGCTACGATTTGGAATTCATTCATTTATATAAATAGTTTTTACTTCCTTGTACGAAGTAAAGGAAGTATTGTAATCGCGAAAACTTTCTGTTTTCAGATTTCAACGGAAATATCCATTTTGACCATCACTGAATCCATTTTGACTAGTTTCGTCGTGGAGTCTGTACGTACGTACGTACGTACTTTCGTATCTCGCATAACTCAAAAACGGTTAGCCGTAGAAAGTTGAAATTTTGTATTCGGGATTGCTGTAGAATCTAGTTGTGAACCAACCTTTTGGTCAATGGTTCATCACCGGAAGTGGTACTTTACTTGAAGGTCATAATTGATTTGCATCTAAAATTATATTAAAATACTATTCAAACCTTCTCAAATTTAGTATTTATTACTTATATATTGATTTAAATAACATACTAGATTTTCGTCTAAATTGGAAAACCGGAAGCGGTACTTTACTTGAAGGTCATATTAGACTTACGTCAAAAATTATATTAAAATTTAATATAAAACGTCTCAAATTGTTAAATAGGACTTTTATATCGATTTGAATGTATTTGCTATATTTTGGTTAAAATTCGTGAGCCGAAAAGGGTACTTTACTTGAAGGTCATAATAAGCTTACATCAAAAATTATATTTAAATTAAAAGCGAAATCATATGTTTCGGTGATAAAGGTTATAAACGCGATTTTTTTTCCATTCTAATTAAGCAATTGTATTACGTGTCTTGAGTGTTAAAATTTAGTGTAATATACATTTTTTTCCTCCCCATTTATGAGATCAACAAGTCTGCAGCATGAGAATAAGATATTAGTTAAGTGGGTTTTTCCGCTTATAATGTCGAAACTGGCGATTTACAATGCTTTATCCACTGATATTGACAGTTTTATTTTTGTCACGGAACATGGAAAAATATCTTGGAAACTAGTTACCTACTGAAGGAAAACGACATATAATAACGGAATGAGACCTCCAGTAACAAGAGTGTGTGTTTTTTTGTGTCTGTGTCAATAGATGGATGTCGGGACGCCGAGGGTCAATCTTCGGAAACTAGTAACCAAATTCAGTATCACTTTTTGAGCCACAGATTTATAATTTAATAGGCGTACAAGGAAGTCATGTGTTGCCCACATCAGATATTTTAGTTATCTACCTAGCGCTTAAGAGGACGGAAAAATCATAGTAAACTTTCACACAATAAAATTGGAAACAGAAGTTCTTATTAACAGCTAACCTAATTAATCGAGGATAATTAAAGTTCTAAGTTGAAACAAGTAAGTTCCTAAACTAATCTACTAGTAATTAACAATTAATTACTAGCTTATTGACTAGCCTAAAACTTACTAACAATAAGTTAAATGTCACGTACAGCCTATCTTACAGTGTAGTTTGTACTCCTCTCTCGTTCTCCACTGCATTGTGCATTTCCTTTGTTAGTTAATTCCATTTGTCTTATTCATTGCAAATGATTTGAGTGTAAGATAAGTTTCCATAAAGATAAGATAGACCAAAAGTTTAAATAGAAAAAAAACATATTATTAAATAGAGCCTTTCGAAGACTATTCCGGCTTAAAGGACCGTTTGGACTGTGATAGTTACCACGATTGTTGTAGCTACTGCCCTCTGATGACAGTAGTCGTCATTACAGTATTTACGGTCGTGAAAGTACTGTCACACTGTGAGGTTTTTATAGTATAGTTGATATTACATATTGCGGTAGTGACAACTACTGTCACGTTAACTGCCACATGTATACGTCTTGAGAGTGAACTGTTGCATGTTATCTAACTTTTAACAAAAGCTAACCTATTTATCAAATGTATGTTCTGATTATTTCTGAACTTGAAATTTATTGTAACCAATGTTTTTGACGTTATTAAAGTTTTAGAGGAGGAATAAAAAAATTATAATTTTGTTTCTATGGCGACCTATAAATTTCTAATGTTCGGTCAGCTTTTCTGTATCCGTTATTTTTCCAACTATCACAAGTTTTGTTGACGTACGCATGATGGTATAGAAGGATCAATCTAATTAGAGATTGATAAATTATTTGCTACTTCTATAATTTTGTTTTCATTGAAAACTAGTTTCAAATATTATACGTTCATCTTCAGTTCTAAAAACACACACAAATTCAAAAATAAGCAATTTAAAATACAGTTTGGTATTATTATGTACATTAAATTATATATTGTCAAAATACATATACTTATACATTATTATAAAATTGAATGTTATATAAATTACTATTATAAAATATTTATGAATTATGTAATAACTATTTATTAATTATATAATAACTGATTATGTAATTACCCGCAGAGTGGGAACAAACTGGAAGAAAGTGGCCAGGGTCAGAGAGTCCTGGTTCAAAATCGTTAAGAAACTATAAAGATTGTTTTATCTGAATTTTCAAAGAACTATTTTATTACTATAATAATGAATTTTGAAAATTTATCTTTAAAGGGTATATTACAATTATATTTTCTTTGTTTTGCTTGTATATTTTAATAAGTGCTAAGGGTTTTATTTTATTTTATTTTAACTGTTTTATTTTTTTTTATATGGTATTATATTATTATATTTGTATCATCAATATTTATGCTTGAATAATTATATTGTTGAGCTGAACTCCATTGTACCTCTTCCGGGAGAGGCTTTTGTCATGAAAATTATGTCGATGAAGCTATATTATTATTATACCAAACTGAATTATAAATTGCTTATTTTTTAGTTTTTGTGTGTTTTTAGAACTGAAGATGAATGAATGTATAGCATTTTAAACTAGTTTTCAATGAATAAAAAAATTATGAAAGTGGCAAATAATTCATCCCTAATCACAAGGTTTATACTTTTAGCATGTAGAGAAGAACATTACCGCACTACAAAGCTCACTGTCGGGACAGGACTACCACGCTCACTGTCGGGACAGAACTACCACGCTCACTGTCGGGACAGAACTACCACGCTCACTGTAGGGACAGAACTGCCAATCTCACTGTCGGGACAGAACTACCATGACAGAAAGGTGTCACCGTATAACGGGGCTTAGTGAACAACAAAATACCGCTAAGTACTTTGTGAATGTCAAAACTTTTAGTGTTAGATCAGCAATCCCCGATTTTTGAGCACGCCGAAGAGTTGGGCGAGGGAGTATAAAATACCAAAAATGAAAATGTGTTTTAAAAAGCTATTTCAGTAGTTTCTGGTCTTCGAATTGTTGAAGAATAATTTCTTGCTGTAATTTTCCCGAAAAGTCTGGATTTCTACAGAAGTGTTTGAAAACGAGCTATTATATTCCAGCAGAAATTCAAGCTTAAATTTATTAATTTTTTTTTATCATAACATACATTTTTAATTATTACAAATTGTAATTTTGTGGATATTTACCTAATATATGAAAAAAATAAATAAAAAGGTATGAATCCGTTTAATAATTTGAATTATTGTGCAGAATTGAGGTATACAGTATTGTTGTTCTAAAATAGCGGTGACAAAAATTTATGGAATCTTTAAAAAAGAAGTTATTTGGACTAAGGGGACCTTAAAGTGTGTATTTCCGTTGAAAACTCGAATTATTCTCAATCGACTCAGTATCCCAAAATCTATATTCTATGATACTCCGATCGACTTTTGCTTCAAATTCATATTTGATCCACAAATAGGCGGATCAACTATTCATAACAGATCCATCTAACGGTTTTACAACATTCGGAACAAATAATAGTTACACTAATTGGAAAAAAGAATGGCGTGTTAACTGTGTCTAGATCATGAGAGTTAAAATAGATTAGATCATATAATAAATAATCCGCCGCAATCATCACAGGGCATAAATCAACTTCTTGTCAAGACTATCATTCCCGCACAGTGCTTTACAAAACAGAGGTTTATATAAAAAGGAAAAAATTAACAAAAGAAAAAACACACAAGCCCAAGCCATTTCTAATAAACAACTGTTTATTTTCATTTTCTTGAAGTAATGGATCAGATGGCAAAGTGTTTAGGAATGAACAAGATGACCTCCATCCTCTACCCTTCCAAATAACAGCAGACCTTCGGTGGAAAAAAAATCTTAGACCTCATAGGAACTTGAAACCATTAACAAACGATTAAAAATGAATTAAGAAATGCAATAATCACTCAATCTTTCAAGGAATATAATTCAAATTTAATATTTCTAATGTACAGAAAGACATCGCTACTCTTTGATTTGAGTACGAAGAAAGGTTTTAATATATTATACTTATCTTTAACATTTTCTTAGCATTTGTATGGCGACAGTCCTACTTACGGTGATCGACGGATGTTCAGAGAAACAAAACCTATGCAGTTAGTGAACTGGTACCTTGAATTACTGAGAAAAATAATACTAAATTTATCCTCGTTATGAATTATAAAATTTACTAATAGATGACAAGATAATTTTTCTTATAGGATTAGAGACAAAGCTCTCTCCGATGACTAATGACTAGCCATCATATAGTTTCACAGTACACTTATTTTGTCCATAAATAGCAAACAATAAACTTCAAAAGGCACTGTCGCACAGAAACCTTTTCATATTAAGCACTACCTTAGCAATCACTTACCTTTAATAATATAACTTAAAAAACTTTTCTTTATGTACGCCAGTTATTTTCAAACAGGAAAAGTATCTGCTATAGAAAAGTAATAGCTATTATTATACCATACATTTGTTTTATATTTGGAGTAGATTATCTACTACAGGATTGAGTCGTTTTTGGGCCAGCTTAAAGAAAAGAAACAAAATTTAATATGGAACCAGCAGAAACCATCTTGAATCTTGTTTGTGTGAATTTGTTTGAAGGAGGAGATATAAGAAGGAGGACTTGTTCGAAATAATACTACAATCAATAAAATCTTATTGGCCACCCAACTAAAAAAAAAAAAATGCGTTTAAAACATCTTTAATAAATTTTTTTTTTTACAAGTTTCAATATAATCTGTTAGCAGATGTTTATATAATAATATAATTGATTCAAATATAACTGATACTTTTCTATAACAAATATTTTTCCTGCGTACCTAAATTAAAAAATACCCTAGTTTTTCATTATCCTTTTCGAGTTGAATTCCATCCCCTCTCCTTGGATATATCTATCCCTAGTACAGTTTAGAAGGTAGTCTCACAGCGGTACTTGACGACATTGACGATCACGCCAAATGGAACTATAGACGGGAGCGGTTGGAGTACTTGGAGTGAAGAAGGTTTCAGGGGCTCCACTCCATCTTACCATTCTTTATCGTCGAGTAATGATTGCGCATTATACGTAAACACTTATATTATTATATTTACACTCAACAAATATTTCGATATCCAGAAAAATATAACTCTTGAGAATTAATGGGGCATGATTAGTGCCTCTACAATTGCAAGAAAATTAAATATGTAATATAATCTTTTATCACTTCCCCCTAAAAAAAAAAAGTGAAAATTTTAAGCACATTTGAAAATATACATCCGCTAAAAACGGCTATTTGCTGATGAAATTTCAACATCTTCGCATCACTCCGGTTTTTAGAAGAATAATATCTTTAATATTTGTAACTAAACAAATATTTTTAATGCTTTTGCTCAATTCTTTTCGTTAACCAACGATATAAGTTTAATGGTAAACTTGTATGAAAGTTAGTGATTTAAATAAACTGACGAAAAATTCTCTGTTTGAGTCTAAAATTTAAATCATGCTGACATTAAAGTGAATAGTCAACCAAGGGTAAGTCATGAGGAAGTGCACTCTGGTAAGAGGATTGGGAAACCCCTGCTCAGTAAGCGCCTAAAACAGAAACTGAGAGCTGGATCAAGAGGTATTATTAATTTGCCTCAATCTGTTCTCATCCTGATGGAGTTGTATGAGCTATTTTGAAGGAATTATTATATATTAGCTGATCCTGCAATACTTCGCTACCGCTTGATTTATACATATATATGTAGATTAAATGATCAGAATTTAAAGTTTGATAACAATTATTGTATGTATTAATGTATTATTAAAAATCGATTAATTTGAAGCTCGAAATAGAGTTATTCCACCCGTTCAAGAGATACTTTACGGTCATAGCCAAAGATACGTTGTTTTTCTTACTCAGGGGAATCTGCAACGCGTAGAACCGTTAAAATTTCGATCGAAAATTTGACCTGATAACTGTACTTTACTTACATAGGAGTGCGCTTACTTCCTGCAGTGACAAGGAAATAAATACGCTGCTACAATGCTCAATATGCTGTATCTTTGCTAAAAATCATCGGATTTCGATGATTTTTATTTATTTATTTTTTTTTTATTTTGTAGGGAATTTAACTATCTTTCAATTAACGATTTATTCCTTATTTCATGTAAGAAAACGTTGCACATTATTACACAATGGTTTATTATTTCCAAATAGTAATATTTAAAAAATATCTGGTCTTTCCAAGTTAAAGAAATTAAGCAGTAGGCACCAAAGGAAAAGAAATTTGAACTTGTCCCGAGATGATCGCCATGAGGGTGCCGAACTGGGAGTGTTAAGAAGAAACTGTGTCAATGCAAATAGGCTGAGATGGTTAGGACATGTAATCAGAGGACAAAATGATACAGAGGAAACATTGGATGTGCACTTCAGTAGTGGAAAAAAAAAATCGAAAGACCAAGAAGCTAAAGGGAGATCCAAGGAAGGGTGAACTAGAGAGATGGGAGGAAGTCAGAAGCCCAAATAAATCAGGAGGCCTATGGCCACGATGACCTGTAGCGCCGGAGAATTAGTCTACGAAGTTCATTACGCTATATATCAGGTAATACTGATCCGATTTAAATTATTGTTTTTTGCTTTTGTAACGAATTTCACCTTTCGATTAATCGTAACAAAACCAAATAAGTGTTTGACGGACGGATTATGTTTTATTCGATTTTAGGTTTCTACGTATACCTTGTAATGTGATACCTCAAATTTTAAGGGTTTAAAAAAAAAATTTCTTGGCCGCTTTCAAAGATCTATCATTGAAAATAATAAACCAAAATGAAACAGATAGTATGTGTTGCGCAACATGAATAGTTGTCTACAAAAAATCCACAACCTGGTCCATTGAAAACTTTATCTGCTGTTACTGTGGAATCAACATTGTTTCTGAACTATATTCAAAAATTTAATTCTTGCTTTCAAATGACATTCTTTGGAGCAAGGACAATATCCCAAAATATTCGTATTTGATGGTCGCAATGTTGAAACAACGTATAAAATTCAGGATCAAATGAACCATCAATTCAGCTCTATACAATCAATGCCTAATGAAGATCCCAAATTCCTACAAGTTTAAATATATCTTAACAAACAGTATATATCTTATATATCTTAAATACAATCTTAACAAAAAGCTATAATATCATATTTTGAAAAAATTTAAAAAAAAAAAAAAAACTTAATAAAATTGTTCAAACGAGTGTTTTACATATTGTGAAATAATCGTCATCAAAGCTGACAAAGTATCGTTTAGAGAAGTTTTAATGTTCCTGCAATAAATGAAGTCGCAATTGTAATGGTTGGCGATCAATTCGATCAACAGGACATACGAATAATACGTAAGGATGTCAGATTGCAAACGATTCCAGATTCTCATCGCTCCAAAGGACGCCATTTGGAACCCAAATACAAGCAATAGCCCAAAATGCATGCAATGATGGTCGCAATGTTGAAAAAACCTATAAAATTCGAATTCAATTACCTAAATTGTAAAGGCCTAAAAACACAAATATTAATTAGAAATTTTCAGTCAAGAAATGAAATTTACGTTATGACTATCTTATCCGGGACAGCTAGTATATATATATATATATATATATATATATATATATAAGAGTAAGTAAAGAGTGAAGTAAGAGTAAGAGTGACAAGGCTGTCTGCTCGATAGTTATTTTGTGCCTGTGGAAAGATGGGAGTGTCAAATGCATACATACGGTAATTAATAAAGCCAAAGAAAATTAAAAAATAAAAATTACTGATAACTGTAATGTGAGTTGAGTATCATTTGCTGTATAAACAACTTGACTTCCATATTAGCTATATAAATGATGAAAACCTTATGGAGCTGATTCAGATAGGGTTTAAAACCTGAGGAGAGCTTTTTTATTTTAACTGTAAACCATGGATGAATGATATTGTACGAGTATATACATCTGCTGTGTGCAATAGTAAGAAAGATGAAAACATGCTTCATTTAGCAGGTAGGTGTGTTTTAAATTCATATAGAAAAAAATATTTTGGATCAAGTGTATTAACAGAGGAGGAAGTGATAGAGATTTTAAATGGAGGGGATTGGCATAAGTTGTTTATTTATATGAAATGCGCTTTAAATTATAGAAAATTTTTAATCACTGAGTTCAATTACAACTAAATGGAATTAGTACGGGAAGGGCCCAAATTAGCCAGTTTATATTTAGTGTTGCCTAGCCCAGTTCATTCTTAGTGGGAAACGAAGTTCCCCTTCAAAGAATTCAAGATTGCTACTATATAATATATATATATATATATATATATATATATATATATATATATATATATATATATATATATATATATATATATATATATATATATATATAATTATGTTACTTATTGTTAGATATCTAAAATGTAAGTTTTATTTATTTTTTTTTTTCGGCCATGCATATAGAGCAACTTTCTGGCAGACGGCATATCCATACCAGTTTTTGGTGTTTTATAAATAATGTAGATGAATAAGATAATTATGCAAATAAAACGCGTTTAGCTATCAATCGATCTAGTGAAGAGTAAATATAATTTTAAATGAACCGTAGCCAGATAATTAAAGTTTAAAATTGGCTCTAAGATTAAAGAAGTCCTGACAGCTTTATGAAGCTGGACGACAGGAAACCTGGGCTTGAGGAGACAATGAATAGATTCCGTCAGGTTGAACCTAAAGAATAGTCTACACCCGCCTCAATATACCTTTCACTTCCCCCCCCCCCCCTCCTTCGGCACCTCTTCAATATATTAGAGTCGACCATGAAGGGAAACGTTATTCAATTTCAATATTCAATACTTCGAAAGCTGTATTAAAATATCTAGAAAATTAGATTTGTTGTTAACATACCACAGTCATTTATTGAATTTATTTATTTATTGACTTCTTATGTACTGTAAAGCTGATTGGGCCGTATCTCTAATTTCAAAATTTTCTGGTCTAATTTAAAGATTTTATTTTTATAAAGTTTTGTTTTATTTCAGAAAGAATCTTTTAATTTTTGTATTATTTGAAAGTTCTTTTAAGAGGAAATGTAATTCTACGGCATGCTTTTTGGTGAATCAGGAGCCAAATCTAGACCAATCCCAAAAGAAACCTGAACTTCATCATTCCGAAATTGATGGTTAATAAGCCTAGAATCTTTCCTATAAGTGCGGTATAAGTAGCACAGTGGGGACTGAGAAAAACGAAAACGCTGAGAAAAAACAACTTTTCGTTATTAGTCCGCCCGAAAGCCCACTTAGAATTGATTTAGTTTAGGTAAACTATATTTTTTAAAAGTAAATTTTGTCTAGTTTATGATGGTCTAATTGGAACAAAATTACCTTGAATAGTTTTTGAGTTATCGCTTGCTATTCAACAAAAAACAGTACATATTTAAAAAATCACAAAACTTTAATTTCGTCTTTTATTTTTTTGTGAAAATTTTGAGCTGTTTTGTTGCTCTATCACCTGTTAAATAGAATAGTAATTTTTTATTAATTACTATTTACAAATTTTGTCAAGGAAATAATTGATATATTAATATGTTGTGGTGCAATGTTCTCTCAATTTATTTTCTTTCATCTTTTTATATAATAAAAAGATTACAAACGTATCTGTAATCGTTGCCATAACGAATTCATAACCATGGAAGCAAATTCAGTTAATCTTTTTGATAGGTGTGAAAAATAATAGTGAAAACGCGAAATGTATTTAATCGAGACTTTATTAGACAAATTTATAGTCGTTTAGACTCCGTTTCTTGAAAATGTATGCCAGAAATGATATTTAACTGAATTTTATAGGTTATTATTTTAAAGGTTATTTTATATTTTAGAGGGTTAATACCTTTCTTTAAAAAATGGCTTAATATTATCTATAGTGCAGTGTATTTAATTATGCTTTTGCAGTTATTGTTTGGTCGAAAAATGTTTCCTAATTTTTTTCCTGAAACGAAGAGGTATGAATAAATATTATGTTTTTCATTTTTCTCTTTTATTAAATCTGTTTTTAATAACCTCCTACTTGCCAGTTATAAATACCAAGCGAGTTCAGATTTTCACGCCCTTTTATCACATTTTTTCCTTTTAATTTCTGAACTAAAATATAGAATATTAAGAATTATATATTATTTAAATAACATTAAATATTTAAATAAGATTTAAATTGCTTAATAAATTATGCGTTTTTCAAATTGATTTAGTTATTTCTTTAAATACACTTACAAAAACTAGAATATTTTCAATTCAAAAATTTTTGGAAAAATAACAGATGTTCCTTTGTCTCTATATGCCGAATTATAACAACCAACTATCTACCAAAACATACGTACAATTTATTCTCATTATCATGATAACCTTCACGGACATAAAAATAGACTGATAAACGATATGTTACAGCTGACATGATCATTAGGACTGAAAAGAAGCTGGATAAGAGATCTCCTTTCCTGAATTGAGGGACTAATTCAAGACCTGGATAGGATGTTGCTGGGTACATTTCCTAAAATTTCTTGTCTATCTTTAATCATCAGGATATTAGCTGATAGTCACTCTTCCGTGGCAGGTGCGAATAAATAGTTGAAAGTTAAAATATAAAATAAAATATATATAATTAAATTAATATAGGTGTAGGTAATTAATTAGGTGCGAATAATGAATATTTTTGGAATATACGTTTTAAATAATGTATAATTTTTTCTACTGTTACAGAAGGCTATTTCTACTGCGTAAATAAAGTTGTTTTATTTATTTTTCATTTATTAAAATAAAATTGACTTTTATTTGGATTTGTATTTAGTTATTGGAAGGATCTTTTTGAAAAGATATTTAAGGTTTCAAAATGTTTATTAATTTCTTATTTTTAAGATAAATATGAATGATAGATTTTACATATGAAGCCTTAAGTCTTTAAAATGATGGCAAACAATTAAATAGTCGTCGATTCCCCAATTTGGGCACCATTAGGCCAGGAATAATAAGACCACATATATGCAGACAAGATGCAGCACATCTCACATCAACTCTCCAAAAAAGACCCATCAACTAGAGACAGTACCTCACTCCAAGTCATCTATTCTCATAATCATGTAGTATGTATATTAGAATATCTGTGCAGATGCCGTGGAGTTAATTGCTGTCTTAAGTTGATGTGTGTTTTTAGACAGTTGATGTGAGATGTGCTAATCATGTCCGCATATATGTATGATATTTCATTGTTTCTGTCCTGGTGACGCCAGGACTGAACCAGAATTGGCCTTTTGTGACTGTTATTTTAGAGACTTATGTGTTTGTTTGCGATTATTTCCATTTTTATCTTAAAAATTAATTTATGTCTCTTATGGAGTTTTTGCTCTTTTGTATTAATGAAGTATTTTATTTCTACTTGAAAGGGATTGTTGAAGAATTTATCTCTCTTTTTGTTTTTTCAGCTTTTGAATTAACTTCTTTTTGATTTTGGATGTATTGCATATTAAAGTAATGAGTTTAATGATATATCGACCCTTTGAAATGAAAATATTCTAACTGACAAAATCAAAGAAAATGAGTTAGTGTCACAAGGTTCTGTTTGACATCTACTACATGTAGAATTTGCTCATGTTGCAATATGTAGAGAAATAGCAGAGTTACAAGAACGCATTATCAGATACCACTTTCTTCTAATTATTTTGTAATTCAGGTACAATGAATGATGTAGGGAAAAAGTTAGCACACGTTGCGAATTGATTGCAATCTTTTATAAATGTTCTGAATACATATCAATTGATGAAAAGAATTTATTAGTACTACTAGGTTGTTACAAAAGTCCTTGTGTATGAACACAACCCTCAATTCCAATTCTCATAATTATTCTGATAAGAATATTTTCTTCCTACTATTTATTGATGATATATATTTAGTGACTAATTCTTTAATTCCTTGTGATTTGAGTTGAGTATGGGGTAATTTACGTTAAAAAAAAAAAAAAAAATGATCACAAGTGACGAAAAGTTGATATTTTAGTTTTGAATTTTGAACTTGTTCCTGATGGTCGGGAAGTTAACTCAAACATTTACTGTAAACAGATAGACAGAGTCTATATAGTTTTGAGTGCAAAGCACCCCGCTTATATCTTTCTGGTTTGGCCAAGGAATAATTTTCGGAACTGCAGGAATGATGCCTCATCCTCCGTATAGCCCAGATATTGCACTAATCAGATTATGGTTTGCTTAGATTAATGCCTCATGTTTTAAATGATAAGATCTTTGATAATTAAGAGGATGTAAAAATTGGATGTGAAGAGTTCTTTGCCTCAAAACCAAAGAAATGGTACCGGCATCAAATCCAATTACTGGCAGAAAGGTGGGCGAAAATAGTTGAAAACAATGGACTTTACTTTGAAGAGTAGTATTCAATAATGTTTAAAATATGTAATCTGAAATAATGCTATAAAAATGGATAAGGATTTTTGTAACAACCTAGTACAAATGATGTGGAAATGTGATGTTTCACAGAAAGTTATGTTTCGTGAGTCTCAATCCTTTAGAGACATTATAATTACTGGTAAAGTTTAATTAACTAATGATAAATAAATTTAACTTAATAAAACTCGAGCCTTGAATTCAGATGAATTCAATTCGATTATTAACTTCTAATAAGGCTGTGAAATGGGGTTCCACTGGAATGCAATTTTAATCTCTGAGATGACTTATTATGAAATTGCATATAATTCTAATTAACTTATGAATTATAATTAAGACCCACGAGATGCATCCTTAATTGAAGTACGCAGCTTAGTAGTGCGTTAATTTTGTATCATTAGCCAGCTCTAATTCATTGCTAAGTGCATTAAGCACAATTATATAGATCGTTATTCTGCAGTTTAATTTTTTCTTTAATTATTTAAGAAGAGTTTCGTCTGTTTAAATATCTTAGGAATAACAGAGGTATTTATAAAAAAAAAAAATATATATCTAGTAAAAAGACTAACTAAATAATATTTATTAGGATTTTTTAGGTCTTGATTCGATGATTCCAAAATCGCCATAAATCGATGATTCAAAAAACGCCATAGTTCAGTTCTTCAGAAACCTTTAATCGGCCACCGTTTTAAAAAGTAACTTCGAGTTCTGAGGATTATCTTGAGCTGACATTTGCCTTTAGTGCCCAAATGTAAAATGAATCGGCATAGTAATCTTAAAGAAAAACCGCGGACGGACGGATTTTAGGATTCTACGTATTTTGAAAATTAAACCTAAATTTTGAGGGAGGTCACAAATTTTTTTCTTGTTCAAACACAAACATTTATTATTGAAAATGACAAAAAAGGTATTCGTATGCTTAGTTTTTTAGGTAAAAATATGTTTAATAATTTATTGAACATAAATTAACTAATGGATATGATATAAAACAACATTAATAATTAATTTTTACAGGTGTAGGAAATTAGAAACGCGTTCAAACTTAATTAAGAACCAAACATTGAACAATTCATTTTTTCATATAGATTTTAATAATTTCTATTTACGACCCAGTTTGGGGAGAATGGTTCGTTAACCTAATTATCAACAGAAATTGAAAATTTGTCATGAAAAAAGTAAATCGAAATTTTTAGTTCTGAATAAAAAGATGAATTATTATTTTTACGACTTTCTGTTTTTTTATGATTATTATTTTTGAATGATATTTTTTCGATTTTTGTTGTTAATTAGGTTACCAACCCATTCCCCCTAAAATGGGCCGTAAATCGAAATGATTAAGTTCTATCTGAAAAATTTAATTGTTCATTTTTTATTGTTAATTAGGTTACACAGGTTTTTAGCTTCCTTCATACGTAAAAATTAATACGGAATGCTTTTTTTTTATCATATCAATCAGTTAATTAATGTTAAATAAATTACTAAATATATTTTTATCCGAAAAACTAACTATACGAAACTATTTTTTCCCACTACATATCTAAACATGCAGATGAGAAATCAAGAACATCAAAAGCGTATTGTTATTTAATAAAAATGAAATTTTCAATGTCTGGAATAAAAAATTCTTGTGATTATTCTTTTACAATAATCGTCAAATATAATGATAATGATGCTCCTAAATCAAATAATCAGTTAATAATAATAATAATGTGAAATAATGCGATGGCGCTGCTTGGTATTCCTGCAGCCTCACTATAACTCCTTATCTGGAATGGTCTGCCCTTCAGATGAGCCAATGGTGGTTCATACAACCCTAAAATACATTTATCACCGCTCTCGCTACCACTTATTCTTCCTCTATCTTTTATTCCTTGTCTCTAAGACTACAAAGTTTCTTATTTTCATCAAAATGTACTGCCTCATCCAGTTCTATTTAATATAATTACAGATAAATTAATTAATTAATGATAGAAAAAGCTCAATGGTGGAAAAACTCAAAAAAGGGACATACATAAATTACTCTTATAATATTATAGGAAGATTTTGAAAACTAAGTATCAGGTCTCTGACAGGCCAGTTTATCAATATATTTTTCTATCAGTTGGTGTTTTATGCATTGGAAAATAAGTATTTATCATTTATTAATAAGTTGGTTGACGTCTACATGATGGTATAGAAGATATATGTTATAGATTGATAAATTATTTGCCACTTCTATAATTTTGTTTTTATTGAAAACTAGTTTCGAATGTTATACATTCATCTTCAGCTCTAAAAAACACACAAAAATTCAAAAATCAGCAATTCAAAATACAGTTTGGTATTATTATACATATTAAATTAAGTATAATATAAATTAGTATTATAAAATATTTATGAATTATGAATTTAATTTAAAAATCCTCACCAAGGTCTACGCAGATTATATAAAACAGAAAAAGTTTGTATTGGTTTGTTCTCGCACTGAACTAGCAATGGAAGAAAGGTGGGTTTTTTTATAGGTAAACGGTTTAGGGGTCGGAGTTTTTATGTAAATATTTTTAAACCCTTTTTATATTATGCCACTGAACTATATCTTCAGACAAGTTAGAAATCTCAAAGACTATAGATGTCTATTACCGTTCATATTGTAGTTAGTCAGATGTATAAGACATTGACTACTTTTTGTGGAGTCTAAGTAAAAATTGCATTATTGTCAAACAGAGAATTCACGTTAGCGATTGAAAAATATCTGATGTGGGCAACACACGACTTCCTTGTACGCCTATTAAGTTATAAATCCGTGGCTCAAAAAGTGATACTGAATTTGGTTACTAGTTTCCGAAGATTGACACTCGGCGTCCCGACATCCATCTATTGACACACAAAACACACACTCTTGTTACTGATGGTCTCATTCCGTTATTATATGTTGTTTTCCTTCATTAGGTAACATGTTTCCAAGATACTTCTCCATGTTCCGTGACAACAATAAAACTGTCAATATCACTGTATAAAGCATTGGAAATCGATAGTTTCGACATTTTAAGCGGAAAAACCCACTTAGCTAATATCTTATTCTCATGCTGCATACTTGTTGATCTCACAAATGGGGAGGAAAACCAGTATTTTACATTCAATTTTAACACTTACAACAAGTAATAAAAATGTTTAATTGGTTTGGAAACCAAATTGCGTTTGTAACCTTTATTACCGAAACATATGATTTCTCTTTTAATTTAAATATAATTTTTGATGTGCTTATTATGAACTTCAGGTAAAGTATCCTTTTCGGCACACCAATTTTAACAAGAATCTAGTAAATACATTCATATTGATATAAAAGTCTTTCATATTGATATAAAAATATTTAAATATTATTTTTGATGAGTCTAATATGAACTTTAAGTAAAGCAACACTTTCGGTTTGCCAATTTCAACCAAAATTTATTATGTTGTTTATATTCATTTGCAAGTCCTATAAACCAAATTTGAGAATTTTTTCATTATATTTTAATATAATTTTTGATTAAAATCAATAATGACCTTCCAGTAAAGTACTACTTCAGGGAATCATGTATTGACCAAAAAAGGGAGGTTCACAACTAAAATAAAAATTTTTAACTTTCCAAGGTTAACTGTTTTTGAGTTATGCGAGATACGAACGTACGTACAGACGCCCCGACGAAACTTGTCAAAATGGATTCAGGGATGGTCAAAATGGATATTTCCGTTGAAATCTGAAAACAGAAAATTTCAGCGATTACAATACTTCCTTTACTGCGTACAAGGAAGTAAAAAGTAGTTCTTAAACAATTTATTTGTACAGGGTCTAAAAGATAAAAACTAGGGCATATCTAGTTTCGATTCTGCACCTCAAGAGCAACAAAAAAGTTCATAGGAACCATGGTCCGATTCCCTATAGGAAAGTAGGAAATTCAAGTTTTGTGATATGGTTTATTATTTACATTGATGAACCTTTGTAAACGACCAAGAAGAAAACAAAAATTAACCTCTCCTAATGATTTGAGGTTTTACGTTTCAAGATATGTAGAAGCCAAATAACGAACAAATTAAAAATCCCTCCGCCCGCGGCTTTTCTCTGAGTCTGTTGGTCAGATTTTTTTGTGATTTTGCCGCATAGAGATTTTTTGTTAATGTTTTAATTGTATGTATCTTGTTATATTTTGGATTTCTGTTTATAATTATTTTTATATTTATTCTTTCCTTCTACTGAGCTATTAATAGCGTTTGCCAGTATTGTGGAAGACCTAGATACAATCAGTGCCTTTGAAAACTCAGGCCATTGTCATAGGTTCCAATTCCCTCCTCAGATCCAATGACACCTTTCCTACTTTAATCCTAAATGATCACCCCGTCACGCTCAGCTCCTCAATTAAAAACTTGGGAGTATTAATATCGACCAAACCCCTTTCTGGAAACCCCGCATCGCCTAAATTTCCCGACTGTCAATCTTAAGTTATTCCATCGTTCTCGACATCTTCTTCCGCAACCTACCCGCAAACTTCTCGTATCCTCTCTTATCTTTCCCGACTTTAATTATGTGTGGTATACGGGGGCCTCTCGAATGTGCTCGAGGACAGATCGAAGCGGATCATGTTTTTTAAGATTTGTCTTCGGCACCTCAAGACCGTCTTATGTGCCGCATGGGTGAGTTAGAGTGGCTTTTCCCCTCCAACCGTAGACTATATTTCCTAGGATCTTTCCTATACCAAACTTTCACCACCCAGAACCCTTCCTACATCTGCAGTCCCTACAGTTCAAATCCTTGGTCCTCGCACTGGAAATAAGATCACCTCTTCACATATCTTCCCATATTATAAATCGTCCTCCCACATAACCAAAATATTCTAAGGTTACTTTCTCGCCCGCTCCCCTACCCTGGAATTCCTTCCATTCTAATATCTGCCATGCTTCTTCCCTATCCTTTTTCAGATCCCTCCTTTCCAACATCTTTCTCTCCTTCCAAAATGATGCTTTCTGATTGCGAAATTCAGTTTAGAATTAACATCTGTATCAGAAGTAAATCATATATATTTTTTTAAAAATATTTTTAATTCACAAACTTCAACTTTGCTGATCGACTAATTATTTTTGTATTTTTCATTTTCTCTCCTTTTTTTGTTCGTATTAATTATATTTTTGGAGACAGATATTGTTTCAGTTTTATTTGTTCAATCATGTTATCCTCAGAATAATGTTCTTCTATCTATCTATTTTTCTATTTGATAAAAAAAATTGAACATTTTATTTATTTTTTTGCGCCTGTCCCACATACCATTGGAAAACATCTGATCACTGGACTTATTGTGTTAAAAAATAAATTAAAAGTTATTATTAATATCGATTAGTAGTACTTTAATTCCCAAGGTTATAATTAAGTTATATATTGAGTATTATAAAGGATAACAGCTTTCTACTCTAAGGTGCTATTCCATTTCAAATTATATTTCACCGTATTTCCCAGAACCATCTTCCTCAACTGTAATAGGATTTGATAAAACCTAAGGAAGGTATTTTCTAGTAAATCGATATACTGCATTCCCAATATCGGCTTTATACAGAAAGGAGATTACTCTGGCTTAGGGACTCTATGATACATCTTCTTACTGATCGAGTTGGGGCCTAAATTCTTCTTTTTGTGTCAACAAATGTTATTTCTTGTTTCTGAAATATAATTAGAGACAATCTTAACGATTATTGTCGATATATCTATAAGATATTTATGATGCTTCTATTTATAAAAGGAGGGGTTGTGATAAGCACCCAGACGCGTAGGGAAATATGCATTACTTACAAATACGTAAGAAAATTGTAACTTTATATTTTATCATATTATCAACTATGACTATTTAAAATATCTGATGTGGACATCCTATGATTTCCCTGTACGCCTATTAAACTATAAATCTGTGGCTCAAAAAGTGATCCTGAATTTAGTAACTAGTTTCCGAAGATAGCAGTAAAGACACTCGGCGTTCCGTCATTCATCAGTTGACACACACACACTCTTGTCACTGGAGGTCTCATTCCGTTATTATATGTCGTTTTCCTTCAGTACGTAATTAGTTTCCAAGATATTTCTTCATGTTCCATGACAACAATATAACTGTCAATATCACTGGATAAAGCATTAGAAATGGACAGTTTCGACATTTTAAGCGGAAACGACACTCCCGACATCCATCTATTGACACACACTCTTGTTTCTGAAGGTTTCATTCCGTTATTATATGTCGTTTTCTTTCAGTTGGTAACAAGTTCCCAAGAGATATTCTTCGTGATCCTTGCTAACTTTAGAACTGTCTATATCACTAGATAAAGCATAGGAAATCGACGGTTTCGACATTTTAAGCGGAAGAAACCGCTTAACTTATATCTTATATCAGTTTACAAATGGGGAGAAAAAAAAGTATTTTACACTCAATCTTAACACTTAAAACAAGTAATAAAATTGTTTAATTACAGTGGAAAAAATCGCGTTTATAAACTTTATCTCCGAACCATATGATCTCTGTATACCATTTAATGCATGTTTGTTATGACCTTCAAGTAAAGTACCCCTTTCGGACCTTCAGTTTAAAAAAAAATTTATTATATTATTTATATTGATATAAAAGTCTAATTTATCAAATTTGAGATGCTTTCCATTATATTTTAATATAATTCTTGATGAAAGTCTAATATGATCTTCAAGTAAAGTACCACTTCCGGTTTGCCAATTTTAACCAAAATTTATTATGTTATTTATATTAGTCTGCAAATCTTAAATACCAATTTTGAAAAGTTTTTCATTATATTTTAATATAATGTTTGATGAAAATCAGTAAAGACCTTCAAATAAAGTACCACTTCCGGTAATCATGCAGTGACCATAAAGGGAGGTTCACAACTAGATTATACAATAATCCTAGATACAAAATTTTAACTTTCTATGACCGTTTTTGAGTTATGCGAGATGCATACGAACATACGTACAGACGTCATGACGAAACTAGACAAGGTGATTGTTCGAAATTACAGATCGGTGAACTTTGAAAGGCAGAATAAAGAATATCTTGATGCAAAAGTAGAACGCAAGAAGCGGAAGAAATATTAAACATCGAGAAAGTGAACTTAATCAAAAAGAATCTGGTGCGGTGCGCATCACACAACTTTCTCTTACCGTCCAATAATAATTATCTTTTTAATATAAATTTAAATATTTGGGATTTATAAATTATTTGCCACTTCTATAAGTTTGTTTTTATTGAAAACTAGTTTCAAATGTTGTACATTCATCTTCAGTTCTGAAAACATAAAAACATTCAAAAATAAGCAATTCAAAATACAGTATTATGAAACATTTATGAATTCTGGATTTAATTAAGACTAGAGCATTAGTTCTCAATAAAAACAAAATTATAGAAGTGGCAAATAATTTATCAATCCCTGATTAGCTTGATTCTTCTATTCTATCATGCGGATGTCAACTAATTTTAATGAGTTCCATTAACAATACTTAAAACAATATAACAATATAAAATCAGCAGCATTCACTTTTTCAAATCTTCTCTCGCATAAGTACAATAAAATAACTTTATCAGTTGACATCCACATGAAGGCATAGAAGGATCAATCCCTAATTAAATAATTTTATAAGAATAATTCTGTACACTATCTATTTTATGTTTGTCAATCCCGAGTATTTAGCTGTACAATCATTACAATACGAACTAAATTGTAATGATTGTGCATTCAAATACACGGGATAAACTGGAAGATCGCTAAATCAGAGATTAAAGGAACATATACGTGCATATAATAATAAGGCAGAGAATTCCAAATTTGAAATTCATTTAAATGAAAAAAACAAAACATAAATTCATCAAAGACTCAAGAGTTAAATAAATACATTACGTTGAAAACAGCCTCAAATTAAATATATATGAAGGACTTGAAATAATAAAATCCTTCAAATCCAATCCAGATTTTTGCTTAAATGACCAAATAAATACCTCCAATAGCCCAATCTTAAATTTATTCCCATCTATAACAGAAAAACCAATTACTCACCGTAATTACTGGAAAAACTCCGACCCTTAAACCGTTTACCTGTAAACAACCCCACCTTTCTTTCATTGTTTGTTCAGTGCGAGAACAAACCAGTACAATTTTTTCTGTTTGATATAATCCATTTAAACCTTGGTGAGTACCAACATGTGTTTAATGTCTTGTCTAAATTAAATTCATAGTTCATAAATGTTTTATAATACTGATTTATATTACATCTAATTTGATATGAATAATAATACCAAACTGTATTTTGAATTGCTTATTTTTGAATTTTTGTGTGTTTTTAGATCTGAAGATGTATCTATAAAATTCGAAACTAGTTTTCAATGAAGCAAAATTATAGAAGTAGCAAATTTATTTATCAATCCCTAATTAGATTGATCTTTCTATACGATCATGCGGATGTCTGATAATGCTCAAACTTTCATAAAAAGAATGATTGAATGCTTCGGAAAACTTACAGGAAGGTATCGCGCTGCAGTTGCAATAGAAAGCCATCGATTAAGAACATTTGTCGATAATCACAGACATTACTAACGGCATTTTCTTAACACTACCACTGCTAAACATAATGTGCTAATGCTCCCGCTAATATCTTGAGCGATTCACGACGCAGAAAATTCGGTTTTGGTAGATAATGAAGTCGTACATGCAGTAGTTGATGCTATCAAAGAAGGAGTTTTTTAGCAGGTGGGGGTTTAGAAGTAAAGTTGAAAAGAAGGCTAAGTGAGCTTAGTGAAAAGGAGAACTCAGGAGGACAATGGGACATTGTTTCCCGAGTGCGAAGTTGATCGCTTATCATTAATTTTAAAAGTAAGCCCTCAGAAGAAAATTTCGCCTTTATATCTGTATCTTTGTTTTCTGCAATCAGAGTCAAGTGAGCATATCGGCTACAATCCATTTGTTTTATACTAACTAAATATATATAATATTCGTATTCAATTATTAATTTCTATTTATTTATTTTTTTGTAAATAAAGAAAAAATATAGTTGACAAGAATAATTGGATAGGAAATATAGGTACGTTAAAAATAAATCTGGTGCGGTGCGCGCATCACATAACTATCATTTATCATCCTATTATAAATATCCATTCTTTACCTTCAGTTCAGGTACCTTATTACTAAAACTTTCTCGTTTCGGCTACCAGAATCAAAATATCGATTTAGAGAGTAATAAACACTAAAAAAAAGAACTAACGATCATCAACTTAACATTTATATTGTTAGAGTATTAAAAAATATACAGATGTGCATAAAAAACATGATAATTAAGGGTATAAAACATTAAAAAAAAAGTTTTTAATTTTGTTATTATAGATTATTATTATTGTATTTTTACTTCCTTGTACGCAGTAGAGGAAGTATTGTAATCGCGGAAATTTTCGGTTTTCATATTTCAACGGAAATATCCATTTTGACCATCCCTGAATCCATTTTGACTAGTTTCGTCGTGACGTCTGTCTGTACGTTCGTACGTATCTCGCATAACTCAAAAACGGTTAGCCGGAAAGCTTTAGCTTTCCCAACGGTATATTATATATCTATATTTCGACTATCATTTCTGGAAATTTGTTTTCAACTTGAAAAATATTTCTCCTACAGTTAATTAGAAAATTCTTTCATATTTTATATTTATCCATTTTTTATTACTACTAACAAGGACAGAAGTTCAATTATTTCAAATTAACAAAATTAAAAGTACTTCAAAGGAAGACATTTTGAAAATTCGGTATGTAAGCCATTTCAAACTATTGTTGCGTGATCTTAAAATTGAAATTTTACCACATCCTCCATGTTCAATTGACTTGTCTCCAACTGGCTGAAGTTTTTTCAGAGAGCTTGACGCATTTTTAAAAAACAAAATATTCCAAAATAAAAACGAGGTAAAGTTTTCATTTTGCGAGTTTATTGATTGAAAGTCAAAAACTTTCTTCCTGAACCAAGGACCTTGTTGGGTGTTGCGAAAAATGTATTAAAGCCTACAGAAGTTATTTCCTATAAAAAAAGTGTTATCTTTCATTTCCCCCAGACCATTATAATATTAATAATATTATTATTATATTAATAATTTAATAATAATACGATTATATGTTATTATTACTAATTACAGTGCATCTAATATTTTAGACTGTTAAGTACTTCACACTGTCATTGCAGTAATGCTTTCTCATAAAGCTTTAAAGTGGTAAATAATAGCTTAAAACAAGCTGGCTATAAATTGTAAAAAAGAGCACAGGTGGGAGAGAGAGGTTTTGGAAGATTCTAGAACCAACTTACCGGAAACCGCCGCCATTCTAAAGAGCACTTCAGCCATCTTGATTTATCTGTTCAGATGGACTCTATTTCCGGCCTTTTCGAAACTTCTATTCGCCCGAGTCATAATTTAGAAAGGACGTCCCGTTTGTTGAATAAGCGAATAAATTTTATAAGTAAGAAATAACCGCCCTGAATTATCTCGATTTGTATTATTCTGCATTTTTATATACAAGAATAATGGATCAAGAAATAATATCTTAATTTCATTTATTATTACTTTTTTGTTGTATTGAAGCTAGATTCAGGATTTATAAATTCAGAAAGTCATCGAATAATTTACATTGTTTATTGTAAGATACTAGAATTTTACCAAATAAAACAACAGTTTTATTTAATGAAATAAGGACTTAGTTAAAACAAAGAATTTATTCACAAACCATGAATGAATGATGAGACTAAAGCATTTCTATTATGCACTAAATATATAATATAGACGGTAAATTAAAACTGTATACAAATTTTAAAATGAACACATAGAAATGAAAACAATTGGTATATATACATACATATATATATATATATGTATATATATATATATATATATATATATATATATATATATATATATATATATATATATATATATATATATATATATATATATATATATATATAGAAACACATATACAGATTAATTCATTCATTAATGATATTTTACACACTAGATAGAAAGTTTTATTTACATATGTACACTTTAACAATATTTTCAAATATTTTAACATGATTTCGGATAACTTATCCTTAAAATCAAGAAATTTGATTTTTGTGATTAGTAATGTTTGAGAATACGTCGTATCTCATAAGTGAATTTATATATTGGAACAACAGTAGGAAAAATTAAACAAAAACCTACACACACAAAACAATTTTAATAGTAATTATGAATGAATAATAAAAATTAATTAATAAAATAGGAAACTGATGACAATAAATAATATATACGGTATATATAATAAATCTAAACATTTAAAGCTATAATTAAGTTAATGAAAACATAATCAAAATACGTGAATGAAAATTGTTAGTGAATGAAAATGTGTATTGTTATTGTTTACTTTAATACTCTCTAAATTGATATTTTGACTCTGGCGATCGATAAAACGAAATTTTAGTAATAAGGTACCTGCATTAAGGTTTATTATTCTATGGTTAACATAGAAATAATTTAGTATGCCTTCTTGATAAGCAGTATGATACAAATAAATGATGATTATACGGTTATACCATTACTTTGAAACTTAAAAAGATAACATATCATAACTAAAAGTGTTTAGATACAAGGTTTTTTTTTTGGGGGGGGGGATTATAAATTTCTCATGAGCTAAATCAGCTGAATTAATTAAGGAATGTTGGGCATGATTTGGAGCAGTATCTCTCCCTAGAATGAAACTGAAAGAGTTTTACTGATCAAATAAAATCCAAAGAGAGTTTTTGTTATGCTCGAGGTACACTTTGTTTTTTACGAGTGAGATAACCTGTCCCAAATCCGGCTTTAAGAAATACAGAAAATTATATTTATTTTCTTAATCCACTTCGTTTCAGTAAAAACATGGAAAGCAGATTGTAGGAAAAGATGGCAGGACAAACATAATTAAATGATTTGACAATAAAGATTGCAACATTCCTTATTTCTTAAAGATTATCATTAATTTAGAAGCTTTTTTAATTTTTTTTGGACATTTGGAAGTTGTAATCTTTAATGCCCACTGATATTAAACTATTTTTGAAGTCATTTTTGAAAATAACAACATTTTTTTTCAATGGTTTCTTTTTTTTACAACCCTTCAAAATTTGGTAGTTATTTTTACCACTGTACGGTGTTAATACTTTCATCTTTCATGGTCAAGCATTACTGCCTTTTGAAAATTTAATCTGTATGCAAAGAAACTGTTTAAGGCAAAGGATAATGTGAATTAATATATTTATGAATTACACTTGCGGAATGGGGAAGCCAAAATTTTAACAATTACAATTATGAGGGTTATTTAAATTTTGATAGCAGGGTCTATTGATGATGATTATATTGAAGGTAGGTGTGCGAATTGCTTCTTGAATTAACTTATACTGATTATTGCCTGCAGGCCTCTCCTCATCCCTTTCTATTTTTCATACTGCTTATTAAGAAGGCATACTAAATTATTTCTATGTTAACCATAAAATAATAAACCTCAATGCGGGTACCTTATTACTAAAACTTCGTCTTATTGATTGCCAAAGTCAAAATATCAATTTAGAGAGTATTAAAGGAAGCAATAACAACACACATTTACTGGGTAAAACATAAAAAAAAAAACTTTATTGAAATTATATCTTTACCTCAAAGGTAAAGTGTCGTAACATTTTCAGTTTTACAAAATATTAAAAAAAATTGTTTCACATCACACTTTAGTGCTTATTATGGATAAAGGGCAATCATTGATATTTAAAGTGTTACATATTTTACTAACTTTTTAGCTTATTTACGATACTTAGGTATGGAAAATATGCCCAGAAAAATAAAATAGTATAAATACAATCAAACAATTGAACAAAAATTTTGTTCCAATATTATATATTTTATTATATAACATTTGCCACATTTTGGGTTTATATTTGAATAAGGAATTATTCATTAATTTAAAACCATGTGCTGTGAACAAACTAACAAGTTATTATCAAGACAACTGTTACTGTTTGAATAGATTTTTGCGCGAAAAATTTGTAATTGTTGTTGTTAATGAGGTTTTCTAATTTTCTTCACCTGTAAAAATTAATGCGGAATGATGTTTCTTATCATTTCGATCAGTTAGTTTATGTTCAATAAATTATAAAACATATTTTAACCTGTAATACTAAGTGTACTGATATATTTTTTTTATGAATTGTTGACGTTTGGGGATGTTTCCGGATTCTCAGAACATATTTTTTGTATGTTATGCTGGTATAATATTTTTTCAATTTATTCTTTAAACTGCAGTGAATTCTGATAAATATGCAAAATAATTATTCTGAGGATGAGGTCAGATCCCCGAAACGTTAACAATTTATAAAATAATGTATAATAAAGAAGATATTGGAAGATAATTTTTGCTCATTTATTTAATATAATTATAATCTTCTTACGCAATTTAGATAGACGATGATAATAAAATCAAATTCAAGATAAGAATTGGACTAATAAGAGTTTACCTGAGGAATTTAGATGTATATTTAACGACTACAGCCTTTCTATATTCAAACAATATCACCTATATCATTGAGATTTCACCTGGCGCAAGGTAGACAGGTATTATAACCTTCAATAGATAGCGTGTAGTTGCTAGCGTGGATAGGGTGTTAAGTGTGAGCCGTCAGGCAGATTGTCAACCCTCGACCAATGTACATTGCAAATAGTCCCGGCTCATCTCTGTCTGAAATTGGGTGCCAGCTAATACACTATCACTGTTCCACTGACTTAGTTAACTACTCCAATATCTTATAATATTCTACTATATATATATATATATATATATATATATATATATATATATATATATATATATATATATATATATATATATATATAGTATATATATAATATGTATTATAAAAATAATCAGAGCGAAGACTCTAAAAAAAACATAAGAGATTATGATTGCGTTATAATTTGAAAAACATCGTAGATCCGTACAGAGATAGTATATCCCAATATAGATCAATCAAATAGAGTATATTACTCACAACAATTCAATATATACAATATAAAGTGTATATATATATATATATATATATATATATATATATATATATATATTATTTATCATAATGGAGATATCAAAAACAATCCACAATATCCCAAATACAAAATAATCATGATCAGAATAGAAAACACAATATCACATAATTACAGACAAGAAACAGCACATCTCATATTAACCGTAAAAAAAGAGACTCATATAATGGAGACAGTACATACCAAGACAATTCAACACATACGGTGAAGTGAATATAACCTAGTACGTACTCATTCTTCAAAAAACTGAGCAGATGCGTCGGTCACATGTGAATAAAGAGACGTTACGCAATGGTATTGCTAAGTGTATGAAACACGTGCTTCAAATATGGATTGATTATTGATTCGGAGCTGCTGCTCACCTTTCTAAACGATCAAAGCTAAGAACGTGCTCAACTATACGAGTAGGTATTATGAAAAATGGAGGAAGAAGGGAATCATTTGTCCGTTACCTAAGATAGGAGATATTCTGGATTTGAGGAATTATAGTGGAACGTCTGTAATTCTAACATAATTTTAATGTCTATAATATATATCTAAATGACATCCAGTCCATCTTTTTGTCCTGAATGTATCTAGCGCACTTTGTCAACCTCCACTGGCTTTCAGTACTAGGAACAAGGTTAAGAACGAAGTGGTAAGATCTTCTGGAGTCCTAATTTGCCCTCCACAGGTGGAATGACAAGCTAGAAACGGAGTTCTCCTGGCTGAGTGTAAAGATTGTACACTCTATCCTGTTAAATTAAATGAAAAAATTAATATAAATAATTAGTATTGGAGGGAGTTTTTGTTGACCGCAGATATATATTTAAAGGGAGAAGTTGGTCGGGAGGGGGAGGGGGGGTGCGATCAAAGAGTTACACTTTTATAAGTAAACTTATATATTTTGTGCCGACGTTTCGGCCTAAGTTTTAGGCCATCTTCTGGGCTGAAAGGAAAAACAAATAACAACAATGAAAAAAGACAGAGGCAGTACCTGTAACAGTAAAAAAAATGATAAAAACAGAAATTACAAGTAAGAAAAAGTAGGAATTATAATTAATAGTGAAAAACTGTTGTTACCAAAATTAATTGTATTTTTTGTTATCCACTCACAAACATTTATATTTTGTGTGGAAAAGAAAATATATATATATATATATATATATATATATATATATATATATATATATATATATATATATATATAGTATATATATAATATGTTTTATAAAAATAATCAGAGCGAAGACTCTAAAAAAAACATAAGAGATTATGATTGCGTTATAATTTGAAAAACATCGTAGATCCGTACAGAGATAGTATATCCCAATATAGATCAATCAAATAGAGTATATTACTCATAACAATTCAATATATACAATATAAAGTATATATATATATATATATATATATATATATATATATAACTTAGAGTTTACTGAGCGAAAAAGTCAAAAAAAAAGGAAAGGTTTTAATAATGAACGCAATGAACTCAGAATTATAACTAACTTTATTGCTCTCGTAATCCTACATATATATCTTCGGCTTGTTTACATAAACGTTGTTTAGGATTAACGTAGATATTGTTGGTCCCCAGGACTTAACTCCCCCCCACCAGTTTCGAAAAATTTCGGAACTTGGAGAAGAGGGATGCCAAAGGCCGGAAGGCCAACAACAGCCACCTTACATAATGCTGAACAATACTTACAACAAACCAAAAAATGACCTTACAAAAATAACATGAAATTACAACCAAAATTCTTTTTTTCACTTTCGATTTTTGATTCACTGCAACACTTAAGTTTTAACAACAATAGAACTAATACGCACTATACAGAAAAGAAAAGAAAGAAAGAAAAAAAAAATAGATACTTCATATAGTAAAACATAGGTCCACATGCTATATACACTCATAATAACAAAAATAATAAAACAAAATGTATGCTTCTGTATGACGGCCAGGACACTCCAGGCCGTTACGAACGGTCACTCTACTCGAGTGGAAGCTTAAGTTGCTCGATATGAACATTTCTACGTTTCCTGGGATCTTTAATGTGCTCAATGGTTACAAGGTTATGTTCCCTAATTGCTACCACTCGGAATGGCCCTTCGTAGCGAATCAATTCCTTCCCCCGGTTGGAACTCCGTTGTCTATACACGACGGTCCCAATTTTTATCCTCCCCATGGCGTCTTTGACCTTGAGATTTTCTTTCGCCACTCGACTCCGCTTCTCCCGTTCTAACCTATCCTTCACTTTCTCCCGTAACTTCGCGATCGATATCCGATTCATAACCACCTGCTCTCTTAACTCGCCCTCAACGGTTGTCGCTCTAATGTCCCTCCGCCGTTGTCGGAGCCCGAAAATCACTTCAAAGGGAGAAAATCCAGTAACTGAGTGAATGGACTCGTTGTACGCCACGATCGCCTTTTCCATCGCCTCATCCGGCTCTAACCCTTTATCCAACTGATAAATACGCAGATGGTCGCTAAGAGTACTATGTACTCTTTCTATGACTCCTCTACTCTTAGGGTGTCCCGGGGTGTTAATTCTCCAGACAATACCCAGTTCCTTTGCTTCTGCCCTGATCTTGGCGTTGTCAAACTCCATTCCACCATCAGAGGCGATCCTATCGGGTACCCCGTAGACCTTAAACCATGCACGAAGGGCCCCTAGGACTGCATCCGCCGATTTATCATTTATTAGATGGGCCGCAGCTACCTTACTAAAGCAATCTATTAACGTGACCCACTTATAGCCCCTCCAGGAGAATGTATCGATTTGCAGGTCCGCCAGAGGTGATTCTGCAGTGGGCGTCTCTTCTTGTACTCCTTTGGGAGGATGCCTATCGTATTTAGTAGATAAACAAACGTCGCATGCCCCCACGACCTCCCTGACAGTCCTCTTCATATTCCACCAGAAGTACCGCCGCTTAAGTGCTTGCAAAGTTTCGGCGATTCCCCTATGATTAGTTTTGCCCTGGTGATATGCCACGGTGATCTCGTTCTGACGTTCGCTCTCTCGGATCGTCTCTACCATCAGTGTACATCGAATGAAGTTGCGGTCCACACCCAATTTTTCTAACCGCCATAACCTCTGCACTTTTTCCCACACGGTGGCGTTTCCTATATATAAGTGGGATGTTCTTCCCGGCTTGGAAGCATCCTTCAGTACTCGGCAAATATTCTCATCGTTGACTCCGGGTTGTGACCAGATGGTGATGATGTCACACTTGCCATATTTGGAGAACTCCATTTTAAGAAGTCCCGAGGTCCTGGTTTTCCAAATGACCTGGCGCCGCTTGTCATTAATAATCTCCTCAAGTTGCGCCATCTCGGTCGGCCTGTCTCCCACTGATGATTCTTCGGCCTGGTTTTCATCCTCCTGCTCGCTACTGCCAGTACTCTGTTCCCCTTCTCCCTCCGGAGTCCATTCCTGTAGGAACTGTCTAATGTCCCGTGACGATTCTTCTCCCGCCTCGTCCACCGCGTTTACCATTATGGCCCGGGACAGCCAATCGGCTACCACATTCTCTTTCCCGGGTTTGTACTTGATTTCCAGGTTGTACTGTCCCAAAAACTCCTTCCACCTAGTGATTCGAGCGGATGATTCCTTCATCTTGCCCACCCACTGCAGGGGTCTGTGGTCTGTATGCACTGTGAACTTTCTTCCGAATACATAGGGCCGGAAATGGTCTATTGCCCACACTATTCCTAGAAGTTCACGCTCTAGTGCACTATATCTGGTCTCGGCTTCCGTGAGACGCCGACTAGCATAAGCAACGGGACGATCTCCTTTTTCCCCATCTTGTGACAAAACCGCTCCCAGTGCGTACTCGCTGGCATCTGTCGTGAGCATGAAGGTCTTCTCAAAGTCCGGGAAGGCAAGTACTGGTTCCTCTTGCAGCCGCACCATACATTTGCGGATGTTATTCTCCATCTCTGGGGTAACAAAAATTTTCTGTCCTTTTTTCAGTAGGTTATTGATAGGGACCAGATATTCCGCCATTTCTGGAACAAAACGTCGGTAATAATTCAATGAGCCTAACAGACGACGTATCCCCTTTACGTCTCTCGGTACCGCCATCCTGGAAATTGCGTCCACCTTGCTCTTATCAGGTTTAACTCCCTCCTTCGTGATGGTGTGTCCCAAGAAAGTAATCTCCCCTTTTCCTAGCAGTGACTTTTCAGCGGAGAGCTTCAGGCCGAATTCCCGTATCCTATTGAACACACTCTTGAGATCCTCTATATGCTGCTTCTCAGTCTTGCTAAATACCAAAAGATCGTCCATATAGACTTGACACACATCTTCATCCACCCCTCGGAGGAACTCATCCATTAATTTCTGAAAGGTAATGGGCGCGTTTTTGAGTCCGAACGGCATCCTAGTAAACTGATAATGTCCTCTTTCGAATGTAAACGCCGTCTTGGACTGATCTCTCGGTTGCATCTTGATCTGATGGTATCCCGCCTTTAAATCTAGGGTGCTGAACACTGTTGCCCCGCTCAACCTATCTATGATGTCCTCGAATCGCGGGATGGGGTACTTCTCATCTACCGTGTTTTCATTCAACCTCCTATAATCGATCACAACCCTATACTTCTCTTCCCCGGGTGCGCTATTTTTCCTCACCGCCCAAAGTGGACTATTGTACGGTGATGTGCTGTCCACAATGATTCCTTGTTCTTTAAGACTTCTTATCTCCTCCCTTATGTGCTGCCTCAACGCCTGCGGGTATCGCCTTTCTTTCACATACGTCACACGCTCTTCCTTTAACGGTATTTCGTGAACGGTCTCTCCAGTCGCGCCTAACCGCTCGCCCTCCTTGTGAAAAATGTCGTTAAAGTCCCGCCGGATTCGTACCCTCCAATCCTCCGCCTGGTTCACCGCGCCTACACAAACCATCGCGTCTCTCACCCTCCCGTAACACTTGTATGTCTTACCCCCCATCTTAATGGACCATTTACCATTCTCATTTCGCACCCGAGTTCCTAATCGATTTAAGATGTCACATCCGATTATCCCTTCGTACCCGCGCAACATACTCTCCACCACGTGAACTCTAAATTTGGTCCCTGTTTTAAACCATGTCCCCAGTTCTACCATCACCTCCCCCTCTACTATACAAGGGCCACCCAGAGTAGTCAATTTACATGAACATACCTGTACCTGGAGTGTCCCTTTTCGCACCGCCAACTTCTCCACCGCCTTCCGACTCAGGATTGTGCCGGAGCTCCCAGTATCCACAAGGCACCTGACTCCTCGCTCCACCTGGATAATAGGCAAACCGCCGCGTCCTCCTCTCACACTGCAGTTCACTATTGTGCGGTCGCCTCTCTGCCGACACTCCCCTCAGTCCTCCGCCAGCTGCTTCCTCCCAGTCTTCACCCGTAGTCGTCCACTCCTGCGACTACTCCTGTCTCCTTCGCCTTCGCTGGTCGCCGGTCCTTCTTCGTCTGTTTCTGACGTCTCTGTCGACACCGGGGTCGCCCTATGTCTTCGCAAAATTCTCTGGGCGTTCACCTCCATAGGTTCCACCCTCTGCTTCTCCCTGCGAGAGTACATATAGGGACAATGCCTGGCAATATGTCCTTCTGTGCCGCACTCAAAGCACTCCGTGCGAGGGCACTGAGCAACCAGGTGCCCCAGCTTCCCGCAACCATGGCATCGCCGTTCCTCCCTTCTGCTCTGCTCACCCCGTTTTCTCATACCTGGCCTCTGTCTGTCACCTCCTGTCCTATCCCTCCTATGGACCTCCGTCTCCTTCTTCCTCCAGACTGCCGGTGCGGGCCTTGGTCTTCGATACGAGACTCGATTCCATCCCGTCTCTTCTGGCTCTGGCCGTGCTTCCTCATCCCTTGCACTAGCATCCATCATTTCCTGGGCGCATTCGATAAAATTTTTCTCCCGTGGTAGCCCTTCCTTCTTTCCTATTTCTCTCGCCAACTGTATTTTCAGTAAGGTGGATACAAAGGCCATTTTGAATTCTACTTCTGCGGCGCTCGCCGTCTCGCGCATTTTTTCGGTGATCCTATTAAACTTCACCAGCAACTCACCTGCGTATTTTCCATTGCTCTGCCGCGGGTGTTTGCCTTCTCGGAACAGCTGAACGAGGTCCTCTTCCGGTGTCCATCTGCCTCCTCCATAGGCCTTCTTCAATCTCTCCTTGATGATGTGCCAGGGAGTTTCTTCATCCGCCTGAATAAAGTTTAATACATGCCGCTTCACGCGACACACTAGCTCGGCCCTCAACAAATCCGCGTCTCTGGGGTCTAATACGTTCTCTGCTTTCGTAACCTCTATTCTATTCATTATTCGATCTCCTCCTTTAAGGAAATGGTTCAATTCTCCAATTTCTCCATTGAACCTTTCAAGGTCTGAGATCGCCTTCCGTAAGCCTTGTGCCGTCACCGCCCTTACTTTCATCCATGCTAAAGTGTTTGCATGAGCTTCCGCCAAGGTGTCTTTAGGCAACGCGGGAATTTCAGCTGGAACCTGCAGCACTGCCGGCTTCAATAATCCATCAGTTGCCATGTCTCAACACAACCTCAGAAGAAAGAGCGGAAAAAAACAAGGTACTTCTCACACTACAAAAAAAAAATCGGCTTACCGCTCACCGGTTTCCCGCACGCTCGTTTTCCCGGGTTTCGGCACCACTTAGAGTTTACTGAGCGAAAAAGTCAAAAAAAAAGGAAAGGTTTTAATAATGAACGCAATGAACTCAGAATTATAACTAACTTTATTGCTCTCGTAATCCTACATATATATCTTCGGCTTGTTTACATAAACGTTGTTTAGGATTAACGTAGATATTGTTGGTCCCCAGGACTTAACTTATATATATATATATATATATATATATATATATATATATATATATATATATATATATATATATATTATTTATCATAATGGAGATATCAAAAACAATCCACAATATCCCAAATACAAAATAATCATGATCAGAATAGAAAACACAATATCACATAATACTCTAAATTATATATTATATAATCGTTGCCGCGTCTGTTCGTGTTCGTGTAACTTCTGAACGTCTTGACCGATTAATGTCATATTCTCACAATATATTTCTGTAGTCGCGAAGATAATTTATGTGTATGCTAGTGTCTGATTGGGAGCGCTGTTGTCAATTTCTTTTAAATTATTCATGATTTTTCGTTAAGATAAACATAAAATATATAATTATTTGAATTTTTATCCTTAAATAAATAAAATAAAATGAATTAGATGTATTTATTTTTAACATATTTTGCAAGAAATCATTATAGTTATAGTGGAATCATATCCCTTTGATTCATTTTTAAATCTCTTAACTGTTGTTGTATTACTGATAATATTTGAAAACATGAATGGGACCATTTTGGTGATTCAAACCTTTATTGAAATATAACTTTACTTGCCTTAAAATTATAACGGCTGAAAAATGACAGCTTAGTTAATTTCAGTCATTTATTTATATTTATTATTTTTTTACTATATGTATTATATATGAATGTATGTGCTCTTGCCATCAAGTACCACGGCTTTGCCCCGGTATTTATATACACACACATATACTCGTATATACACATAAAAACTATTAAGAAAAATCAGGCTTAGAATACATTTACAATGATGCAGATTTAAAAAGAATAATATACCTCATTATTTTCTTGGCCCCCAATAGCAACTACATGTTTAATAATAATAAATCTACTGCGCAATAACGTGTAAATGTCACTATTTATCTTCTAAAGTTTAATAAAGCCAGAGGCTTAGTTTCACTTTTATAGCTCCAATAATAAAGTAAAACTCATATCTGATCCAGTAGCACCTCGCAATGTCTACATGTTAGGTTTATTAATTTTGTTTTGTCTTTTTAGCAACTTATATTAAAAGGACTTTTACGAGTTAAGATCGTAAAAATTAGCTAACCAACTTTTTATAGACGTTTAAAACTGTAAAAACAATTTTGATATTTGTTTCTACTCACATTAAAATAAAGGCCATTTGCTCAATTAGTTACTATAATATCTGATGTATATATTTACTTCCTTGTATGAAGTAAAGGAAGTATTGTAATCGCGAAAATTTTTGCTTTTCAGATTTTAACTGAAATATCCATTTTGACCATCCCTGAATCCATTTTGACTAGTTCGTCATAGCGTCTGTACGTACGTACGTTCGTATCTCGCATAACTCAAAAACGGTTCGACGTAGAAAGTTGAAATTTTGTATTTAGGATTGCTGTAAGATATAGTTGTGAACCTCCCTTTTTGGTCACTGCTTGATCACCGGAAGTGGTACTTTACTTAAAGATCATAATTGATTTCCATCAAAAATTATATTAAAATACTATGCAAAACTTCTCAAATTTAGTATTTATTATTTAAATATTGACCTAAATAACATAGATAAACTAGATATTGGTCTAAATTGGAAAACCGGAAGTGGTACTTTACTTGAAGGTCATATTAGACTTTCATCAAAAATTATATTAATATATAATGTAAAACATCTCGAATTTGGTAAATATAACTTTAATATCGATATGAATTTATTTACTATATTTTGGTTAAAATTGGTAAGCCGAAAAGGGTACTTTACTTGAAGATAATAATAAGATTACATCCAAAATTATATTTAAATTAAATACATAAATCATATGTTTCGGTAATAAAGGTTACAAACGCAATTTGGTTTCCAATCCAATTAAACATTTTAATTACTTATTTTAAGTGTTAAAATTGAATGTAAAATACTGGTCTTCCTCCCCATTTGTGTGTGTGTGTGTGTGTCAATAAATAGATGTCGCGACGCGGAGTGTCGTTTTTGAGAAACTGCAATCTTCGGAAACTAGTACCAAATTCAGGATCACTTTTTGAGCCACCGGTTTATAGTTTAATAGGCGTACAAGGAGGTCATGTGTTGTCCACATCAGATATTTTTTTTAATATTGTCGGTGTTCTATTAAATTAACGAATCCAATAATTCACTTCTTTTCAGGAGAGTATATTTGATAAGATTTTAGAAAGCGATGTTAATTTCACTATCGTCTCATCGGAGGATCTACAAGAGGAATGTATTAATATGAAAATTACAATTGAATCATTGACCGACTATGATGTTATTATGATGAAATAAATAATTATGATGCAGTACAAGCCGACGTTTCCGCTCACATACAAAACTATTATTTATTGATTGCATCCTGTTTATTTACTTCATCATGGAAGTTACATATTCTCATTTCTTATGCATGCCAAATTCTCATTTTTACGCATGAATCTAAAACAACGAAAACCTTAAAATACCCAATCTGTGGAATTTGCCCTTTTTACAAAACATCGACGATATATATTTGGATAACTAATACTATATTATAAAAATGAAGTATTTCAGAAGCCTATTTTTCATAATCGTTTTAAACATGCCCTGAAGATCATTTGGCATAAAAAAAATGATCAGCAATGAATTTGTGCAGCAATAAACTAATTAGTATATCTACAAAAAGATAATGGAGGAATAATACTTACTAAACATAGATAATATATATGTTTTCTGAGACTTAAAAGAGTCAAATTTGTGCTGTTTACAAGTCGAGCCACTAGGAAACAGTACATCCATTTTAATAACAGAAGTTGTGTTTTAGGACCGCTGAGTAACTTTTAGAGCATGTTTCTTCCATTTAATGTCAGAATGGCCTATTGCAATGGTTTTAATGGCTTTTCCATATTAACCAGATAGTTTCTAAAAGTTTAAAAAATGCCAGAATAAGAACTCTACTTTAATTTTCTCTCTCCAACATCATCTAGTGCCACTAGAAACTTCAACAATTGGTCAAGTAGTACACGAAATTAAGATCAAGAGTTGTTGTATCATCACCATATCCAGATAGCGCCCAATGGCATAAAGAAAGTCCTAGGAACAGCTATGTACATACAATTATACCTAGAATTAGGGATTGATAAATTATTTGCCACTTCTATAAATTTCTTTTTATTGAAAACTAGTTTCAAATGTTATACATTCATCTTCAGTTCTAAAAACAAAGAAAAATTCAAAAATCAGCAATTTAAAATACAGTTTGGTATTATTAAACATATTACATAATATGTCGTCAAAAATATATATATTAAATTAAATGTAATACAAATTAGTATTATAAAACATTTTGAATTATGAATTTAATAAAGACAAGAGATCAAATACATGTTGGTACTCACCAAGGGTTAAGTACATTATGCCAAACAGAATACGTTACTTTGGTTCTGTTTGATATAATCTACTTATACCAACTACCTAGGTGAGTATCAACATGTATTTGATCTCTTGTCTTAATTAAATTCATAATTCATAACTGTTTTGTAATACTAATTTATATTACATTTAATTGAATATGTATTATTATATGTATTTTGACGACATTTAATGTAATATAGATAATAACACTAAACTATATTTAAAATTGCTGATTTTTTGAGTGTTTTTAGAACTGAAGATGAATGTATAACATTCGGAACTAATTTTTAATAAAAAAAAATTTATAGAAGTGGCCAATGATTTGCCAAACCCTAATTTTAAGATTAATCCTCCTGCGTACGTCAACTGATAGCATAGAATGGTTCCTTAGGCTAGTTCATTCCCTTGTGCATTTGGTATTACTTGATGAGCCTGGTAATACTTCACACGGAATCTACAAGAAGCAGCATGGTCTTCATCAGTGTCTAGGCCAAGAAAATCTGAAATGCTACCAATTTATCCCCAATTTATAAGAAATCAAGGCGAAGAGAAGATTTCTTACAATATGAAAGACTGACAGACTTCCATCAGATATGGTAAATGAGCTTACAATAGACTCAAAAACGAACTCAAGCGACACACTGCAAAATTTAAAAGAACAACTTATGAAAGCTACATTAATAACCTTTTGATTGACGATGGAAGATTGTGGAAGCACACAAAAATCTTACTAAGCATCGTGAAGTTCTTGGGCCGTAGTTGACGGAGAAAAATCCGAAATATTCGTATAATTCCGTTCATCTACTTTTCTCCACATACGGAATTTACAATCATTGAACCCGATAACAATGTTCTCAACACTTTTGACGAACCTCACAACTTACATTACCTCCTGCTTCCAGCGTCCTACAGCGCTGAACACATAAAAAAAAAATCCTGAAAAAAGAAAAGCGACTGGATATGGATAGATTAGCATCGAGAGACTCCAGCAAATGTCTATAAAAGCTCTATTGTTTCTGACTTCAATTTATAATGCGATACAAAGGACAACTAAATTACCGTCACAATGGAAATACTCACTTATTACAATTATTCACAAGCCTAACGAGGACAAATACATTCCCCAATTATGCCTACCAATCAGCTAACTTCCTCTCTGTTGATATTTTACTAAAACATCAATTTGGATTTCGGAAACATCACTGAATGATACATCAACTGCACAGAGTTATGAACTACTTATATCTGCAATAGAGCAGAAATTATATGGACATATCAAATTATATAACGTTCGGCTTATTTCTGTATGTAACTCAAGCGTTTGGCATGAGGCGCTTCTCTTTAAACTCAAGAAGATTCTTCGACCTACATACTACCTTATAATTCAAGCCTTCCTTTTCGACATATTTTTTTCTAATAGAGCTATCTTCTATTAGATCTATGGGAACAGGAGTACTCCAAGGTCCAGTGCTTGCTCCACTACTCTACATTGCATATACACACGACATTCTTTGGCTTTATAACATTCTAACAGCGACTTATGCAGATGACTTAACAAGACATAAAATGCCAGCACAATCCTCACAGACTCTACAAAAGTATTTAATAAAATTGCATGACTGATTTGAACTGTTGAAACCCGACTAAATCACTACAATAACTAAATCACATCACCTTTATTATTCGGTTTGAAACGAAAAGACAGAAAATTCCAAAGACAGACGCTGTATTACATTTTTCTGACATTTTACCGAAGAATGACATAGGGTCCAAGACTAAATAATTGACTAAAATTTCTTTCTTCATTCCTTTCGAGACATTAAAAACTGAAAATTGAAAAGAAATGGAACACATACACGTACTTATTGAAACCTATTTGGACCTACGCATCACGGATATACGAGGAAGCTAAAAAGAACTCATATTAACATATTTTAAATCTTTTAGGTAAAAACATTCAGAACAATAACAAAAGCACCTTAGTATGTTAGCAACATAACATTGAATACTGACCTCCACACGCTAACTGTTAACGAACACGTACGGACCCGCCAAAATCGATTCCACGAGCTACTACAAGGACACTCCTAAATGACATGGGCACAACACTCATGCCAGGTGACGCCCGTAGAAGGCTGAAGTGGAGCTGGATGAGAGACCTCCTCGAATAACAATTCATTTTGAAATCACGCGAGGTTACTGCCCTCTCTCATGTCTCATCTCAACTAAATATCTCTCAACCTTTCACCGCTTGTCAGTAAGATAATTGACAAGTGTGAATAATTATTTCAAATAAAAAAAAAAAAAAATTAAAGTAAATTCGTTAGCATTTCACCCGCAAGTGCAATTCGATTTTAACCTGGACATTGAAAATCGGAACTCACTTAGCAATAGCATTACCTTGGCATAGGGTTGGAGGCCAGACCACCGTAATGGTTGTTGTTAACTGAATTGGAGGGAAGGCATTCAATGACTTCTTCCTTCGTCCTCATTGTAAAGTCCTTTTTTCCGGTCCTTACCCTCGGGTCATTGCCATGGCTTCAGAGCATCAAATCAATCAACAATTGAATAATCCGAATCAAAAAATCAAACGAGTTCCTATTATTAATTATTTTAACTTAAGATATCGTACTAAACCATTTATATAATTGATTAAATTAGTGAGTGGAAAAACTATTAAAAGAAAACCTTAAGTTTCTCAAATACTATAATATTGTAATCACTAGCTAATCTTGACATTAGTCGTATAATGTAATTTAATTCAAAGGAAAATTTTTGAAACTAATTATATTTTTTCTTGTACAACATAAAAAATTCAAATAATTAGTTTCTTCTAAAAATCTTTTCTAGCATGATACAACTCCCTTTGTTTCTTTACTTTTCAATAGACTTTTTATAATATTAAAAGAATATTCTAGAAAAAAAAATGTATAAATAAGAGAATTCAATAATTGAATCGATCTGTATGACTTGCAATGTGATCAAAAAGGGGTAAGAGTAAACGCTTCGACATTAGTTATTTCAAAGGCCCGATATTTCAAGCGAAAAAGGTAAATTGCTTTTTTTCCAATATTCTGTTTTGTCGTGTATTTTTCTTTTTAATAGCTTATTTTTTTTCTGATGTATTAATAGATAGAAGATTGCAACAGATTTTGTTTTACTGATGCAAAGCCAAACAACGCTTAGTATTGATTTGAAACTGAGCTTTAAATGAAATTCATAACTTTATATTTACTATTTATTTATTTGATAATCGCTTCTGTCCTTGTATACTCCTCAATAAAATTTTATTAAAAACTATATCTCTAACACTGGGCATTGATTTAAAAAAACAAAAACATGTTACATTAATTCAAATATTTTGTTCATAGAATAAGCAGGAGGCAAAGCACTGCATTTGTTTTTTTATAGAAAGCCTTTGGTTTAAGAACTGGCCACTAGGTAGCATGACGGTCTTGGTAAAAGTTAGTGTGCTATCAAAATTTGTAGTGTTAGACTGTTGATGATCTGTTTATTGTACATTTTTAAATAATTTTTATATTATTTTACTTCAACATTGATTGAATTAGAGTGATGCTAAATTAATTAACTAATTGTTAATCAATATTACTACATTTTAACGTTAATATTGTGGCTGAATCTTTGCTTCACTGTACTTACAAACACAGTAAGATGGCTTCATTCTAAACTTGCTACTTAAAATTGCTTCTGAAACTAAAAATTGAGTATTACTAATGAACAATGATATTAATGTCTGCTCTTAATTTATTTTTTTCGAGATTTTATTAGCATTGAAATTCTGTTGCCAAACAAAAAGTAAATAAAACTGATTATTTCGGTAGATTTTAGAATATAGCTCTCAAATTTTTCGTGATGTATATGTATATCGATTTTCCCTACTTCAGAAAAATCGATGTGGTGTATGATCCATCCAGAAAATATAAAATATTAAATAGGAAAAAATTAGAAAATTTTTAAAAAATCTTTATCTTGATAAGTAGGTATAGAAATTATAAATTCGACCGTTAATTATAAATATTTTGTTTTTCATATAATAAAAAAAAACAATCAATATTGGAGCGAAAATTAAATCGAAATCAGGTTATTTTTCATATTTATTTTCCATAATAATTTTTTATTTATTTATTTTCTCCCTAACTACGTAACTTAACAAGTATATTTTTTAATACATAATACATTTTCTTAGCTTTTAATCATTCTTAAGGTTTTTATTCATTTCTCAATAAAATATCCTGGATATTTCTAGAGATTATTATATATTATCATTTTTTAAATTTAATATCAGCTTTGTTTGTTTCAGGTAAGATTGTAAACTGAATTTAATTACGTTTTGGTAAGTACAAAATTTCAGTACCATTTTAATTGTAAAGGGGATGTTAGTTATGTTATTATAAACATCAAACGAAACTATGACAATCAATAGGGAAATATGTTATTACAATTATAGAGTTTTATATGACATTTGCGCAACATTTAGTCAGAAAGTATTAATTAACTAATTTAATCAAATGAAGCATACATTTGATATGGAGAAGTTAGCACATTTAGCCTTAGCAATGAGGTGTAGAGGGGTAGAGGTGTAATCAGTTAATGGAATTGATGTGCATCATATGTTCAATCTGTATAGCGGAAATTTCGTACGGATTTCCGCGTTAAGCTGATATGATTACATGGTGTGTCCACCATGAAGTTTGTATAGCTTCATTCCTCTTTGGAATCATGGTTTTTTATTTTTGAAAAATATGTATATATATATTTATATAATTTTTTTAAATTCGAAAATGTGGATAAATGGATAGAAATCATATACTTATTTTCATACATAGAGATCACCCAGTATTATTCACTGTAACTTATTCACTGCCTTATAATATGATTGTATATCGCTTTTCACCATATTTTTTACTAGTTTATTAGGTTGGTAGGAAAACAATTTCGTTTTTTAACCGATAAATTTGAACATGAATGTTTCAGCTTATAATAAACTTTATTAATCAAAGTAAGAACCATTAGAATCAATAAACTTTTGCCAACGAGAAACAAGTTTATTTATCCCGGTAGCGTAAAATTCCGGAGTGCAGGAGGCGATGAAGTAGTTTTTGGCTTCGCCTTCGTTCTTGAAGCATTTCCCTTGAAGGAAGTTGTCGAGATGCTTGAGAAAGTGGTAATCGGTAGGCGAAAGGTCTGGCGAGTATGGCGGATGAGGTAGAGTCTCGAAGCCTAATTCGTTCAACTTCAATTGTAAAGGGTCAATTACACTTGGGTCAATGACACTTTGAAACGGCGATTTTTCTGATTTTCCTTCAGTTCGTGTGGGACCCATTTATCGAGTTTTTTGTTTTTCCGTGTTGTTTTAGATGATCCAAAACTGTCGGATGAGTGACGCCTAACTCTTTCGCAAGCTCTCTAATCGTTGAGCGTGGTTCTACTTCAATCAATGTCTTCAACTGGTCGTTGTCAATCACCGATGGACGCCCACGACCTTCTTGATCTTCGAGGCTCTCATCTCCACTGCGAAACTTCTTAAACCAAAGTTGAACCACACGTACTTGAACAATGTCTGGCCCAAACGCATCGTTAATTTTTCGAGCAGTCTCGGCCGCTTTAGTACTTAGTTTAAACTCGCACAGGAAAATAGCCCGGATATGCTTCTTCTCCATTGTCTATTTAAGAGCAAAAAAAAACAACACTTAAATCAACAAAATCTTGAAAGTTTTTATTCAAAATACAAAGCAAAGTTAGCGCTTTGAAATGATATAACACATTAATACATAACTCATCTTAATATCAACAATACAAACATCAACAATACAAAAAACGAAATTGTTTTCCTACCAACCTGATATTAATATATTGGCTTTTGAAAGCGTTTTTGATTACAGTGAATGCCATTGTAAACTTCTGTAAAATCTGTAAATTTCATGTTAAAAATACAAAGTAGTCAGTTCCAATAAATTTGGCATGCTGAAGTCCTGTATCAGATTATGCTTGAAATTAATTCATAATGTCTGCTTAGTATTGAGTTCAATTGCTTATTTTGAAATTTCCACATTTGACTCTCTCTCTCTCTCTCTCTCTCTCTATATATATATATATATATATATATATATATATATATACTGATTCATGTATTCCGTGATAAATACGGTCGTAACTGATTTGATTAAACTTTTATCTTATGAGAAAGATGTCTTTTTTAGCCTATTTTTTATTTATATTAATTATTCTATTTTTCTGGTAAATTTATTGTCACAATGTAATACACAACCTTTCAGAGTTGACAATTAAGTGTAAGTTACGACCCTTCACATCTTTGCATACAAACTCGTCCTCACATCTTCACCAAGTTTCAACAACGAACGTCGAGAGAGTCCTGAACAAACTTGTTGAGAGGTTGTTGGAACTTTGTTGCGATGGTTTGTCTTTTCTAAGTAAACCAGTGCTGCAATTCCTTTATTTCCAACAGTGTCTCCATTGTCCGGGCACTTTGTTTGGATGTGGCTTAAAATCTTTCATATGTACTTTGATAATTATTGTGATACGTTTATTCATATTTTTTTATTGAAATTTATAACGATTCATTCTTTCCAAATCTATGTGCATCACCATTCTATGTAAGCATTGTATTCTAAAAATTCAAACACCGTAGTTGAAAACCCTTAAAAAAGTTAACATAAACAACTTTTATGTTATTTAACACACACACACATATATATATATATATATATATATATATATATATATATATATATATATATATATATATATATATGTATATATAACATTTATATATATTGGATTGAAGCGTGTTCTGCTTTTTTATTTGCGTTCTCTCAGTACCGTCGTAAGCTTTTACGAAGAAAGTTTGGACTGTATACTTCGCCGAAAAATAAATTATCAAATACAGAAAGAAACTACAATACACAGAAAATAAATATATATAACAAATTATTAATTAGAACTTAAAATTACCATTTCGAACCATTGATTTAATATAGTTTGAATTTAGGATGTTATTTATTCGAGATACTTCGATTAGTCTTTTAATAAGATCTTGAACAATATTGACTATATGTAATTTTGAAGAATATATATGCCAATAGAGTAAGATTATTATGATTTTTTTGTTGTAATTACTTAATTTGTTGTACTATCTTATGTAATATGTTTTTATATCGCGGCCATATATTATTATAAACTTTCAAAAAATAGTAATATTAGCAACAAGTAATTGTAAAATATTATAATATTTTGTTCTCTTCCTCAGACGGTAACGTTTGGGGTGATTAAAACATAACGTTAAGGCGCATGCTATATTCAGTCCCGCAAGACAGTCTCGTGTTACCGGCGCGTCGACTAAGGTCGAATTAGGCGTTGGCTCATAAAATGTCATTTAGTCTATTTATTTTGCTTAGTTTCATATTATTTTTTTTTTTCAAAGATAAGACTGAAGCTTTTACATAATTGAATGCGTTTGATAGAAATCTTAAAAGATAATTATGTAACAGTTTTTTATTCAATATGCTACATAAATAAGATTAAGTGCAAATTATTATTTGATGATCAGAAAAAATATAACAAAAATACTCATTCATGTTCGGAAAATCTTATCGATATAAAACGACTCATAGACCAACCCTTGGGGCCATCAGGAGACTTTCTGACACATATTTCCATTGAAAACTTGGATTCGAAAATGTTTACGATCCTAATACTTCTCCTTAGTATATATTCCATAAATAGCTAAGGAAAAGAAAAATTGAGATTTTGTCTATTTTCAAATTTACTTGATATGAATAATTAATATCTAACCAATATCAAATAATGTGCAATAATTTTGAATATTTCGGTGCGAAGTCCAAGTTTTGTAGTAACGCCCATCTTCCATTCAACTCTCCTCGAACGTCACGAAGGCTTCTTCGCACAAGGATTGCGCATTGCAGGTTGTCGTAGGACTGCATCGATACCTATCAATCAATGACCATATGAACATTTATCCGGATTATAAAAGATAATTCATGTTGGTTATTAAATATTTGTCCATTCAATAAAAAGTTGTTTGAAATAAAAATTTCATTATTGAAACAAAAATAACAAAGTAATTTAGATAGTTAATACTATTCTGTTTTGAATCCAAACAACAAGTGTAATGAAAAGTAATTTGGAGTTGATCACTGACATATGCACACTTGGCTATGCTTTTCCAATAGAACTTGATTATGGATATTGGACATGACTACTGTACATGGAAACATTTACATGGCTAGGATTAAAGAATATATGAGCTGTTTTCTTTAAAAATGGTGTACATCCATTTTATATTAAAAAAAAAAACCTGTACCACTACAGCCTATGAAGTGTCTTGGGTTCAGCACTTGTTAAGGACCGTACTGTTTCTAGGCCAACGGTTGTGCAAGGAGGTAATTTAACCGAGATCACGCTTAACCGGCAGATTTTTTCCCCCCAATTAAGGGTACCCACTTTATTGAGGTTGGGTAGTCCCCAGGAGGGTCTCCCGATCCTACAGGGTCGATCCACGGCTGATAACAGAATAAATAATCATCTGCCGCAGCCGGTCTCGAACCCGGGACCGGGAGCATAGTAACACAGTGCCTTACCACTGATCTATTCCGCTCCCTCATTTTATATTATATGAAGATGTTTAAGATTTTGTATTTGAATAGTTTGAAAAATATTTGTATTTGTTAATACGCTCATTTTATACTTAAATATTAAAATTATCTAAGTTTATGATCTGATCGTTTTTAAAGTATCAGTTAAAATAAATTTTTACTTTTCATGATATCAAATGGACTTACACGGCATTCGAATCATACAAACGTGAAAATCATACATTTATGAATTATCAAATATGGGATTTCAATTGAATCAATCCAATATTTTTTATGAATTTCTTATTAAATATGTCAAAAAATAATTGGCTTTTTTTAAATATTTCTTCAGTTAATGCCATTAAAATTACTTTAATTACAACATTTTATTAATATATGCCATTTTTAGTTTTTTTTTTTTTTGGTTTCGTTTCTGTTAATTTGAATGATTTCTATAAAATAATAATATTAAAATTATTAAGATGAAGAAGAAAATGTATCAAAATATGACTTTGTTTTATAAGTAGCCGCCTGAATCACTGCCCGATTCTAAGGTGACATCCATTTTAAATATTATATAATATAAAATTCACACTTGTTATGAAATTAACAATTAGTAATTAAATAGGTAATCGTACGTATTTACTTCAAGTTAAGTGAACAAACAGAACACATTACTGTTATGTATTCGACAATGGACGCGGGAAGTACTATAATTCCTGTGAACGAACGAATTTTTTTTTTGTTAATGACTCTTCCATGTTGCCACGCATATAAAAATAAAGTGGAGAAATCATGCAATATAATTTTTGGGGTAAATATTATGTTTTTGCGGAAAGTGGACTTACACCACTTTCAAAGCAATTATGTTTATAATTTCGATTACTACGTAAATTTATATCGATAAAATGTTGAAAATTTTGAAAGATTTTTTCGGGAACTATTTACAGATAAAAAGCTTTTACCAGATTACCAGATTTCATTCATTGTTATCACTAACGTTTTGTCAAAAATGGACTTACAGAACTTTCAATGAAAAAATTGAAATTCCTGGCTAATTATTTCAATTATTACTTTATTTTAGGTTAACGAGGATCAATTTCAAATTATTATTAATGAGTTACCATAAGTAAAAAATAAAGATATATATATATATATATATATATATATATATATATATATATATATATATATATATATATAAAATTTTAAATTTAGACGCTACGTACTGAGGCAGTTCACGTAAGGGGTTCCTGTCCCAGGAGATTTAGTGTTATTCCTCAATCCACTGTAGGACTCCATTTGTTTCTCTTGGATCGTTCTGCTAGGAGCTTCCTCTGGCAGATTGATGTTTCTTCTATTGTTTCAATCTAACTGTCTTTCCGTTTTCTTAATATTTTTATGATTAAGACATATATATATATATAATAATATAAATTATAATTTAATATTCTTATATATAATGCAGCTCATGGACACTGTAATCAGTTTAAATTATTTTTGATTACCCAAGTCATAAGATGAAAGGAATAAGATAATTATAATTCTGAATAAATATAGTGTCGTTTTCATCGCTGGTTCTTTCAATTTAAAATTTCCCTAATAATTAGCTATAAAAAGTGTTGTTAATTGTTTTACTTGTACTTACGATTGAGAAAATGACTTGAAGCCCGAAGGTTAAAATGGAACGAAAAACACAAAAAAGAACTTGAACTACTTTTTTCACTTTTATTCCGTTTTTTTTTGCTATTACGTCAATCTGTGAACAGTATGTACAAATGGGGCATTGGCGTAGCTAGATCAACTGGCGCCCAGAGGAAACTTCAAGGATATTCCCTTCTCCTACCATTCCAGATTATCTGCTTCTAGGAATATATGGTACCGACAAAGTTTTCATACCGGTACTCATGTACTTGAAGCAGATATTCTACTAGATATCGAAAGGAAAGTATCGATATTTACGAGGACCGATATAAAGTACTCATAAGATAGTAAAGGAAGAAGAGCAAAAAGTACTCTAAGTTACGAGTACCGAGAATTTTACTCAAATACTCCCAATGCCCGTGTACTTTTAATGTTATAATGAAATTAAGATTAATGCATTCCTGATCTCATTACACGAATATCGATAATAATTGGAGTGCTTATGATTACCCACTCACTCTGGTATATATTTATTTTTAAATTTCTCTGATATTGAAATCCACCATTGTTATTTGAGACGCTCAGCTTTTAAAAATATCTTCGATATTCAGACAGCGTACTCGCGTTTAGATTTATTTGAACATGCGTATTTCTTTCTATTGTTTGTTTATCGGAGGTGCAGTTTTTGTAAATATGATCGATATTAAGATGGAACGATCACGTATCGATTTATTTTAACTTTCCGGATTTTATTGGTATAAGTATAAGTACCATTGTTTGGTTATAGGAGGCGTCGGTTTCGATATCATCGATATTAAGATAGGTAGATCACGTATCCATTTATTTTAACTTTTCGGATTTTATTGGTATAAGTTGCATTGTTGGGTTATAGAAGGCGTAGTTTTTTATATAATCTATTTTTAGATCGCGCTTTCAGGTATTACGTATATTGCGTTCAGATATTCAGTTCCGTTATTGGGTCTTCAAAGGCGCGGCTTCTAAAAATATTATCGATTTTAAGGATTTTTTTTTGGAGGAGAGGGATTGTAGTTTTCATCGATATAGCTATGGTTCACTACGTTTTGGAAGGGGATAATTTTGAATTTCTTAGTATTTCGAATAATCAATACTTTTAATTCTTCGGTACAGAAATCGTAAATGAATTTTTCAACCAACACATTTCGAATTCAATCAATAAATTAATGTCCTATATTTCCTCCCGACTGGAAGAAAATCCACAATCTTTCCGCTGAATTTTTCTTTTCTAACAATATAATTTGAATTTTTTAATTTAAATTGGCCAATAATTTTTAGTCATCAAGCACAATTAATTTTCTGATATTCACTTAAACTTATCGATACCATTTCTCGTAACTAAAATAGTGAAATCGAACTACGTGGAATCGAATGGAAAGTGTCAATACTTTACTTGTACCAATCGGTATCGTTTGTCCCTATCTTCTTCCAACCCCTCCCACTCCCATTCCGCCATTCGCTCGCACTTGAAACATTCATTAGTCAATTTGTTTTTCTGTTCTTCACTTTCAGCTGCTATTGTACAACATCGATGATCATACTACTTTGAATATTAGATCTACTTTATCGTTTTATGGTTGAACAAAATTTTTTAAACCATTGTCACTCGACTAAATTACTGATCTGGAATTATTATAGACAATATATTATTGCGCGTTCATTATTTCATAATTATTATTTTTAAAAATTTGTTCAACTTTTTTTTTTTTTTTTACCTTTCAACCGCATATTCGCACTTGACTAACAAAATAGTGACAATAAGAAAATGCTATGGATATGATAGATATAAGTGGCCTGATAGGCATGAGGAAGGATAGTACCCAGCAGCACTTCTTCCCGGTCTTGCATTAATCCTTTAATTCATGAAAGGAGATCTCTCATCCAGCACCTTTTTAGCTTTCTAACTGTCATGTCAGCCGTAGCCTTATCGCCTATCAGTCTGTTCTGATATCCGTGAACGTTATTATAGAAACGGGAGTAAAGGGTACGTATGTGTTGGTCTATTGTTGGTTGTTGTAAGTCGGTATGTAGTTTTGGAATTGAAAAGATTGCAGTTTTTGTGAGTCTTTTTTGCTGAACCATAAATATGTGAGGCCTAAGTTCCATGTGGGTTTAAGAAGGAATGTGTATGTATTGAGTTTCTGACTGATTTTTTAGTTTTGACGATATGGAAGAAAGAGAGTATGTGTTAAACTTAAAACCAATAAAATAATTTTTCTTTTCGGTGCCAAAAAATAATAATTTATTAGAAATTATTTTATGATTTTTGGCGCCCCCGTAAGTCACGCCCGTGGCTGTCAACCCATTCGCCTCCCTCTTTAGCTACCCCTCTGAATGGGGTTAATTATGTAAGTATGAGTATTTAATTTATGTCTGTTTCAATTTTGAACATCTCGTTCGTCATTGAAGTGTGGGCCCCCTGTCATTCTTTTTTTATATATATTTTTTGTTTATGTATATGCAAAATATTTTTTACGTTTTCTAAATATTGCTATTGTTGAAATAAACTCGTCTATATAAACCAACAGCTGAACCACACGCACCCAAGGGAATTTCAATAAAGCTAGTTGCATGTGCCCGCATCATTATCGGAAATCCTCAAGAGCACTTACAGAAGCAGGTTGAGCCACGAAAGGGCTCAACCAACTAACAGTAATCAGAGGTCCCTGTCCTATTTGTGGATACCCTCACGCATTTTATTATTATAGTTATTTTTTGACACTGAAAAAAAATGCAAGAATAAATAATGGGGAGTTAAAGGCGAATAATATTTGTTTTTTCTCATTTGCTAAATTACTTAGTTCGCACTTCCTTTCCAACTCCTTAAACATTAGAATTTACAAAATTATCACGCCTCCAAGTATTCAATTCAGATGCGAAACTTGGCCACTGAGAATAAAGGAAGAACAAAGTCTTCTGGTACATAAATAAAGTATTGCGTAGAATATTTTGGACCGAAGGAGGATGAATCTACGAGAGAAGTGTAAATGGAAACAAACTTCTTTACTTTAATTGTCTTTCTCCTGATTTGTTTATCCTTTGTTATTGTCTCTTTTTCTTTAATTTCAACTTCTCTACTTGTACAGAATTCAGTTTTATTTTTTTATTTGAATGGTTACTATTTATTCAAAATTAAAAATTCTAACCTAATCGTATAAATATAATTTATAGTAGTTTTTTAATAAAAATACAGATTCTTGTAATATGTGTCTTTCATAATTTCTAAAAGTTTTCATTGCTGTTTCCCAATTACTGGTATCCTGAATTTCCTTTATATTGGAAAAATAACCATGAAATCCTTATTTGTTTTGTGAGTGTGTGTATAATATATATATATATATATATATATATATATATATATATATATATATATATATATATATATATATATATATATATATATATTATAAATTAAAATAAGCTTATAAATTAAAATTATTAAAAAATGGAAAGAAACGAAGAACACATTGATCTCTAGTTAATTCTACTTATCTGCTATTTTGTAACTGTTGCTAATTGACGGTACATTGTACTAATTAACTGACTCTAGATAAGCAACAACAGTTTGAGAACTTAAACTTCCTGAGCTGTATAAGAAATTTATGCAGAGTTGATTCAGCTATTTTAGGAGATGGTAAGTCCAGAAATTCTTGGTAAGAATGTTTATATACTAACATTATATATTTTTTTTAAGGAAAATTCTTTTAATGTTCAATCCTATAGTCTAATGCAAGCAATTTCTGTATGTTTGTCTGCAAAATGGATCTATTGATATTTCTCGGAAGGATTCTTAAGGTTTTCGAGACTCAGAAATCGATATCAAGTTTTTTATCTGTTAATTACTGGTATATTTTTTTTATCATTTATACTGATATATGGTAGTAATGGTTATTGAGTGGTTATTCAAATTTAAAATGTTTTGAATAATAATTACTATTTATTATTTACATAGAACCTCTTGAATAGTTCTGTAACAAAAATTTCTTTAAAAAAAGAACAACATATTAAGAAATTGTTTATTTATTCATAATTATTAAATGCTAAATTGACTTTCATTAAAACTAATTTAAAACTATAATTTAAAGGAGAAATAGTATTTACGGCTAACATTTAACTCACACTTTCACAGCTACTCTAAAGAAATACACTTATTACATTTATGACAAAAGTAAGAAATTTTTCCTATTTTTATTTCATACTGGGCTCGGTAAAATGCAACTAAAATAAATAGATAATATAAAATAAATTGGTATAAAAATAATAATTAATTTATAAATCGGATGATTAAAAACATATATGTTTATATACATTATATATATATATATATATATATTATATATATATATATATATATATATATATAATATTTAGGTCAATGTATAGAAATAGTGAGTAAACTTTGGTTTTAAAGGCTATCCTTTTAATTTTTTTTTTTTTTTTTTTGTCATATCCCATTATTTTACGCTTCTGAACTCTATTTGAAGTATATTTGCTGGAGATTCATCTTTTTCTGCAGATATGCATTTTACATAATTTTATAACAGGAGTTCTATTTTATATAATTTTATATAATTATAGTTATATTTCATATAATTTAGAGGTTCACTCAATATATATGCAACGTCATTTATCGAAATTTCGAAATTATGTTGTTCGCATATTCACGCCATAAATTCAAAAGTATTTTCTTCTCTCGAAAAATTCTAATAAATAATTATGTAACACTAAAATCCGAAACAAATAAAAATTATGTACATATTATAATAAAATGAACCTGAAAAGGAAAAATTGTTGAAAAATGTATAATATCCTTATAATATAATTTTTTATTTTGTATTCAATTTTTTTGCAATATATATATATATATATATATATATATATATATATATATATATATATATATATATATGTTCATAATAGAATATTTTCATCAATCAAATTTAGGTTTGATAACTTTTTTGTTTTCTTGTTTTTTGTTAAATAGTTCAAATAAAATACAAATGTATACTATACAATTATATTAAAAGCTGGAATATTATATACAAAACGGACTTTTTTTAGCGGCTCTGAAGAAGAGAAAACAATGTTGCAAAGGAAAAAATGATTGATGTGCTATTCCATCATGTGTGACCCATAAACAGGAGAATAACGAATCAGTTCCTTCCGTCCATATATGGTATACCAAAGCTCGGCTTCTCAAAATTAAGTAAACTTTTGTTTTAAATCATCTGTTGAATTTTTGGTATTAGTATTATATAATTAAAATGCAAATTAGCTCTATATTATCTATAATATTTTAAATTAAATTTTTTTCTATTACTAAGAATTTTTAACAAATAAGCTAATACTATAGGTATCAATAAGATCTATGGGGAAAGATTATACCTAGCAGTACCTCTTCAGTATCCTTTTATGTCCGTGTACTGTTGGTTGGTAGATGTAAATCAGTATGTAGGATTTTGCTAATAACATACCAAGGTGCAATTGTAGTGAGTCTTAATATTTTGGACTGGAAATTTTGAAGCCTCTGTTAGTGGGTCTTTTTGGCTATAGCAAATATCTGTGAACAGGATGTCTGTCTGGGTTTAAGTAAGTATGTGCATGTATTTATTTAGTTTTTGTCTCAGTTTTATTTTAAGTTTGAGTAGTTTGTTAAGGAACTGTCGTTTCATTTTAACATGCGAGCCCCATGTCAGGTGTCCGCCTGAGGAATCTGGTTGTTTTCGATATAAACTAGAGGGCATGTATTTATTCTGAGGGTAAATGTTATTTGTTTCAATTTTTCAATATTGAGTCGAATTCTCCATAGTTTTGTACCAGTCGTTTAATTTATATAAGGGATGTTGTAAAGCTAGTGATTCCTTTGTAGGATCTTGGTGTTTCAGCAGTCAATGTTTCACCGCTAACGGATTAAGCTTATCATAAGATCTTATCATCATTGAAATAGTCTGACATTAGATGTCGAATTTTCAAAATGGCTTCCACCAAAGTAAATTTAATTTTGTTTCTTTGAAATAATTAACCATATTTTATTATTAGTAATAAACAATGGATAAATATAAAATATGAAAGAATTTGATAATTTATAACAAAAGAAAAAAGGGGAAAAAATAAATTTGTTTACCATACTTAAAACGAATGTCCGGAAATAAGAATAGTACTCTTGATGCATAATATACCGTTGGAAAGCTATTGATTTTAGAAACAATATTATCTAACGTATGAAGTCATAGAAGATAATGAAGCGGGACGAATGACGCATAAACTGAAGTAATTGCTATAGTTAATAATATATACTTTTATATCATTTAAAGGAAACTAAATGGAAACTTTTATAACTGATAAAAGTAATCAAGTAGGGAGATAACTAAAAGTTGTGTGATGCGGGCAGCGCACCCGATTTCTTCCGTTCCTTAAAACTATTTCGGTATAAATATTTCAGACTTAGCTTATTTTTGGAGGATTGAGTACTGATAAAAAACTCCAAAGTTTTTGGTTGATAATAGTATGTCGATTTCCTTAGTACGTAATAAATGTGTTCATTAACTGTTGGTCTGTGTAAGGTTTTGTTGTTTACGTACCATGATGCATTTGTTATTAGTCTTAATATCTTTGATGGAATAGTTTTAAATGTGTCTGATTAGCTGTGCCGTATATTTATAATGCCATAGATGCGTTAGTAGTTAATTAGTTATTAGTAGTTAATTAGTAATTAGTTAATAGTATGTTAGTAGTTAATTTCTGCCTTAGAGAAGAATTTAGAGTGTTTTTTGAACAGTGGTTACATCGGATTCAGTCTCAGACGGTTTTTTTTTTTTAATGCGTCAACCATGTGTCATTCTCCTGCCAAATGTAAGTCACAATTAGATCCTTCGTACTCCGTCTGTTTTCGGTATTCGTGATATTTTGAGACTTTTTGTGTTTTCTTTAAGTTTTACAATATTTATACTGTATAATACTTGTAAGTTGCGCTATAAGTTCAACGATGAATCTGTAAAAAAATTTTATCTAGTAATTATAGCCGTGTCGTCTGCGTATATAATTCTTGATTATATAACCGATCATATGGTATCGGAATTGAGAGGAATGTCGTACATGTTTGTTATTCACGGTAGTTGTACCTATCCCATGTTGAATAAAAACAAATATGTCACAAATGAATAAACGAAAAATGTGCGACAATATTTTAATTAAGTTTCAGTAATTGTTATTATTAAGAGAAATATACCCCACGCGCCTAAACTTGTTACAAGAAATCGTGCGCCTACTCTGGAATTAATGAGCCAGTTTTTTGCTTTCCCTTACCTATTTGTGCAATATAAGGGAAGTATTGCGTTAGTCAAAAATTTCGAATTCGAGTTTAGCTCAAAAACGAAAAGTTGTACAAAACTTAAATTACGTATTTAAGGCAGTTGCATGCTTTTGATGTTATAGCAACTTTTTCGTCAAAATCGACTTACTGGAAGTTCCACTTTGTATCTTCGATTTTACACTATTTTACAATTTTCTCGAAAAAGGTCCAAACGATTTTGATGAAACTTGCTTATATTCTTTTCCTCAAAGCCCTTTAACTTTTCATGTACATCATCGAGGAAATGGAGGGAATAAAGTTCTGATAAAAATAATATTTTATTTGCGCATAAATTATTCTTTTTACGGTAAATTATGTTTGGAATTGAATGAAAGGTTATTATCTAAATTATCTAAAAATCAAAAAAAATAATCATCGAAATCTGACCATTATTTGAAAAGATATATTGTATCTTATAACGACTACAAGCCCTAGATTGAAAGTCGAGCGTGTCCGAAAGGATTCGGATGCGACCGAACATCCTCCTACAAAGCCGCAAACCTATGGTCAACAGCATGCTCTGTAATAACATAAAAGTCGAAATTAACTTAATAATTTCTTCTTTCGTATTATTTAATGGAAACGAAATGTTTCTATGGAAACTGAATAGAATTTCTATGGAAACGAAATCGAAACTTTTAAAATACATTTTTAGCAAGAGAAAGCAAAAATATATAGTGTATGAAATTGCCGTACTAAAATTCTTTTAAAAAACTATTTTATTGTACTTTTGTGAGAGAAGACGTTGATGAGTTTATTTCAAGTACTGTTTATGTGAACTATTTAAAATTATGTTAAGAAGATTATTATTATAGGGTGGTAAGGGAAAGTTCTGTGATGCAACGGATTTTTAAAATTTCGGCCATAAACAATTTTGGTCCCTTAAAACTATTTCGGAATAAATATTTCCCACTTAGCTAATTTTTGGAGGATCGTAGCATCGTAGTTTTTGCATGATAATAGCAAGCCTACTTCCAGACTAATACTCGTAGTTCTGGAACTGTCCTAGATTAGAAGAAGGATCTTAATGTATTCAACAAGTCTACTCTGGGTCTAACTTGTTGGAAATGTGCCTCATGTATATTCCAGGTGTTGGCTACCTCGTTAGTCCTTCTGCTATCGTTACACCAGGTGTTTCTATTTGCACCTGACATTACACGAGGAAATGGAAAAGGGTCGTTGCAGAAGACCTCTCTTGGGATCCCCTCACCTGTGTATCGGGGGTCTGAATTATGAATTCCTATTCACCTATACCAAGATGACCTTACAATTTACTTTGCAATCTTTTGACCTGTGTTAGGTGTTACCTGTGTGTTAGTGTTAGGCAATCGACAGGACGATATCGATCGTGTTACAAATTACAAATTCAATGCTTAAAATACTTTTATCTTCATTGGCTACAAATCGCTCATTATTATACTTTACTTTTCTCAATAAATTGTATAATCACTATCATTACGTTAAAACAACTAAACAGTCAACGTTTCGCCAAGTCAGGTATCATAAAAACAGAAAACGTTTCACACACATTAATGCAGACCAGAGATAACACATTTAACATAAATGAGAAGTGTTCTATCAAAAGGTAATGTATCAACATAATATTAATTCAGCTAATTTTAAATTTTTTAGTTATACAAAGGAGGTAACTGATATTTTTGAGTGCATTGCGATTTTTATTCCTAGTGATTCACTAATATTAATGGATTTATACTTACTAGTCCAGGCTTGATAGATTATTTTTTAAAATTTCCAATGCACTTTCTCAAAGCGAAAATTAGGAGAAAAATATTATAATAAGATCTGTCATTAGCAATCTGGCGAAGAAAAATCAAAAACGTGCCAAAAACTGTTTTGTTTTTCACGTTTAAGATGGAATTTAAAAAAATAAAATCGTCCGGCTGCTAACGGAGGGGAAGTGACTAAGGGTGAAGAAAGCCTCTCTGACGGTCGCTTCGAGCGCTTCAAAGCGTTCTAGAGATCCTTCTACCGCCATTTGTCACTATCCCTCTGCTCCCTTCCCACTAGTGGCCAAAGCAAGAAATAGCCCAATGTTCAAACGCGTTATTTAGATATTAAATCGAGCCTCACACATATTTAATGAAAATAAGATTGTAGAAAAACTCCTCGAGAACAAATTGCGTTTTGAAAAATCCCTCTGGGACCATTTTAGCCCTTGTTAAAATCTTTTTTTTTTTTTTTTCGAAAACATCTGTTTTTACGTTTTCTCAATTTCCAGGAAAAGTTATTTTTTTGCATACAATTTTTATCGTAGATAAGCACTACAAAATCCACAATTTAAGCTCAAAAGTGTTGTTATAAAATGGCCATATTTTTCGGTTTTTAATTTTTTTTTTCACAATGTTATTGTTTGTTTTCAATTGCTTAAAACTCTTTTTTTCTTCTCACTAAAAATTGCTAAATACTGATTTTATCTAAAGCATATACAATTTGTTTCTACTATTTTTTCTTAATTATCACCTTGAGAAAGCCCATTAGAAATGATTAATATATATATATATATATATATATATATATATATATATATATATATATATATATATATATATATATATATTTCCTCTATCGTGTCTGGACTATATATATAAAAAAAAATGTAAATAAGAATGATGGATGTAGGAGCCGTAATATACTTAATTATTGAAGTATCAGAACTTCACACTCCATTTTCTCAGCACTGTTTTCTCAAATGCAGTTATCCGCTCAGCACGTCTGAATAGATTTTATATATCAGTATTTTCAATAAAAATTTACCTTATTTCCATGAGATGTGCCTATAATCATTTTTTTTTTTTTTGTGATCTTTTCCAAAAGTTCCTTATTGATTTATGATAGAATACTCTAGAAACTATCTTAGAGTAATGCACTGTATCTTTTTATTTTTATTTAACACTGTTTATGCGATCTTATATTATCTATTTCTAGCATTGGTGAAACTTTCACTGATTAGTTATTTATTGATACGGTCAACTCTCGGTAACTCAAGCTTCAAAGAAATGAGAAATAACTTCTAGTTATGCATAGTTTGACTTAAAAATAGTCTGAGTTATATAGGTTAGCTAATAGATATTTGGAGTTATATAGGTTAGCTAATAGACATTTGGAGTAATATAGGTTAGCTAATAGACATTTGGAGTTATATAGGTTAGCTAATAGAAATTTGGAGTTACCTAGGTTAGCTAATAAACATTTGGAGTTATATAGGCAAAATTTTTATTTCAGATTCATGCCCTACTTCTCACATAAAAATATTTCTCGTTTCTTCAAAACCTATCGAAATGAATTCATTGGCAAGGACATCATTCCTGCCAACCGTTAACATAAAAAAGTAATATTATTTTTAAACATACCATTGCCTTATTGCTTCGGGCTTTTTATATAAGATACATTTTATCCCCTCTTTTTTTAATGTCTTAGTGGACGGTGTCTCATTAGTCAGCCATCAATTTCCACCAGTTATCGATAATTGTTTTGATATTTTATCTTTATTCAAAATAGTGTGAATTAGAGATATCTCGTAAACAAAAAAACAACAAAAAATCGATTGTAGCAGAATTAAAACTATAATGCTACATTACTTATATCAACATTACATTACTTTAAAAGGAATTGATATAAAATATCAAATATCAATTTGATAACTCGGAATTTTTTTTTTCTAGCTGAGTTATATCCGCAAATTTAATTAGACGTACTTCAGAAAAATAAATTCCGTTCCCTATCTGGTATTCAAATCAAAGAGTAAATATTTTATATTTCATATTTTCAATATACCGAAATTTGTTTGCTGCTATTTTTGGGAACTTTCTATTTATATCCTAACAATTATTTATGCCTCATTTTGCTTTTGTTCATTTATATTTATAATAAGAAACTTTTTTTTCCATAGCCCTCTTAACGCTTCTGATAACTTGATTGCCTGATTGATTGATTATTACTTTTTCTATAGATATGCATTTTAATGAGGTTTATATTACAAAGTTTCGTAAATTATTACTTGAATAGTTTCAAACATAGCCCGCCATTACTCTAATTGTATACACCTGTAGAAATTTCTGCTCACGTAGCTTTAACCTTAACATCAATTGCACCTCATGACCCAAGATACCAGCTCCCCTTACAGAATTAATAATGACTGAGTTAGAAAAATTATCTCATAATTTAAATTGTTGTTTTCTACTTTCCGGTATGCGATAATTATATCTGATATTAATCTTGAAAAACACCATAAAATTATGCCCTGAAAGGGCACAGCATAGTAATATGGATAAGTCGCTTGTTTCCAAAGTTTAGAGAAAATTTGTTATCTAGTAGAAAAAATAAGAAGAAACATTTGGTCAGTTCCTGTTATTTATTTTCATTTTTTGTTTGTTTGTTTTTGCTTATAGGCTTAATTAGACTTGGTCTAGATTGGACTTAAATATGGCATTATATGCATTTTAAACTTTTTAAGTATTTATATGGTTATTTATTAGCAGTTGACATCCGCATGATGGCATAGAAGGATCAATCTAATTAGGGATTGATAAATTATTTGCCACTTTTATAAATTTGTTTTTAAACATAGATTTATAAATTTATACATACAATAATACATCACGTTGAAAACAGCCTCAAATTAAATATATCTGAAGCACTTGAAATAATAAAATCCTTCAAATCCAATACAGATTTTTGCTTAAATGACCAAATAAATATCTCCAATAGTCCAATCTTAAATTTATTCCCATCTATAGCAGAAAAAACAATTACTCACCAGCATTACTGGAAAAACCCTGACCCTTAAACCGTTTACCTATAAACATGCTACCTTCTTTTCGTTCATTGTTAGTTCAATGCGAGAAGAAACCAGTACAAACTTTTCTGTTTGATATAATCCATTTAAACCTTGGTGAGTACCAACATGTATTTGATCGTCTTAATTAAATATATAATTCATAAATCTTTTATAATACTGATTTATATTAATATAATTTAATATCTATAATAATACCAAACAATACTTTGGATTTCTTATTTTTGAATTTTTTGTGTGTTTTTAATAATTATAATAATAATAATAAACTCTTTATTTATTCCGAAAGAAGTCCCTTTAGCATAACAATTACAGGCAATGATAGGCGGGCTTCAGAGCCTTAGAGTAGATGATATAGGAACATATGCGTTAACAGATAATTAAAAAAGAAAAAAATAGAAAAGTCAATAAATAAATACAAATGAAAATTATAACAAGTCATAATGCAATAACTTCTAGGATATGAAATAGGTATTGATGGTCTAATTGATTACGTCTTAAAACAAAAACCACACGAAATTCGTATGTTAATAAGATATGACAAAATTGTAAATGAAGCAACATATTTAAAAATGTTGATTGATATAAGAGAAAATCTGTTCAAAATGTTTTTTGGAACTGGATGGAAAATAAGTGATTGAATAAGCGGGATTTGAAGGTGATAAGAATATTGGAGCGACGAATGGAAGGAGGAATGGAATTCCATAAGGATGAGGATCGGACTAGAAAAGATCTGTCGAAAGCTGCGGATCGGTGGGCCGCTGTATATAAATCTGAAGTTTTCAATAATGCAAATTAAAATAGTTTTCAATAATAGAAATTTATAGAAGTGGCAAATAATTTATCAATCTCTAGTTATTTATTAGAATTTTTAAATACATTTAACAGTGTTATGTGTTGTAAATTAAACTAAATAAGGGCCTTTTACATAGATGCCTGATGATGCTTTAGAGGACGAAAATTTGCATTTAAATAAATGAAATTGGTGAAATAGTAACAGCCTGCATTTATTTTTATATACAATAATAATAATAAAATAAAAAATAAAATAAAATAATAGATTAATTAAAATAAATTAACTATATATATATATATATATATATATATATATATATATATATATATATATATATATATATATATATATATATATATATATATATATATATATATATATATATATATATATAATTTATAATTATATATAATAAAGAGAGAAACAAATGGAGAAAATTATATAATGATATAATTTAGACAAGAGGCAATGTGCTTTCAAAAACTTAAATACCAATATTACCGAAGCCCCATTGTTATCAAGAGTGCTAGATAAATTCAAGTTATATTTATTGTTGTTATAGTTATAGCATCTATAGAGGTTTGGTTTGAAGGGTTCTACATTGACAGTTAGAAATCCCACTTTTAGTGTTTCTGGTGTCTTGGTGGTTGCAAACATTTTTTTTAAATTTTAATTCTAAAGATATCAGTGACGATATTTTTTATTTCTTCTAACGTGACATACTGCAGGTCAAAACACCTGATGACGCCTTTAGAATAATTGAACGAGCGATGTGGACTTGCCTCCACTTCAAATTGAGCTCCAAAATTCTTGTTGGCCAGGAATGTTTCCGATTGTTTAGCCTTGCTTTTTTCAACTAACAATTTGCCATCTCTTAGTTTCCTAATATTTTTAACGCTACCGATAAATAATTTTTTTAATAATAAATTTATTAATACAAAATGGTTGTATATTTTTGAAATTACTCTCATCTTTTCTACGTATAATTATGAAACGGGGGATTATTTTAATTATAGGGATAAGTAAAATCTCATTTCGAGGTTAAACAAATGATGAGGTTATACGGAAAGTATGGAATATCAAAAAGTTAAATTGTTAAAAAGAAGAGAGATTTCATTTTTTTTTGTATACGCTCCAGGTATAATTAATTAGTGCCCATAAATTTAATTCTATTAATATATTCGGTATTTTCCTCTTTAAATTTAATTGGATGAGATACCGAGAAAATTATAATTGAGTGTTTTTACACTTTTTTTTTTTTCAAATGAAAGGAATAAGGAAAAATGAAACATTTCCGTCAACTAAAATAAACCCTTTGATATTGAAGGTTCATAAAAGTTTCATAATGTCAAACATATTGTAGAATTTTTTTTAAAAATTGAATAATTATAAAATTTTATAAGCCATATTTATTTAAATAATTATATATTGGCTATGATCCGCGGCTTCACTCTGTTAAATTTATAAACGGCTATAAATCTTCACCTGAATAAGTTTCACGTTTTCAAACTTTGTTTTACTCCCTTACTCTTCCATTATATTTTAAAAATAATTTTTCTACACTTATTGAAACGCTTGTATAGTAACTTGCTTCTACAGGTAAGAAGTTGTCATGACAGCGATACGTTGGCAAGCTGGGCACAGGGCTTATGCGGCGGGTTGCACCGTTATCGTGCGTTATCTGGAAAATTTTACGGCTTTAAAACACTAGGACCGGTACGTTTCGTAAATTTGTAAAACCCGGCAAGTCCGGTCTCGATACGCCCACTTATAACCATCGAATTTTGAAACCTACATTTTTCAATTACTTTTATTAAAGTTGTAGTAATTATTTTTTTTTTAATCTTTTAGTATATTGAGTAATATTATATGCTGTCTCAATCAAGGACAATAGTAATAATGAGCTGTAGTAAGAATGTAGTAAGATCCGTCACTTTTCACACATCTTTTGTCAAAACCTATCTTTCCTCAGAGCCTACTATATAGTGATACATATTTACTCAATAGCCTTAAAAGAAAAAAAAAAAACATTATTGACATCAAAAGAGTATTGGAATTCACGCTGACTAACATTGAAATTTAGATGCTGTTTATGGACCTTAATGTCTCTGTGTACACTGGTGATTAGCGAATTCCCCCACAAAAGACCTTTTCTTTACTTTATCTAAAGATATATTTGAATTCCTTACGACGGCATCTTCGGTTGATTGGGCAGATATCGAGTAAAAATTACCAAAAACTAGTCAGGAGCCAAAAATAAGCAAATAAGCAAATATCACAGGACCATAAGCAGAACATAAAAAATTAAAGACGAAAAAAAACAACAAGAAAAACCACAAAAATATGATTATCATTTGACATCCGCACGATGGTATAGAAGGATCAATCTAATCAGGGATTGATAAATTATTTGCCACTTCTATAATTTTGTTTTTATTGAAAACTAGTTTCGAATGTTATACATTCATCTTCAGTTCTAAAAACACACAAAAATTAAAAAATCAGCAAATTAAAATACTGTTTGGTATTATTAAACATATTGAATTAAGTGCAATATAAATTAGTATTATAAAACAAATTAAGATATTTGATTTCTTGTCTTAATTAAATTCATAAATCTTTTATAATACCAATTTATATTACTCTTAATTTAACATGTATAATAATTCCCAACTGTATTTTTAATTGTTGATTTTTAAATTATTGTGTGTTTTTAGAACTGAAGATGAATGAATAACATTCGAAACTAGTTTTCAATAAAAACTAAATTATAGAAGTGGTAAATAATTTATCAATCCGTGATTCAATATGATTATGATTGGAAATTTCCAAAAACAATGCCTTAAATATCTAAAATAGCAGTAAATAATTAACCAGTCATCTTAAGGACAGAAAAAATAATAACAAACAAGGCTGTTAATCTAGCTAAAGAGTATGGTTTAAACTGACCGTTAGTGTTTATCGGTATATGTAAAACTTCTTTATAACGCTCCCGTTTATAACGATTTCTCTGCTATAACGCTCTTTTTCCTCAGTCCCAGTCCCAGTTGGTGGTTTTCCTTGGAAACTTTATTCATTATAACGATCTGATTTCCTGATTAAAATATAACGCTCTGAACGAACTTATTCTTTAATATTTTTTACATTTATGACGCATTTTTTTGTAAATATGAGGTGGATTGACTTGATGTTTCAAATACAGTACCGGAATGATACACTAAAGCTGTAAAGAACTACAGTCCAACTGATTCCTCGTGCATAGTTCCTAGAAATATTTGGTTTTTGTTTGGTTCAGATGTTTCTATGAATTGAAAGGCTCTTTTTTTTATAGATAGGGATCCGATTTTTGTCTCAGTTGTTGTCTCTTACATTCAAGAAAACATGTCGCAAAAGTCTTTTTCTATTGAAACAGAAATTGAAAAATCCAATTTAAATCGAAGTGATTTTGTAAACGCATGAAATGAGGAAAGTGGAGAGAAACAAACGGACATATGAAAATGAAACAGACAATTCACACATATTTTTTGGTGCTCTTCTGAAGCACAAGACGAAAGTTTTGAACAAATAAATAAAGTAGAAAATGCTTTTTTTAAATATTTTATGTTGCTTAAAGAAAAAAAAAAGAAAAATTGATGATTACTTTAAAACAAGAACATAAAAATACATATTTAAGTGTTTTTTTTTTTCAATTTGTTGTTAAAATAAATAAATTAAGTGTTTTTTTTATGATTTCCGGGCTATAGGGATATTTGTGCCCTAGGAGAGCGCTATAACGAAGTTTCACTAGTTCAACTGACGTCTGTTTGGTTTATATGCTTAGGCTGTTGAAGTGAGATCTGCTATCTTTGATCTACGTTTACGTGATTATTATTTTTTCTGTTCTGATGATGCCTGAAATGTCGAATCGTTGTCAGGTGGTTAATACATTGTTATATTAATTCATTGTTAATAGATTGTTTTAGTCAATCCTCTTGTAATATGCTAAAATATTTTGACTACCATCAATTACACTATTCTTATTTTCGTTGAGTAAAATGATCTCGAGTCCTTCTTTATAAGATAAATTAAGTTGAACGTCATACCGGCTCAAAGATACAGACAAAGGGGCTTTACGAAAAACCTGGAGGCGTAGAATTCCTCCCAATAAAGTCGGTTGAGGAGTTCAAAGACTGGCTAGGTAAGCAGGTTCTCAACCCTTTGGAAGGTCAAAGGATGGGTCAAAGGGATCGCCCCTGGGCAGGAGGAAGGGTAGGAGTCCAGGGTATACTGGGACCTCACCGGTGACCAAGAAGATCAAAGTCTTGTAGGCTCAGGTGATTCGTAAATACAAAGCTGTGCTGTAAGTTCGGATTAGGTTTTTTTTTTTTTTTTGTTACATGTAAACTGATAATTACAGCTATGTAAATTGTTTAAAGGAAAATCAAACGCTTATTAATGTTGAAGGAGAAAGAAAAACTACATATCTATCTATTTCATCTTGATATTATTGTCCAAAAACAATCTACATCAATAAAATGTTTCTTTGCCTAAATATTTAAGCAATTAATAAAAAAAACGATGCATATTATAGCTCTATTTTTTTTCCAAATAGTTTAATATTCAAAATATTGTTATGTTTTTTCAAGCTTTGGTATAATGATTTTGAAAGATTTTATATTTTTCTTTCTATTTTTATAAATGTCCGAGATATGGGCACATGGGCCCCTAAACGGTCGCCATTTTTAAATAAAATGATATATCATAATGTCGAATTCCGAGGATCATCCTCATGTGATCTGTGACGGTCTCAGCCTTCTCCTAATGGTCATGTCAGCCGTAGCCATATCGCCTATCAGTCTTTTGTGATGTCCGTGAAGGTTATTATGGGAACGAGATTAAAGAGTACGTATGTGTTGTTCAATAGTTGGTTGCTGTAAGTCGGTACGTAGAGTTTTGATGTATACACTCCAAGGTGCTTCTGTTATCAGTATTTAAATTTAAGAGGCTAGCCTGTGGTCGTGGTGGATGGTTAAAATTGTTGTATCGTCAGCGTAGTGTTTGGGAGTAGGCAGGTATGTTATGCTTATATATAATTTACTGTATCGGAGCCAGTATTGATCCTTACGGTACTCCTGCCAAAACTGGTCGAATTGAGGAAATTTCTGAGTCTTGTCGAATAGAGAAAAATCTGTCGAAGAGGGAAGACTGAGATAGTAGGTGTGAAGTAGTATGGTCTTGAGTTTGAAGAGAAGCCCCTGGTGCCAGACTTTATCAAATGCCTGGGCAACATTCAGAAATACGCCAGTGGCGTATTTTTTTGCTCTAGCGCTCCAGCGATGTAGACAGTAACTCTATGTAATTGGTGTGTTGTTGAATGTAATGTGCGAAAACCGAATTGATGGTCAGGTATTATGTTTTGGTCGGTCAGTATGTCAATCAGTCTTTTGTATGTTAATTTTTCGAAGAGTTTAGGGCATATTGGAATGAGGCAGGTCTGGAGGAAGAGGAATTAAATATGTCTTTGTCCCTTTTGTGTATCATTTTGATGTGTGAATATTTACATTGTATAGGAAATTTAATATAAAAACATGAAAATATATAAGTAAATATATAAAAATATATAAAAATAAGTAAAATATAAGTAAGTAATTTTAAAATTTTTGTATAGTAATGTACAATATCAATATCCTTTTAACATATCTTAGATAGATTTAAAGGTTTTTCTGATTCATTATATCATTTTAATTTTACCAACTTTTTCATATCTGTCTTCCATGGTGATGGGGCTCACCTCTACATTGAAACTGTTATGTGGCCAACTACACACTTTTCAAGACTTTTTTTATTAAAACGTTTGTGTAGTCAACTTGATTCCACGGATATGAAGTTGTCATGACAACGAAACGTACGCAAGTTGGTCAGTTTTTCTCTTAGAAATTTGTTTGTGATTACTGCTCCGCTCCTATGGATAGTAACGTGATTATTATAACATATAATTATAATATTATAATTATAAAGCTTCCTCAATGCAACGTTTATCTAATGCGAAAAGAATTTTTGAAATCGGACCGGTAGATCCTGATATAAGCGCGTTCGAACCCGCAACCTCTTCAGCTTCATGTAATATTATAAATTTAACTATCTACAATTTATATTTTTGTTACGAAAATTATCCTGGAAAATCTTTTCATTGATCTTGTTAAATAATTACTGACTTTTTCCAAAATTCGTGAAAAGCGTTTTAAGAAAATAAAAATCAAACATTTATGAATTATAAATTTAATTAAGACAAGCAATCAAATACATGTTGGTACTCACCAAGGTTTAAGTAGATTATATCAAGCAGAAAAATTTGTATTAGTTTGCTCTCGCACTGAACTAGCAATGGCAGAAGGGTAGGATGTTTCTAGGAAAACGGTTTAGGGGCCGGGGTTTTTCCAGTGATTCCGGTGAGTAATTGTTTTATCTGTGATTTATGGGAATACATTTAAGATTGGACTATTGGAGATATTTATTTGGTAATTTAAGCAAAAATCTGGATTGGATTTTATTATTTCAAGTCCTTCATATTTATTTAATTTGAGACTGTTTTCAACGTGATGTATTAATTTAACTGCTGAGTCTTCGATGAATTTATGTTTTTTTTTTTCATTTAAATGAATTGCAAAGTTGGAATTCTCTGTCTTATTATTATAGAATACACTCACAAGTCATACCTGGATAATTTTGGATCGGAATTCTATAAATATATATCATATGTAAAAATTAAATTTAAAAAAACGGTAGGAAAAACCTACATAACTAAATAAACAATACTAGCTACAATAAAAATAATAATGAATGAAAGAAAATAATAGTACAATTTGAATGATAAAGAAGAGCTCGTAAATGAATTTAAAAATAAAACATCAGAGAGTAAAAGAAGTATTGTAATCGAAAAAATTTTCGATTTTCATATTTCAACGGAAATTTCCGTTTCGACCATCCCTGAATCTATTTTGATTAGTTTCGTCATGACGCCTGTCTGTACGTTTGTACGTATCTCGCATAACTCAAAAACAATTTGCCATAGAAAGTTAAAATTTTGTATCTCGGATTATTGTATAATCTAGTTGTGAACCTCCCTTTTTGGTCACTGCATGATTACCGGAAGTGGTACTTTACTTAAAGGTTATTACTGATTTTCATCAAACATTATATTAAAATCTAATGCAAAACATTTCAAATTGGGTATTTAAGATTTGCATACTAATATAAATATCACAATAAATGTTGGTCAAAATTAGCAAACCAGAAATGGCACTTTACTTGAAGGTCATATTAGACTTTCATCAAAAATTAGATTAAAATATAGTGTAATGCATCTCAAATTTGGCAAATTAGACTTTTATATCAATATAAGTAATATAATAGATTTTGGTTGAAATTGGAGGTCCGAAAGGGGTAATTTACTTGAAGGTCATAATAGATATGCATCAAAAGGTATACAGAGATCATATGGTTCGGTGACAAAGGTTATAAAGGCGATATATTTAATTTGAGACTGTTTTAAACGTGATGCATTAATTTAACTCCTGAGTCTTTGATGATTTTTTTTCTTTTAAATGAATTGCAAAGTTGGAATTTTCTGTCTTATTATTATATGCACGTATATGTTCCTTTAATCTCTGATTTAGTGATCTTCCAATTTTTCCCGTGTATTTGGCTGCACAATCATTACAATTTAGTTCGTATTTCTCGCTTTTTTTGAAAAGGTTCTATTTTGTCTTTAGGAAAAGGAAAATATGAGGATTGGTTTTTTTTTTTTCATTTTAAATGCAAAATAAAACTATTTACGAAACTAGTTTTCAATAAAAAAAAATTATAGAAGTGGCAAATAATTTATTAATTCCTAATTAGATTGATCCTTCTATGCCATCATGCGGACATCAACTGAATGTTATCTACCAACAAAATTTCCAAAGAAAAACTTCTTAACAAAGTCTACCGTGAGTTTCGATGAGTCACAACCTCAAAGATGGGTTAATCAAATGCTAAATGGTAAAGCAATGTAGAGAAAAAAAAAATTGAAAAATGAATTGAAACCCGGAGAGATGGAATTATAATGGTACAGGATTAAGAGGAATTGTTCTACCTAAAATAAAAAGAAAGAAAAGAGAATAACCTCAGAGTGATATATGCATTCAGCAAAATGGCCCCATTATTTTCTTACTCAACTCTGCGTGACCTTAGTAAATCTAATGGCGTTTCCAGCGCTCCATTCCTCCAACATCCAATCCCGTTCCGCTGATCCAACAGGACTTGCGGAGATTGGTCAGGCTGAGTGGTCCGGCCATTTTGGGGAAATCTATATCATTAACGCTTGAAAATATATTTTATATCTGATTGGCTGATTGCTAAATGATTTCTAGGAATAAGTTACACGCTCACTAAGAGACAATGGTGGCCTGATATTTATATTTTGATTAGTCTTGGTAAATTATTTTCAAAATTGAACTTTTGTAATCGAGAAAAATGTGTGCTCTCCTCCATAAAATTTGAGGTTTTTCCTTTCAAGATATGTAGAATCCAAAAACATTCCGTCCGTAAGCATCTACGTTCTGCGTTATGAGCTGTAGGAAGTATAACAACCATAAATTATTACTTTCGCATTCCATATTATAGAAAATTAAAGGAAAAAGTTGTTTTGACAGCCATGACACATTTGTTGAATGGATTGATTCTGTAGCTCTTCTGGAGGCAACAAAATAGGTTGACACATGACAGGCAAGTTGAGCCTCCGAAAAGGAAATAAAATCGATGACATCTGCTGATGCTTAAGAAGGAGCCTTTGAACCCCATAACTGTTATATATATATATATATATATATATATATATATATATATATATATATATATATATATATATATTTCTATATATATTTCTCGTTAACTGGATATTTTTTGCATTTTTTTAATTTTCTATCGTTATTTTTTTCAAACCAATCTGTAAAATATAAAAAAAAAAAACTTTAATAATAAACGCAACATTATAATGATTGTCAGAAGACAAAACCTCTTAAAAATAGAAATGTTGGGATATGATTTTTATCTATTTCTAATTAATTAAGGAAAGCAAATTTTCATTTTACATTTGTTCTAGTAGTATTATTATGTTTTATTTAGTATTATATATATATATATATATATATATATATATATATATATATATATATATATATATATATATATTATAAAGTCTAATAAAAGACTTTATGAATTCATGTTTTAAACTAATTCGTTTAAACAAATAATAATACAGTCCTGTTATGGGCTCCATTATATAATTTTTAAATTTAAAATGAGTCACAATTTAGCATTATATGTAAATAGCTATTGGTGGCTGGGCTAATGCATAAAATTAATTTATATTATTTTCTTGTTTTTAATTTTTCTTAAATGTTTTAATTGTTAATATATCTACCTCCAGTGGCGTAGCGAGAGGAGAGTCCAGGGGGCCTGGATTCCCCCGAAATATCAAAATATTATAAATAATATACCTAGGCATGGAAAATATTATGGGTGAGGGTCCTCTTATATCTTTGGTTGGGAGGGGGGGTTTCTTTAAAGGAGATTCTTGGATGGATCTCCCCCCCCCTTTCCTCCCCGAAACGAATTGCTGGCTACGCTACTGTTTACTTCAGTTTAGGGCTATAAGTAATCAATATAAATATATCCATAAATAGGAATCGGGTCAGAGATTATGTTGAATAGAAAGATTCCAATGAAGGTTAGGAAATTCGGAAGGGTTCAGGAAGGTCTAAATCATAGGGATATTGAAGCCAAGATAAAGGTTATTGTTAATTTCATAGTTCGGAATATCGGAACTTTTTGCGAGAGTATTCAGTAGAAACATTCAGTTCTTAAATATTACTGAAAGTATTGTGGTTTATAAACAAGTCTTACAAAGTTTTACTTTTAATTATTGTTCAATCATACTAGATTATGGTTAAACCACTATCTGAATTCTTACTATTATGTTGTATGGGCCAAATTTTAGGCCAAGTTATAACTGAGACACATCATGGGATTTTCGAGCCGACTAACTAAGAAAACACCATAAAATTGAGAAAAGTGAGGCACATCATTCAATAAAAAAACATGAACTGAGATGTTCATTCATGAAAAGTTCTTTGAAGATAGCGCCATAAGACCGAGGGGATACCATTGGTATTATTGGGACCTTTTAGTTTGAAATGCAGGTCTTTATTTGAATGCTGTTCTGGTTAAATAAGCATTTGTGTTAGAAAATATTTTTTGGAAATAGTATACTAATTTAATTAACACGATTATTGTCGGACAATTGTATAATTATTTCTAATAGAGCTACAAAAGTAAATTTGATATTTTGTCATACAGTTGACTTCTGATAATTTTGAAATTCTCGATTATTTGAATTTTTTTTTTCGATACTCGAAATTCAAAACATTCAATGTGTGTTGGTCTCCTCAGTATTTTGAAGTTATAGCAATGGCATCTTACTTTCTAACACTTTATTATTTGAAGTCAGGACTTCCCAACTCTCTATAATTTGATGTCCCTCACTTCTGTGATTGCTTTGAACATCCAAGGACCTGTCATTTGTTTACACACACTGCATGATATAATTCATTTGCGGTCTGCTTTCATACCATCATACTTATTTAATTAAAACTGTATTTTTGTCTCTCTAATACCGTAATGAACCCCAGAAAGAGCAAGCGTCTTTCAATTGATTAAAAATGTCTTGTTATTGAAGCTGTGGGAAAGTGGAATTTTGAAAAAAAGATGTTACAAAATAGTTCGGTATTTTATGATCTACTTTGTCCCTGATTTTTTTTTTTAAATGTCGTGTCACTGGAAGTGTCTCAAAATTAATATTTTACTGGAATATTTTCATTTAATGTTTTTCTTATATCCACCATATATTTTTTATCCTTTTCTACATTTTAAAATAAAGATAAGGATACCTACCACGTTTTGTTGATCAAACCCGTTCATTTGAATTTTTCCTCCCTTCCTTTTGATTATTTGAACTCCTTTTATTTTGAACTCTCGATAATTTGCAATTTTTTTCTGGTCTCTTGAATTTCAAATTATCGAGTGTTGACTGTATTATAGTTTTTATGTAACAGTTTAAAAAACATTTTGGGTCCTTAGAGCTTGGGTGTTTATTTCAAATAATTTATATATTTGTATGAGTTATACAATATTTTTTGTTTGGTATTAATAAGTCCACTTTTTTCTTGCACCTGATTGAAATATACATAAAAAGTAAGCAGTTGGGTTACTGATTAATGTACCTATTTGCTGATGTCACCGCCATTCAATCATTCCATTTGGATTCTAAAATGGTATTCTCAAAGCTACAAAGGCATCTCTCCCCGATTGGGCAGTGGAACAATAATTGGCACATCAAAATCAATGAATCAAAATGCACGCACGTCACTTACACACTCCGTCGCAAATCTGGCCGCTATTCCATATCGTCGGGTTTACGGTACACCCGACGATATGGACTAGCGGCGAATCTTAGTTTTCGCGAATCTGCAAAAACTCAAATTATCAGGCGATCCAAAAAACAGTTTCTTACTATTAGTGTAATTAGGCGCCTGCCTTTGTGATTTTTCAAAGACATAATTTTTTATGATTTTTTGGTGAGGAATCCATTGGTAATAGTTGTCTTCGTCAATGTCAGATTTTTCTATCGCCTGGAAATGCGTGCCATTTTCGATGGTTTACCACAATATAAGTTTTAATTTTGTGAATTTGTCAAATCGAATGTAATGTTTATTTGTCACTATCTAATTTTTTTATTTAATTTGTAAAATGTTTTTATCGTGAAAATTATTTCTTTCAAGACAAAGTGGGAAATGCACTTCAAATTCAATAAAAACCAGAATTTAAAATATCAAAGATGATTTTAAGTGTAAAAAAAAAAAAATAATAAATTGAACCGGCTTATGCAACAACTTAGTAAGTAGCATTTATTTTAAAACTTTTATTAAGGGTTCGTTACTCGTAGTTTCAAAACGCGCGGAGTCAAAATGCCTGATTATTTCCTCATTGCAAATTAACAGATCTATCCCCCGTTTCTTTGGACTCATCCATGTTAGTTTGTTTATAATTTGATTAGATAGTACGCTCACGAATATACCATATTCAATAGTTTTCCAGGAATCACATCATACAATTCATCCTAATTATGTTATGGCGAATTAACGAATGTGGCAGATTCGTAACTTTACCAAATGTCAATTGATAAAATTTTCCCGATCAGTAGTAGCAAGCTAATGAATATACCAGATTCGCTACTCTACCATGATCGCATTTATAAAAAATGTATATTCGCAAAAATGAAATTGTTTATTTAAATAGGAAGGAATGAAGATTGAATCGTGAAAATTTGACAGGTTGTAATACACATAAAATATAGCTTATGTGCCAAAAATCTCAAAAACCGATTTTTTTCAGATTCGTTAGTTTACCGTAAACCCGACGATATCATCTCCATACCGCTTCCATTTTCAAACAGTCCGGTATCTTCCTACTAGACATGGAACCCACATACTAGACTTACATAGGCGAGAACTAACCTGGCGGTACTGCCAATTATATAGAGTAATGAATGCAACATCTTATCTTTCAATTGACAACAATCTATAAATGTACAAGACCATTCTGAAACCTATTTGGACCTACGGACTCGAACTGTGTGGGACAACTAAATTTTTTAAATATGAAACGTATACAATCTTATCAATCTAAAACCAATGCCCATTTGTTTCAAAGTTAATTCCATCCAAATTCTCCAACTTTCATCAGAATCGTATTTATCATCAATACCTTTAGTGCAATCTACTGCCACGCTCATTCCTGCAATTCTTCTAGAAAGATTGAAACGGCAGTGGTCCCTAGATCTTTTGTAATTAAGATATTGGAGTTCTGCCAATAGTCAGCTTCTCCACTCAAGTTCTGAGTGTCTGAGGGCTCCAGAGCCCTCGCTCATTCTCCACTATATTTAAATACCAGACTCGTGGCTGGGAGAGATGCGTTGGAATCTCCTGGAATCCTATTTTACCCTCTAAATGTGGGATGCAAAGCTTAATTTGTAGAGTAAATATTAAATGTGTTTTAAATGAATTGTTTTGTTTTAACTTAATTAACTTAATTTCTTTATCATCATAATTTAATTATTTCCGAATATTTAATTTACATATTATATTATTTTCTATTTTCAATATACTATGAATGTACCCATGCCCTCAAGTTTGCGAGAATGTATATTTAACTATTAAAAAAAAAATTCTCTCTCCATTAATGTATCTAGTACGTCATTTGATTCATATCGAATTCTGTGAATTGTTTTTTTTTTTTTTTTTTAATATACATGTAATATATGCAATATCTAGAAATTTTCATTTAAATCTCCTCTGTAAAATTCTTAGAATAGTCGCATCTATACCTACACAAAAAGGGTTAGGGAAAATACTCAATTCAAATGCAAGGAGTCGAGCAAACACACTGAACTTTATTCCTATCAGTTGAGGATGAAAGGATTCACACAATGTTATAGTTTCTTTTGTAACAATTCCTTTAATATCCAACAATATCAGGTTTCAAGTTTCGTTAACACTTCACCATCAAACTTTTTTCCATTTACCTTTTTTCTTTTGGAGTTTATTGTATATATATATATATACATATATATATATATATATATATATATATATATATATATATATATATATATATATATATATACACACCTATACATTCTTATTTCAAGAATATCTGATTTGTCTAAATCAAATTTATTTGTTGCTAAATTAACAAAATAAATCACCAAAATACTCCCACGATTACTGTTACAGTTGATCTATTAAAATTACTCAGATTTGATTTTCTGTTTAGATTCCTTATCTAATGATGTTTTACGGAGATACGTTTAATAACTGTCCCAATTTAAATGCAAATATTAATAACAATTTTATAACAAACAACATGGACATTTCCTTAAGCATACAAACATTGCCACTATTTACGTATCATATAGTACAATCGCTATTCGTGCTTATGTACACTGGTGCAAAAAAAAAAAAAAAATTAAAAAAGCTTTTTATGAAATGAATATAGATTTTGCATTTTTAAAATTTGTTTATCGACTAACGATGTTAGGAAACAATATTTTTCCGTACAATCACCATTACAGTTGAGAAGGTATTGTTAATACCTTAAAGATATAAGCGAAAGGGCAAACTAATTACGAAACATGTAAATGTAATGGAAAATAAAATGCAAATGAAAACGTTTGATCATGCTAACCTTTCCACATTAATATTCTTTAAGTGAAGGCCCTTTTACAGAGCAACAATTATCATGACAGTTCTCATCAATTCTTAAGTTTAGTAATTAGGTACATCATGCTCTATGCCATCCATCCCTTCTAAAATTAGACAAAAAAAAAGTTAATTTCGTTTCACCGAAGTATAGATCATTTGTGACAGTTGCATCGATGGCAGCAAAAACCACTGCCATCGTGTAAACTATACGACAGTATAGTATTTCTGTCGTGGCAGTTATGTAACACTATCAGGTGTGATAGGATAGTTGACGGCACCTGTATACCTTGAAAGTGAACTGCCGCACCTTATTTACCTTATCAACTGTAATGGTGATTGTACGGGAAAATATTGTTTCCTAACAATGTGTTTCGATTTAAACTTGAATATGATAATATACGATATTTTGACGTTATTCATTTCTTGAAAGAGAAATAAAAACTGTATATATATATATATATATATATATATATATATATATATATATATATATATATATATATATATATATATATATATATATATATGTGTATGTATGTGTGTGTGTGTGTGTGTGTGTGTGTGTGTATATATTTAGTTTTAAAGACTGAATTTATCATAAATTTCTTTATTTTCGAATTTAGATTTAGTTTAATTAATTTAGTTACAGAAATTATGTGTGTAGATTTTATTATTTTTTAAAAATAAATGAGTTTCTTTTGTTAAAATAATCAGTACATCAACTATCCTTCCAGTGTAATGTTCACTCACCTGTGATTATATCGTCATTATATACCTGTGATTATATTTGTCATTTTTCTTACTTTCACAAATTTAACTTAAGTCAGCGTGAAGACAAAGACATTGCTGCATTTCCGCGATGTCTTAATACAATGGCAATACTTGCAATATTTTATCACATAAATTCTATTTATTTCATTAGCAAAATTGTAATGGAAATATAAAATAACAAAATCCATAAATGAATTTTCATAAGTTTGTCAATGTTTTCTGTTTATTGCAAAAATGTACGAGGATAGGCTTCTATTAATCTTTGTTCTCAGCAATTAACAAGTAATAATTAACGAATTTTACAACACAATTATTTTATCGAGAAATTACAAAGTTTCCTTAATTGGCCAATTAATAATTGCTTCCTGTCAGACCTATGATCCAATATTCTTACTATTTAACTGATCGTTAGAGTTCTCCCTTATTAAAATTTTCGTTTCGTTATAAATATTATTATTGGCATTTTTATTATGAAGGAAATAATTATTATTTCAATTATTTATTTAATCATGAGTGTATTTTATGACAGATGATCATCCTAACATGGTTTTCGAAACCATCTAATAGGAGAAAAAAGATGGAAGAAAAATACTGAATAATTACATATCAGAGAGGCGTAGTCCGAGCGCAACTGAACTGAATCGAAAAACAGTTCTGGGAAATGGAAAAATGGGTAAACAGTTAAAACCTGCTAACTGGGTTAAAAATATATTAGAAGGCTATATAATTAAATTAACTATAATAATCTACACAGTTTAACGTTAATAAATACTGAAGAAGAAGGGATGTTATATTAATACAACATGGAAAGATTAATTCAGAAAAGCTAAAATATACAAACGCCACTAATAAATTAAATATAAAAGGCTGTCTGGTTTGAAATATTACATTTATCTAAAATGATTAGCGTTTCAGAGAAAAACAATCTAACTGGACGTTTACCTGGCAATGGTATTTAAAAGATTGAGTTTTTTTTTTTTAAATCATTCATTAAAATCATTATTATTGTGTATTGTAAGTTTCTATTCATATCACGTGTCATCATTTGTTAACTATCATCTTAATGTTGTTATTTTGATATTTAGCTCTGCGTATATTGTATTGTTTAACATTTCCCTTTGCCTTTCATGCTCATTGTCAGTTTGCATTGGAATATATAATAATATGTTCTTTTCTAATTACAATGATATTACCTAGATACGCAATGAACCCGATACCTTTACGGCATTAATTGAAATTATGTCATTAACAGGATTATTATAACGGTTTGTGTGGTGGACGCGTTCATTGTAAGTTACATTGACAACTCAACTATTATAGACCTCTACGATATATTTCTACGTTGATTAGACTAAACAAGAGTATGCTAAAGAAAGAAATCAACAAGACTAAATATCCTGTTACATACTCTATTGAGCTTTGGGATTTAACTTGAATCTAACTATGTAGATAAAATCCTGCCATGTGAAATCCTCCGCAAAAGCGTCTGGGCTTTTCATGAATAAATTAATCTACATAGATCTCTCTAAAACACTCTTTTTTAAGACAGGAAATATTAGATCAGATCCCCTCGAATGAAAGCTAATTACATTTTTTATAAATATAAAAATGGTTCTTATATACATTGGCCCAAACAACGAATATAAATTGCCAGAACAGTACAAAAAATATTGTGAGTATTTCTTCCAAAATGTACAAATCTCACAAAAAACTTTCTATTCTGCCTGGTAAAATATACAACAAAATAATTTAACACTGATAATTAATTTGAATATTATTGCACAGTTTAGAAGTTGCAAGTAAATAGCGAAAACTTTCACACATTTATCTTGATTTTAGAATTTATTTATCCAAATTATTTATGTTGCTATACTTTAGAAATATATTAATAAAAATCTGACATATGTAGATGTCTTGTCATCGTTTTCTCACCTGTGTAAGCAACATCACAAAAATGTTTTTACTTCCTTGTACACAGTAATGGAAGTATTATAATCGCGAAAATTTTCGGTTTTCATATTTCAACGGAATTATCCATTTTGACCATCTCTGAATCCATTTTGACTAGTTTCGTCGTGACGTCTGTACGTACGTTTGTACGTGCCTAGCCCGCATAACTCAATAACTGTTAGCCGTAGAAATTTATATTATAATATAATGTAAAACATCTCAATTATGGTAAATGAAAATATTATATCAATCTAAATAATATATTAGATTTGGGTTAAAATTGGTGATCTGGAAGGGGTACTTTACTTGAAGGTCATTATAAACTTCATATGATATATCAAAAGGTACATCGACATTTAATACAGAGATCACATGGTTCGGTAATAAATTTTACAAACGCGATTTTTTTCCCACTCTAATTATACATTTGTATTACTTGTTTTAAGTGTTAAAATTGAGTGTAAAATACTTGTTTTCTTCCCCATTTGTGAGCTGAACAAGTCTGCAGCAGGAGAATGAGATATTAGTTCATTCATAGGTTTTCATAAGTGTGTCATTTTTACTTGCACGAAGTAAAGGAAGTATTGTAATCGCGAAAATTTTCGGTTTTCAGATTTCAACGGAAATATCCATTTTGACCATCCCTGAAATCATTTTGACTAGTTTCGTCGTGGCATCTGTACATACGTATCTCGCATAACATTTTTCCAGAATTCAAATTTCAACATGAAAAATATTAAATAAGTATGACTTAATTAAAAAAAAACATATTTTTTAGTATGTTTATGCAATAATAGGTTTATCGCTATGGTTGTATAAGTATTAAAATCACTTTTAAAATAGTACTGGTATTGAATTGAATGATGTGTTTCCTCCGGATATCTATGTTCGCTATAATACTTTTATTTGCTTTTCCATTCATTTCATATAGCAATAAGTATAATGAAATGTGCAATATATAAATAATATGTTAAAAATAAAATCAAAGTTGAACTTAAATCTTTTCTTTTTACTTCCTTGTACACAGTAAAGGGAATATTGTAATCGCAGAAATTTTCGGTTTTCAGATTTCAACGGAAATATCCATTTTGGCCATCCCTGAATCCATTTTGACTAGTTTCGTCGTGACGTCAGTACGTACGTATCTCGCATAACTCAAAAACGGTCAGCCGAAGAAAGTTGAAATTTTGTATTTAGGATTCCTGTAAAATCTAGTTGTGAACCTCCCTTTATGATTACTGCTTGATCACCGGAAGTGGTACTTTACTTGAAGGTCATAATTGATTTCCTTCAAACATTATATTAACATACTATGCAAAACTTCTCATATTTAGTATTTTTAACTTTTATATTGATTTAAATAAGATACTAGATTTTGGTCTAAATTGGAAAACCCGAAGTGGTACTTTACTTGAAGGTCATATTAGGCTTTCTCCAAAAATTATATTAAAATATAATGTAAAACATCTCAAATTTGGTAAATAGGTCTTTTTTATATGGATATGAATGTATTTACTATATTTTGGTTCAAATTGGTGAGCTGAAAAGGGTACTTTACTTGAAAGTCATAATAAGCTTACATCAAAAATTATATTTAAATTAAATACATAAATCATATGTTTCGGTAATAAAGGTTACAAACGCAATCTGGTTTCCAATCCAATTAAACATTTTAATTACTTGTTTTAAGTGTTAAAATTTAGTGCAAAATACTGGTTTTCCTCCCCATTTGTGTATGTGTGTGCCAATAAATAGATATCGCGACGCGGAGTGTCGTTTTTGAGAAACTGCAATCTTCGGAAACTAGTAACCAAATTCAGGATCACTTTTTGAGCCACCGATGTATAGTTTAATAGGCGTACAAGGAAGTCATGTGTTGTCCACATCAAATATTTTTCTGTTGCATTTATTGAAAAAATGTTAGAGTATAGAATGAACCTTTCCAAAAATATATCATTAAACGCCTGTAATTAATGATGATCTCCAACGTTCCTTAACATCGGCCTCAATCTCTGCTTCCTGATCATAATCTTAGGCTAATTGATGCTCAGAAGTAGGTTATGTCTTATTATGAGGCATCGTCCATTCCCTTTTACCTCGACCTACTTCTTCTTGGTGGCACCTATGGTTGCTACTATGGTTGCTAATACGCCTTGGTGAGCTATATTATTTTGTTCGTAATTGCTCCTGCACTAGGAATGTGTCCAGTGTAACGAGGCGGTAATGCACGACATGGGTGGTGAGGTGCTTCCTAATGAAATCTGCTGTGCCAGGGAGTGGAATATATCAACGCTAGCCCCAAGGGGGGGGGGAGGGCTATATGAGATTCCAAGTTGTCAGGTCCCATTTAAATATAGAAAAATATATAAATTGTATGTATATGTGCATGTATATATATGTGTATATATATATATATATATATATATATATATATATATATATATATATATATATATATATATATATATATATATATATATATATATATATACATTTAATTTAATTTTTTTTTAAACAACTTAGGGATAAAGTCCCTTTAAAATAACAAATATGTATATAATAATATATATTATATCTGGCAAAAAGTCCTATTAGATAAGAAATAAAAAAGTACGTAAAATATATACATATTTATAAAACAAAAATATGTATTACCTGATAACAAATGAAGAATGGTGGCATAAATTCTATATTATGGTAAAGTAAATAAAATTAATAATTAAATAATAAAAATAAAATAGTATACTAATATATTCAAAGATGAAACGGAAAGGAAAGAAAAAGAAAATCATGTAATAACCAAAAATAAGAGAAAGAACAAAAGAAACAAGTTAAAGGCAACCGTGGAAAAGAAAGAGAGAGATAAAACAAAATTCAACTGTTATATAAAAACATTTTTAAAAAGATTACAATATAGTTTTGTAAAGAAGAACTCATAGATAAAAAATATCTGATGTGGACAACACATGACTTCATTGTACGCCTATTAAACTACAAATCGGTGGCTCAAAAAGTGATCTGAATTTGGTTACTAGTTTCCGAAGATTGCAGTATCTCAAAAACGACAATCGGCGTCGCGACATCCATCTATTGACACCCTCTAGTTTCTGGAGGTCTCATTCCGTTATTATATGTCATTTCTTTCAGTCGGTAACTAGTTTTCAAGAGATTTCTTCATGTTCCGTGACTACATTAAAACTGCCAATATCACTAGATAAAGCATTTGAAATCGACAGTTTCGATATTTTAACCGGAAAATCCACTTAACTAATATCTTATTCTCCTGCTGCAGACATGTTGTTCTCACAAATGGGGAGGAAAACCTGTATTTTACACTCAATTGGATTGGAAACCAAATTGCGTTTGTAACCTTTATTACGGAAACATATGATTTATGTATTTAATTTAAATATAATTTTTGATGTAAGCTTATTATGACCTTAAAGTAAAGTATCCTTTTCGGCTCACCAATTTTACCCAAAATCTTGTAAATACGTTCTTATCGATATAAAAGTCCTATTTACCAAATTTGAGATGTTTTACATTATATTTAAATATTATTATATACATAATATTATATACATTATATTAATATTATTTTTGATGAAAGTCTAAGATGACCTTTAAGTAAAGTACCGCTTCAGGTTTTACAATTTAGATCAAAATCTATTATGTTTTTTAAATTAATATATAAGTCATAAATACTAAATTGCGAAATTTCGTATAGTATTTTAATATAATTTTTGATGGAAATCAATTATGACCTTCAAGTAAAGTACCACTTCCGGCAATCAAGCAGTGACCAAAATGAGAGGTTCGCAACTAGGTTTTACAACAATCCTAAATACAAAATTTCAACCTTTTACGGCTAACCGTTTTTGAGTTATGCGAGTTATCAGACGACTTTTTTATTTAACAATTTTTATAACGATAATTTTAAACACTAGTCAGTCCAATTTCTTAGACCACATAAGTTGTACATCCGGGAGTCCCACCATGTGGCAACAATTTGTCAATATCAGGTCGGCTGACCGTTGCCCAAAGATATGTTGTCTTCCGTGCCGGAAACCCCGTCAAGCTCCTTCTTATATTCCACAGTTTACTGCTACCATATTCTTGGCCATATGTCAATTGTAAACTTCATAACTGAACCCTCAGGACAGCCCTCACAAGAAATTCAAATGATTTTTCAAGAATTAGCCCACCCTGTGTTGGAACTTGTCTCTCCTTCTTCTCCTTGCAACTTCATCCCCTCTCCATTCTTATCTCTATAAAGTCTTTTCTAAATTTACTAAAAGGCATTCCATATTCCGCATTCCATATCAGAGTAAGCCATGATTTAAGATAGCTAAGATATTGTAACTTAGTTTGTAAGAAGCATTATAAATGTCATTGTAACATTTTGTTTAGACAGTAAAAGTATATCTTAAAGTCTCCTCTGTTGTGTGTTCGTTAATTTGCGAGATACGATCGTACGTACGTAGAGACGCCATGATGAAACTAGTCAAAACGGATTCAGGTATGGTCAAAATGGATATTTTCGTTGAAATCTGAAAACCGAAAATTTTCGCGATTACAATACTTCCTTTACTTCGTACAAGGAAGTAAAAACAATGTGGTTTGAAAAGTGAAATTAAACAGATGCTCATATTCACAAAAAAAGTTACTAATGGAACCAAATCCTTATTTCCTAATACATCGTTAGCCAGCGTCTGACTGGATTGTGTAGAGAAACTGGAATAGAAGGGTTTTAAATGCCCATAAGGGGAAGCATGTCGGATTTTAAGAGGGAGGGAATTCCAGTAAGTAGGGGAATGGGCCACAAAGGATTGTTGAAACGAGGCAGATCTGCTAATAGGCCGGGAGGTAGGTGAGTTCAGGTAGTAATGCAGAGGATAGATGACCTAATTTGGAGGAGATTGTAGGCTTATGAAGGGCGAGGTTTGTTGATTATTTGGCAAAGGAATGAGCCATGGGAATATTGTCTACTGTCTACCTTGGAAGGGCCACCCTAACTCAGGGTAATGGTGGGAAACGCGGGAACGTCTCCGGGTCCCATTAACAAATCTTACCAAGCTGTTCATTACATTAGTATGGAATAGAATAGAAAGAGAATTTTATTCCGGGACAAAGTCCCCTAAGCATAATTACGTTGTACAAACAAAAAATAAAAATTCTGGCTTATATATTGAAACAAAACAAATAAGAATCACAAATAATATAGAAATAATAAAATAAAAAAAGAATTCTTAAAAAACAATATAAACGAGAACTAATAAAAAAGAGAAAAGAAAATTACATTCATCCATTCGACAAAACCTTATCGTTAAAATAATCATTTAAATCTCCTCTTTTAAACCTCCAGAAAAAAAAAATATATATATATATATATATATATATATATATATATATATATATATATATATATATATTGAAATCTTATTATCCATCCATAAGTTAAATTTAGTAAGTATATGTATGTATATTAGAACTTCTTAAATTTAACCAATGGACGGACAATATAATTTCAAACCTTCAATAGACAAAAACTATTTAGCTATTCTGGCTTACAAATTGAAATAAACAAATAAGAGTCATAAATAATATAGAAATAATAAAAGAAAAAAAGAGAATTCTTTAAAGCAATATAAACGAGTGCTAATAAAAAAGAGAAAAGAAGATTACAAATTTTATCTATTTAAATGCCCGAGTGAAAAAAAAAATACATATATATATATATATATATATATATATATATATATATATACATAGATTTACATTGTGATATATATATATATATATATATATATATATATATATATATATATATATATATATATATATATATATATATATATATTAGAACTTCTTCAATTTAACCAATGGACGGATAGTAAAATTTCAAATCTTAAATAGACAAAAAATTATTTTGTTATCCGCGATAATTTATTAGACAACCAAAAAATAAAATATTCCTTATAGGTAGGGGTAAAATTATAAACCTTAGGTCAGTCCCAACAAAAAAAAATAATCTTGGTCCCATGAGCATCTCTTTTATAATTATTATTTTTATTTTACGATTAACTGTATTGATTATTTAATTATCTTTCAAATGAGTATCTGGAATTATTCTGGAGATTTATAGTTTCCATGATATTCGAACACCTAAAAAAAAGTGTGCGTATTTCCATAGGAACATGATCATACCTTAAATTCACAGAAAATTATTTAATTATTTGTAGCAATTTAAAATAGATTTTTATTTATGTCTTCAATATTATACTAGACTGAATATAATATTTCTTGAAAGTACTGGCAAAATTATAAAACTTAGGTCAGTCCCAAAAAATAAACTAATATTATTGCTATAATCATTTATTTTATTATTATAATTTTTTTAAAGTATAGTTTAAGATCATTTAATTATCTTTCAATGGGGCATCTGGAATTATCCTGGAGATGTATAGTTTCCATGATATTCGAACAACTAAAACAAAGTATTCGGATTTCCATAGGAACATGCAAAGAATCCTTATTAAGGTTACTACTAGGTTCAATACGCTATATCTTTGCTGGTGGTCCGATTTAGGTGATTTTTGGTTTTGTTTTTGTAGAGAATTTTATTGCCCTTTAAATGTGTTTTTGGACAATTAACCATACAATTTTTACCTTTTGAGTTCCGCGCAAATAAAATTTTCTTTTCGTCGAAACTAACTTTTCTTTACTCTTAACTAACTGCGTCCCAAAGTTTGTATCATATCGCACTGATGATCTTGCGTGGATTTGGCTAAGCATAAATAAATTTTAAAGAATTTAAAAACCTGTGACTTTGGTACCGAATCTAACGAAAATAGGTCCGGTGGTCTCTGAGAAAAGTCGATTACAATTGGAAATAATAAACAAAAACTCCCTTTATTACTTAGTAAAATAATATACAAAAGAAACAACATAAGTTTACAATATGATATAATATATCTGTTACCGTACAGCTTACTTTACAACTATGTTTTATTTTGAATAATCTAAATGTTGCTTGGTCTATTTATTCCGCGTGGCTATTGCGTTCTTTGATCTTCTCGAGACCTGCCTCGATCAATTTCTCCAAAACCACTTTACTTTATCGTATACTTGATGTTAGGGAAAACACTTTTACAGGAACTCATTCCTTCTCCTAAGTACTTTGGACACGAGAATTAGGGATATTTGATAGTTTGGAATCGTTGCAGTTGTTGCTTGAACTGTTTGAAATGCTATGTAAGAAATTCCGTTTGTTCTAATACAATGAAACGATTACGTGGAGCGACTGGCGTGCTTGGGGTGAAGGAGATTTTAAAGGCTCCATTGACTGTCACTATACTCTTATCGTGTATAATGGATAATAGCATTTTTTAGCTACAGGTAGTGATTCACGTACCTATTTTCGAAACAAGTTTTTACTCATAAATTCTTCAATTTTCTAGGTCTCAAAATGAAGTATTATCTTTGAATATTATGAAAACTATATTAATACTCAGAAGAGTGGAATTGGCAACTTAGTAAACCGCAATGACTAATTGATTATTTTGGGCACACATTTTTTTAAATAATTTGGAAAAGTTGGTAAACACATATTTTATAATGCTTACAATTTACATGACCTGTGAAATAAATAGTATCTCTACAACATCAAGAACATTATATATTCCAATATTTACCGATAGTGGACATTTTTAAGCATATTTTTTAGTTCACAAAATTTTTTATTTATTTTTAATTAATATTTGTATTTTGAAACATAATTAGTTGTAAAAAAAAGAGGTACGTTCTTCATATTTATCTATATTTTCGTTAAATATTTTAAACAAATAATATTGTAAATATTTACGATGCTTTATTTACTGACCAACAATTTTAATTATTATTAATAATAATATTATAATAATAAAGACTTAGCGAACTCGAAGGTTCGACGCCGATACCACCAATCGCTGTCTACAAACCTCGGCCCACCGACTACCGTCCAAACCCAGACCTATTAGATCATTCTTAATACAATCCTCCCTCCTACGTTTCGGTCTACCCCTCGGAAGTTTACCACTCGGCTCAGCGTTTATTAACTTTTTAGGAATTCGTTCGTTACTGAGCCCAAATTTCCTAGTCCATTTCTACCGTCGCGATGAAATGGCGAATGTTTCATTGCACAGACTAAAAGCTGTGTAGTCCATTGTTCCACTACATCACTTTTCCAAATTCAGGATCGGCTGGAGTCACTGGATTTAGGAGTGGTGTTAACAACTGGGAAATTCCAGCCGCTCCGGATCTCTCCAAAACATCCGCGCAGGATTTCACACTCACGGTCGTCCCACGTTCCATTTGGCATGAGGCGTTTCGAGTGGTCGTCAGTCACCCATTTTATGGCTTATGTAGATTTCATCGATACGAGGGTCGTGTAATCGGTTTTCTAGTCTGGCATATTTTCATCGACGTATTTAGATTATTTTAAATTTTATAAAAAAAAAAAAAAAAAAAAAAAAAACTAATTGTATTATGTTTTAGGTTAGACTGTTCAAAGTACTAGATATTATTGTAATTAAATATATAGGATGATATATCAATATATACAGCAAATGATGAAATTTTATCTAAAGGTGACAAACATCGATGCGTGACAAAAGGAAGAGCGGTTACTGCTCGGAGGATTCGGTAACTATCAGGTGTCGGAGTCATCTCTGATCATTGAATGGTTACAAATAGTTCGGAGAAGAGCCATTGATCAAAACGTCAGCTGGGTCACGGCCTACCCGATAATATATCACTCCGGATTAGCATTCGTCACTCCTAGACCGCTGCCTTCGCTATCGGCTTAGGAGCGATTGTTAATTCCTTCTATATTATATTATTGATTCAGAGACAATATTTAACTAAAGTATAATAAATTACTATTATAAAAAACACTATGGGAATTATTTAAATATTTTTAATTTACATTTAACCATCAAAGAAAGTATTGAATAATGAACAATTGATCGCAGAATTTTATGAAGGAATGAGATGGTACGGGAGGAGGTAAAAAAAAGTGATATACAAATAGTAAAAAACTGTTTATTAGGAACCGACGTTTCGAACCACTTTGCAGGTCTTCATCAGGGCTGAATAAACATGATACAAAAATAAATCACTTTGAACTTCAAGGTACTACATTTTGTGTGTTTATTTATATTTCCCTTTTTGCTTATTTAATACTGTTATTCATTTTTATAGTTATTGTTATTTCTCTTTCAGTGTTTATTATTATTATTATATAGTCAGTTTTATTAATAATCAGTTCCATCTTATAACATTTTACAAAGTCATCACTTTTTTCATTTTTCTCACTGCATTTTTAATGATTTATTTTATTTCATTCAATGTATATACATATCATCGTTTTATTTTTACTTTTGCTTTTGTATCTTGTTTATTCATGAACACCTGCAAAGTGGGTCGAGTTATTAGGTCGAAACGTTGGTTCCTAATAAATAGTTTTTACTATATGTGATCCACTTTTTTTTTTTTTTTTACCGCCTTCCGAACCGTCTCATTCCTTCGTGTAATTAATTACGTTTATTGCGCATGTGCATAACTTTCGTGATGGAAAATTGAGAAAGTTGTCCCACGTTGTTTATAATGTTCAGCTCTCTAATACCTTGTCAAGTTCCAAAAATTATATAAAAGATGGCGGTCATGATTGACACAAATATAATATAAAAAATTTAATAATCCCGACATTTCAGCCTACATTCTAGGGATTCTTCAGAACTTCAAAGAAAAAGGGCTTCTATGATTATCATCTTTATGTTATCTTGGTCTTTGTATTACTGATGAAGGCCTACAGTATTGGTAAAAAGGTTGCTATTCATTAAAACATTTTTACTTTTTTGTGTCTTAATCTTAATATAATGAGCGATTAAAATTAAAGATAATAAAAAAAGAAAATTGTATATTAGATATAAACAGGAAACTGAATACTGAAAAGTAAATCATCCAGAATAAAGATATAGGTACAGTACAACTAAATAGAGTTATAATGAAAAAGTGAAGTAAACATGTAAAAATAAGAAACAAACATTTAACATTTAATAAACATCTTATCTTAACATGTTAACCTTACTTTTTGTTTTTACTAAATTTTCTTATGCTAAGTGAGTTTATCATCAATATTCAATTTTCTATGATGTATTTCATGTATAGATATATCCTAGAAATAATAATAATAATAATAATACTAATATATAAACATTCATATATAAACATCCTATAACAATAATAATAATAATAAAAGGCTTAGCGAACCCGGAGGTTCGATGCCGATACCACTAATCGCTGTCTACAAATCTCGGTCCACCGACTACCTTCCAAACCCAAATTCAATAGATCACTCTTAATACAATCCTCCCACCTACGTTTCGGTCTACCCCTCGGACGTTTACCAGTCGGCTTAGCGTTTATTAACTTTTTAGGAATTCGTTCGTTACTGAGCCTAACAACTTTGCAAGCCCATTTCAACCGTGGCGATGATATCACTTGGATTATATTAACAGGGTGTATGCTCCGCAATTCCGAGTTGTGTAACCTCCTAAATTCTCCAGTTGACTCATCCTTTTTCGGACCAATTATTTTACGCAGTACCTTATTCTTGAAGGCCTTAAGGCGTTGTTCGTCCTTCAAGGTTAGCGGCCACGTTTCACACCCGTACAGAACTGTAGGCAAGATAATAGTTTATATATATATATATATATATATATATATATATATATATATATATATATATATATATATATATATATATATATATATCATTGTATCTTTTTTTTTTAATGTTTATTATTAAAATTAAAGTACAAAACTATTTTTCCATATGGTGCAAGAAGGTGTGTCCGATATGCTGTAAAATCTTACTGAAAACTGTCTTTAAGTTTTATCCTGGTATAAAACGGCCAGTGTTTCTGTGGAAATATATGAACGATACTGTACAAAATGTTTTGTTTAAATTTTAGTGAGCGTTAGTGTTCATTTCCTCTCTCCGCATTCTATTTGGTTAAAACAAGGCATGGTTTTGAATTTGTGAAATATTTTTATACGTCAGTAGTTTATTTTTATGAGAACCCCATAACTTTACATGCTCCCTTAGAGACATATATTGTTCAAAATTTTCGTTTTTCTCTTTTTTTGCTTGGAATGCTTCCATTGACGTGTATTTCTTTGAGAATAAATGTCGGATTTGTATTTTCAATATTTACCGCAATAATTGTTAGTTTAGCTATTATAAGTTTACTAGTCAACAATAACGATTTCTTTCAAACTTTGATTAGAGAGTACATTAATAAAAATTCTCTTGGTACAGATTTTTCAGGATACCTGAAGTCCTATGTCTTAAGTTAGTGAAGGACTCCTACCCAATAAAACCACTTTCCTATTCAACAACTAAAGAGGACCAACAAGTTGCTCTTCTTTCATGTAAGGGCCTCGATTGTGGGTTATAACCCATTGGCTAATCTCCAAATTTACTGCGTCTTTTTCTCTTTTTTACAGTTTAAATTAATTTACTATGTGTAATTTATTCTGTTACGATGTCATAAGGTTTCACTCATTTAAGCCCTCTTATTTGATGCCCAGCTTAGATAATATCCAAGCATAGTATTTCAGGATTAGCGTGAGTTTGTATTCTCATATCATGGTAATCCGTATATTTTGTTATTTCTTCGCTGACTTTGATAAATATTATAATATTATTAGTGTTGTAATACTATTATTCTTATACTTGTTATGCGAACAAAAAATGTCAATTTTGCTCCTGTATGAATATGTAATTGAAAACATCGTTTTCAATAAACGTTAAAAATATTATTTTGCACTTTAATACCTTCAATAAAATATTTTGAATTTATTTTTATTTTTAAAGTCAATTCATCGTTTAATAAAAAAAATTATTTTTAAAAAATGTGCCTTTATTCTCGATAATCTCTAAAGGGGAGGGGTTGGCACTGTATTTTATGAATTGCTATTCATGATTCATTATTAAATAATCAAAAAATGAAGATTAACTTTCTTAGAAAAGCATATAAGGTAAGTAGTATTAAATAAGAATATTTCCCGACTTGATGTTTTATCAGTGAGTTGAGGGACTGCGATGAAGCTTAATAGGCAAACTTCAAAGTTCTTCTGTGAAATTCCACTATTTCGTATTGTCTCATTATTCTTCCAAACGAATGATATTCTACATCTTTATTAGTTATAGTTTACATACAATTACTAATAAATAGAGCCAGTAATATATTGTGTAAAGTTACTTGATCAATGTATTTTAAACCGTAACAACAAAAAAATCTAATCAGAACACAACACATGACCTTCTAGTACACTTATTAAACTATAAATCGGTGGCTCAAAAATTGGTCCTGAATTTGGTTACTAATTTCAGAAGATTGCAGTATCTCAAAAACGACGCTCAGTATCGCGACGTCCGTCTATTGCACACACTCCTCCGTTATGTTGAGGCCTCATTCCGTTATTATATGTCGTTTTCTTTCAGTTGCTAACAAGTTTCCAAGAGATTTCTTCTGGTTCCGTGACAACATTAGAACTGTCTGTGTCAATAGATAAAGCATTGACAGTCACCAGGGTGACTGTCAGCATGTAGATAAGGATACTAGATGAGACAGTGGCTCTCTTTCTTAACTACACTACTGCTACACTGCTACACTGCTACTGCTACTGCTACACTACTGTCTCCCTTAATTTAATGTAAAACATCAGCCATAAAAATAACAAAGCTTAAACTTTTATATATATATAAATAGTTTCGTTCTAGTCCAGGTTATTATTTGGCGTTTATTAAATTTAATTAATTTATTAGGTGTCGTTGTTAGAGCCTAGTTTTTATATTAAACTATACATTTCTCTTCAAACATAAATTCATTTATACCTATACATTCTAAATGATAGCATATTTGTTTTGGCATATTGTATTGGCATAATTCAAGAGAATTACCATGATATGAGAATACAAACTCACGCTAATCCTGAAATACTATGCTTGGTTATTATCTAAGCTGGGCATCAAATAAGAAGGCTTAAATGAGTGAAACCTTATGACGTGATAACAAAATAAATTACACAAAGTAAATTAATTTAAACTGTAAAAGAAAAAAAGATACAGTAAATTGAGTGACAAGCCAATGGGTTATAACCCACAATCGAGGCCATTACATCAAAGAAGAGCAACTTGTTGGCTCTGTTCAGTTGTTGCATAGGAAAGTGGTTTTAGTGGGTAGGAGTCCTTCACTAACTTAATTATCAATGAAAATTTATCAATTATAGCCAAATAACAATATTTAAATATTCTATGGATTTTGAGTACCAAAGTTTTGTTACTGCTATCGTGCTCAGATTGGGCAAGTATAAAAATAATATTAGAGATATAGCAGACCGTATATGAAATCAAGAAGAAAATTGTTGGGGTAGCGGAGTGGAAAGAAACACAATAAAGTAATTTACTGCTTTAATATCTGCTGATTTTTCGGCCTGCGTTGTAGGCCTTTGTCATGGCTAAGCAAAACAAGATACAAGAAGAATAGATAAGAAAATAACCAATAAAATAGAATTGTTGGAGTCAATACAATAAAAAAAAGTAGATACTCTGTATATCAAAATATAAAATACTTTATAATGTCATATACTGCTTAACTTTTTTTTCCATTCAAATTTCAAGATAACCTTTAGCACACATCCTGATTAAATAAAATGAATTTACGTATACCAGTTTATTTCTAATGCATATTTATTATTGTTAGTTTTACTATGCGAGCACGTTTGTAAAATATAGTATGGCTGTAAAATTTTTTGGTTACGTAATTCATTCAAATATTGTTTTCATTTTAAATTGGCATTTCAATATTTACAAACAGTTCTGTTAATGTGCATGATATTTTGTTATCTTGAATAGGCATAGCGATTTAAATGATCCTCCTGAGGTATTCCGTGAGATGTCCCAAATCACCTTGAGGCGCGCCTAGTTTCACTCCAAAACACTAGATTACCATCATTTTAACTTTGTCACGTATTGCGTCTTCAGTTTATAATATCTGTCTAAGGACTCTTAAAAACATTAATCGAAACATAAAAAAAATACTGATTTATACAAGGTAGAATGTCAACCCTCTATCTTCCACACAACATTTTATTTTTGTTCGGTACAAGCGATTTCTCGACGTTTCGTAGTTTTTTCTCATATTCTCGAATTCATCTTCTTTCCTGTCAACGGTCTTAGTCAATTAACATTGTTTTTATATTTGTTCATCAGGCTCATTATTAATAAATTTATTTTTATATTCAGTAAAATATTAACATATAAATTAAGCATTTAATTAGGATAGTTAATATTTTATTTTTTTATTTTATTTTCACATTATCTAAGATCCAGATGATGAGGGAAAATCTCGAAACCTTTGTGAAATAACTAGTAATTAACATAAAAAAAATGTTCTATGGAAGATAAACAGTTTAAATTCTAGAGAGAGAAATACTTTATTAACTAGCTATGCTGTCTATGTACATTGGGCTGCTATACAACACTTATCAATCCTTTATTTGACATAATGTAAATACATTTTTTTTTTCATTTTCTTCCCATTTTAACCACTTATCTTCAATCTATTATATTACTTCTGTTCTTTTTCTCTTATCGTTAGTTATTTTCATTTTTCTTCTAACCTCTCATTTCTCCCTCAATTTTCTTTCCAGTGTTTCTTAACCATTTGTTAACATAATATAAAACATTAATATAATTATACAAATTAAAAAGCTAATCGAATGTTAAAGTTTTATTCGCGCTCACTTACAGATCAAAACAGGTACAGGAAAAAAATATATATAAATAAAATGATATAGACTAATGAAGATACTAATACGTAATAAAAAAATAATTATCGACTCCGTTAATTATTATGCATGTAATGATGAATAAAATTCCACGATTTTATTATTTTTATCATCACTTTTTATATGATTTTATTATTTTTTTATTATCACTTTTTATATAATTTTATTATTTTTTATTATCACTTTTGATACAATTTGATTATATTTTTATTATTATCAGGATTAAAGATTAAACTTTTCCATAGTAGTGATGTCACTACTTAAAAATCCTGGATAAATTTAACATCGAATTTCACTGTAAAAAATGTCCATGTTAATTGAATACAAATAGTCCAGTCAAATGAACGAAAATTATGGAACAGCCAGAATTGACTTAAAGATTTTATTTGGACTATTTAAGAGGTAAACATACTAAATGTCCTGGGATCTAGGAGCAGAGGTACAGGTAAGAGGGGAAGAAGATAATGTTTTGGGTTTTTTCGTTTATGTATCAAAAAACGGTTGGTCCTAGTCTAATATATTTTATGTAAAAAATTGAAGATTACTGAATTGTTACTACTAATTTTTCTTGTAATATCATTTGTTGTTTATGAAATATGAGCTCTTTAAAGTAGCATACGGTAAATACCATAAAATAAAAAATATAGTCCAATATTCTGATCTGATAAGCAAAAAGACCCTAACTACAAATCATTTTTCGAAATACATTTTTGTATTACGCCCGAGTTGGTCTAAAAACTACAACATTTTATGATATTAGAAAAACTTAAATCCAATAGTTGGATCCAAATCATTGATTTTAGGGCTTTCTCATTTCATAAGAAGGTGTATTTATTAGACCAATTCGGTCACAATATTAAAACGTAATAAGAAAAATGATTTGGAGTTAGAGCGTTTTTGCTTATCTGGGCAGTATATTACAGATTCAATATTTTGTTGCTATAAATTTGTAACTTAGAAGAGCGTACGTATATTTCTTAAACTACAACAGATAAGAAATAAATTAATAGGAACATTCTTTTAGGAAATTTAATACTCTGCATTTTTTTTAAATAGCACGTTTTCAGCTGGAACCAACTGTTTTGGAGATCATTACTTCTTAACTTGTCCAAACGAGTCAATCAATCTAGGCCGTCCCTTTATTTCCGTCTACAACCCATCATTTACTGGCCTAATACTTAGAAATTATATAATTATTTAATGCTTCTTTTGATGTCGTATAATAGAGGTACTTGAAGACATAAATATATTAGGGATTGATAAATTATTTTCCACTTCTATAAATTTGTTTTATTGAAAAGTAGTTTCGAATGTTATAGACTCATCCTCAGTTCTAAAAACACACAAAAATTGCAATTCATTTAAATGAAAATAATCATAAATTCATCAAAGACTCCGGAGTTAAATTAATACATCACGTTGAAAACAGTCTCAAATTAAATATATATGAAGCACTTGAAATAATAAAATCCTTCAAATCGAATCCAGATTTTTGCTTAAATGACCTAATAAATATATCCAATAGTCCAATCTTAAATTTATTCTCATCTATAACAGAAAAAACAATTACTCACCGGCATTACTGGAAAAACCCTGCCCCTTAAACCGTTTACCTAAAAACATCCTGCCTATCTCTCGTTCATTGTTAGTACAATGCGAGAAGAAACCAGTACAAACTTTTCTGTTTGATATAATCCATTTAAACCTTGGTGAGTACCAACATGTATTTGATTTCTGGTCTTAATTAAATCCATAATTCATAAATATTTTATAATACGGATTCATATAATTTAATATATATAATAATACCATCTATATTTTGAATTGCTTATTTTTGAATTTTTTGTGTGTTTTCAGAACTGAGGATGAATCTATAACATTCGAAACTAGTTTTCAATAAAACAAATTTATAGAAGTGGCAAATAATTTATCAATCCCTAATTAGATTGATCCTTCTATACCATCATGCGGATGTCAACTGACATAAATATATGTTCTTTATATATTTTTTTTTTAATCTTATTGATTTTTTTTTAATGTCTATTATTTATTTTCCTTATTCTTTTGAATGTATTTGCATTAATTAATTTATTGTATTGTAATTCATTGTGTTATTATCTCAGAAGAATAAAATAAACTATTTTTTTCTAATTTCTTCTTCATAAATGGTTAAAAATCCAATTAGGGATTGATGAATTATTTATCACTTCTATAATTTTGTTTTTTTGAAAACTAGTTTCGAATGTTGTACATTCATCTTCAGGACGTCAACTGATTATGAAGCCAGCCAAGCTATAACGCGTATTACACCACCCAACGGCTGAAGACTCAGCAATTCTATACATCAAAGACTCCTGAATTAAATTAATGCATCACATTGAAAACAGTCTCCAATTAAATATATATGAAACGCTTGAAATAATTAAATCCTTCAAATCCAATCCAGATTTTTTCTTAAACGACCAAATAAATATCTTCAATAGTCCAACCTTAAATTTATTCCCATCCATAACAGGAAAAAAAAAACAATTACTCACCGGAATTAATGGAAAAACCCCGATCCCTAAACCGTTTACTTATGAATGCCCACCTTTCTTCCATTGTAAGAGAGTTCAGTTAGAGAACCAACTAATACAATCTTTTCTGTTTGATATAATCCATTTATACCTCGGTGAGTATCAACATATATTTGATTTCTTGTTTTAATTAAATTCATAATTCATAAATGTTTTATAATACTAATTTATATTATATTTAATTCAATATGTATAATGATACCAAACTGTATTGCTTATCTTTGTGTGTTTTTAGAACTGAAGATGAATGTATAACATTTGAAACTAGTTTTCAATAAAAACAAAATTATAGAAGTGGCAAATTATTTATCAATGTCTAATGAGATTGATCCTTATAGATACCATCATGCTGACGTCAACTGATTTAAAATCCATATCGAAAAATCCTTGAGACTCCTTATTGTGTAAAATACTCCTGAGTAAAATATCTCAATACCCTCTATAGCAGACTTAGTTTTTCTTCCATAGTAAACTCCATGCCCCCAGCAAATTCACTACTTCTTAACATTGCATCTCGATATTTTTTCGATAATCTCAGGTGGCTAAAGGTGACCTCATAATGTTCCTATGGCGCTATCGGGAGGGGGGAAGAGGGAGTGTGGGAGTATTTTAAACGTTTTCGCTATAAAAACATTCAATAGGAAAATGTTTAGTCCTGGCAATAACAACTCTTAGAATTTTTTTTCCTCCGGTCCTAATGCTCCTTTAGTTCCACAAAAAGCTTTAAATAATGATATAGATGTTTTAAACAGGCAACAAATAAATTCAGTTCATTTGGCTTTCTAGTATTCGAAACAAAGTTACACTTGTAATTGAAAACATGATTTTTGGAATATGACTTATTACTTTTGAAGTGTTGTTTCTCTACTGCTACTTGGCCTGAAAAAAGATGAACTACTTACCTATTTTGTTTTTTAAAAAATCTTCTTCAATAATTTCATGATTCAAATCGTGGTGGTTTTTAAAAATAAACAAAAACAAAGACAAATTTTATAAAAAATATCTGATGTGGGCACCGCATGATTTTCTTCAATAAACCGGTGGCTCAAAAAGTGATCCTGAATTTGATTACTTCTTTCCGAAGATAACAGTGTCTCAAAAACGACACTCGGCTTCGCGACGTCTATTGACATCCACTCACATACACATACACACACACACTATTATATAAATGTTAAAAGCGGCTTATACAGACCTTGAAACGTGCTTATTCATGAAAATCTCGTTTTGTGATTTTTAGCATGATTCGTATTCCTCTCTTCTAAGAAAGCGGCAGGTAAAATTAAAAACATTTATCGTTAAATTTAATTTTCTTTAACTTTCTGGCTATTTAATTTTAACCAAAATCTATTATATATAATTTAAATTGATATAAAAGTTTTATATTCCGAATTGAGATATTTTTTATTATATTTCAATATATATTTTTATGAAAGTCTATTATGATCTTCAAATAAAGTACCACTTCCAGTTTGCCAATTTTAACCAAAATCTATTATTTTATTTATATTGATATTTTAATCTAATATATCAAATCAGACAAGTTTTGTATTATATTTATATATACTTTTTTATGATAATCTCTTATGACCTTCAAGTAAAGTACTACTTCCAGTTTACCAATTTTAACCAAAATCTAGTATGTTATGTAGATTAATATATAAGTCATAATTAATGCATAAATCTATTATGACCTTTAAGTAAAATATCACTATCTGTGACCATGAATAGAGGTTCACAACTCGATTTTACAACAATCTTAAATACAAAATTTTAGCTTTCTACAGCTAACCGTTTTTGAGTTATGCGAGATACGAACGAACGTAAGAACGTATTGACGTCACGTCAAAACTAGTCAAAATGGATTAAGGGATGGTCGAAATGGATATTTTCGTTGAAATTTGAAGACTGAAAATTTTTGCGATTACATTATTTCCTTTACTGCGTATAAGGAAGTAAAAATAAAAAAAAAGTTCGAGCTCCTTTAGACTATAATATTTTTTACTACACAATAAATAGAGTTTGAAAACTAAAATAAACTCAAAATATTTTATTGAATGTGTTAAAGAACAAAATAATATTTTAATAATAAACAATTCTCAATAGGTTTCAATAATTCTTACAAAACCAAAATATTGATATTTTTTTGTCATCTGACTGGCATAAAAATAATATTTTTAAAATATTTAAAAGGAAATCATTATTTTTGACTTGTAAAGTTATAGAACAATTATTTTTTATTGCGGTAAATATTGAAATTAAAAAATCTAACATTTATTCTCAATGAAAATTAACGTCACTGAAAACTTTTTAGGCAAAAACAAAATGTTTTTGTTATTTCCATCTTCTTTGAAGTGAACGACACTTCAAATTCTGTATCCAGTAATACACTTGTTTAATATCACTTCAAAAGTTACAAATAACCCAACTTCTATAATTACAGTCGCTCAAGTTACAGTTGGAATTGAAATGCTGATTGCAGAAATTCGTACCGCCATTGTAACATCTGACGCTATATAATTCATTTCTGCATGAGATTATTACAGCAAAGTTAATGTTTCTTTATTTAAATTTATTTTATATTATCAAAATCATACCGAATTCAACACTGAGACCATTACTGATGTACGGTTGTGAAGTATGGGGAGTAGCATTCTGTACAAAACGAAAAAAGATCACCAACTCTTCAAAATAAGGTTCTAAGAATTGCAGTAGGTACCCCCTGGTTCTTAAGAAATAGTCAACTACATCGATAGAACTACAAGTTGAAACAATAGAAGAATTCATTAAAAAACGCTTCATCAAATACCATTCCCAGCTATCAATAGTTAAAGGTGCAATAGCTTATAACATAGGAATTTCAAGATCATCCCACTAAAGCCCAGACTACTACAAGACATTCTGTTTTGAAGTCTATTATTACTTTATCAGTATATAAATACATCATTTATATTATATATTTTTATTAGTATTAATATTATTTATTTATTTTTTATATTCTTTGTTTGTCTTTTTATAATATATTTTTATAATTTGTAACTAATATATATATATATATATATATATATATATATATATATATATATATATATATATATATAAATATATATATATATATAAAATACAGAACTCAATGAAATGTGATATGAACGAGGATATTTATGTTACTCTCTCAACAACGAATAACACTAACCTGAACAAACAGAAATAAGAAAATATAAAACGATAAAAAAAATAAGAAGAAAATTCAATAGCATAGCATAGTCAATTTACTTCCAGAACGTTTATACTTTCTTTTGGAAGATTGTTCCTAGACAATATGGATTTCTTGTTTCAACATTCTAACCGTTATAAAAAAGAGGTGAACACGTTTTCATAATGATTTCATCTCCAATCTAGATTTCTAATTAAAGAGAACGAACTTAAAAAAAAAAAAAAAAGTACTTATTTTCTTATATTATTAGAAGATTAAAAAAAACAAAGCCATAATTCTCTCAAATAGTAAATAACAAACCAGTCAACTTTTCGCCAATTCAGTCATCATTAGAACAGAAAAGGATACTATCACATAAATGCAGAATAGGGAAATCACATTTCATATCGGAAGTCTAAAATAGCACACGTGAAATCTGCCGTGATAAATGAAGTGCCTTTATTCCAGATTTTTTTTTTTTTTTAAATGCATTTTCGTATTTCACCTAAATTTTTCTAAAAAGTATAATACCTTTGTATGAGATTAGAAAACCCTAAATCCAATGGCAAGATACTAATAATTTATCTTTGGGTTTTATAATGCCATAAAAAGGTTTAGTTTTTAGAGCAATTCGGATGTAATACAAAAATGTATTTAAAAGAATTATTTGGAGTAAGGGCCTTATAACTTTTGGCGTCAGAGAAGCGGCGTCTCTGGTCTGCATTTAAGTTATCTTTTCTTTTCTGTACTGATGGTGCCTGAATTGTTAAAACGTTGACACTTCAACCATTTAAGAGGCTAATGGGTTTTTTTTTTCATATATTAATTTTTGCCTCATTATCTTTCTTGTCTAACTAATTTATGTTATCTGAAGTTCATCAAGCATTATTTATTCTTCTCTTGTATATTATTATTACTAGCTATAGAGTTAGGTTTATTTGCTGTAAGTATGTTTGCTTTCACTTTTCTATATATGAAATATATAGTAAGGGAAAATACTGCGATCGTAAAATTTTCGAATCCGAGTTTTCAACGAAAATACACGTTTTTAGGTCATCTGAGCCCAAATAACCAATTTTCGCAAAATGGTCTGTGAGTGTGTCTGAAATTACGTATTTGAGGTAAATATATTCCTGAGATGTCACAGAAACTTTTTCGCTAAAATCGGTTTTCCAAAAGTGCCACTTTATATCATTGATTTTACACATTTTTACAATTTTCTTAAAAATGGTTCTAATGCTTTTGATCAAACTCGTTATGTCAATGTACAATTAAATGGTCTTTAATATCATTTATGTCTGATCCTCATTGAAATTTTCTGGCAAGTCTTAATTGCCGAATTTTGAAAATGGGTTTCTCTAAAGTACCTGTAATTTTGTTTGTTTGTTTGAAATAGTTAACCATCTCTCATTGTTAGTTGTGATAAAAAATGGATATATATTAAGTCTGAAAGAATTTGATGATTAACTAAAGGAGATATATTTTCTCAGATTGAAAACTAATTTGCGGAAGTAATAAATAGTAATATAAATATATAACATACGGTATGCTTAAAGCTTAAACTTAAGCATTAACTTCAATGATAGTTGTAGTTAATAACTGCTAATTTTATGTTATTTAATTGTTTTCATAGAAACTAAATGGAAACTTTTTTAAATTTCACTAGCCCTACTTGAGCAGAAATTAATTTCTATTTAAAGTAGTGTTGTAAGTAATACTTGTCTGATGCGCGTACCGCACCAGATTTTTTTATTGCACTTATAATTAAATTGAGGCCGTGTCATAGTTACCACCATATTTTATTTTGTAACATCACATTTAAATTGTAATATTTTTTTAATCGATTTTGTTAAAGTTCGATTTGCTTAAGTGGTTGAAAAAGTAATTAAAGTATAATGAATAAAAGATAAATAAAATGTAGTTAGGAAATTTACCGGTTTTTACTTCCTTGTACGAAGTAAAGGAAGTATTGTAATCACGAAAATTTTTGGTTTTCAGATTTCAACTGAAATATCCATTTTGACCATCCCTGAATCCATTTTGATAGTTTCGTCGTGGCGTCTGTACGTACGTTCGTTCGTATTTCACATAACTCAAAAACAGTCAGCTGTAGAAAGTTGAAATTTTGTATTTAGGATTGCTGTAAAATCTAGTTGTGAACCTCCCTTTTTGGTTACTGCTTAATCACCGGAAGTGGTACTTTACTTGAAGGTCATAATTGATTTCCATAAAAAAATATATTAAAATACCTTGCAAAACTTCTCAAATTTGGTGTTTATAACTTATATATTGATATAAATAACATACTAGATTTTGGTCTAAATTGGAAAACCGGAAGCGGTACTTTACTTCGAGGTCATATTAGACTTCCATCAAAAATTATATTAAAATATAATGTAAAACATCTCAAATTTGGTAAATAGGACTTTTATATTGATGTGAATGTATTTACTATATTTTGGTTAAATTAAAATTGATGAGCCGAAAACGGTACTTTACTTGAAGGTCATAATAAGCTTGCATCAAAAATTATATTTAAATTAAATACATAAATCATATGTTTCGGTAATAAAGGTTACAATCGCAATTTGGTTTCCAATCCAATTAAACATTTTATTACTTCTTTTAAGTGTTAAAATTGAGTGTAAAATACTGGTTTTCCTCCCTATTTATATGTGTGTGTGTGTGAGTGTCAATAGATGGATGTCGCGACGCCGAATGTCGTTTTTGAGATACTGCAATCTTCGGAAACTAGTAACCAAATTCAGGATCACTTTTTGAGTCACCGATTTATAGTTTAATAGGCGTACAAGGAAGCCATGTGTTGCCCATATCAGATATTTTAAGTACTAAGAGGTTTAAAGTTTTACAAAATGGTATATTTATAATTCATAAAGGTAGATCAGGAAAATGCTCGAAGCAAACATTTCATCAGTAAAATTACACTGAAATTGAGTTGAATCTGGCTCTAGTTGCGTTGCTTAAAGTCAACAGGCTTGTGTTTACCTTTAATATGGTTATTGGTTTGTTGGAAGTTACTTGTATACACGCATTTTCCTCATTGCTCTGCTTACCTTATTACTATCGCTCTGGTGCTACATATTAGTAATATAAAAAAAAGGATATCCTTAAATGAGGTCGTCCTGAGATTTTCACCAAAATTAAATTTCTCGAAATATTCTGTAATCGCAGACATAAATATGAAATTTCCAATTTAAATATTCTATGCCAGCATCTCGTTTATGTAATAAAATGTATGAATTATAGCTTTAGGGTTATTAAGTTTTTATTTTAATATATAAATGGTTTATTTTTCGTTATCCAAATATTAAATTTTACTTTATAATTAATTTTATAGTCAACCCGGGCATGAAGCAGACGCATTTCCTTGCCTTAAAAGTGAGGAAAACTATGAATTTTATTCTAAAATATTCCACGTTCGGAATATTATTTAATTTTCTATATATTCGACTTGAATAGATCTATAATTAATAATAAATTTTTAATTTATTCTCTTCACTGTTAAATACAAATTTTAAAATATTCTTTATAATTTCATTTAAACAATTTTTGTATGTTTTAATCCAGTATGAAGAAATATAAGGCCATTTCTTACGGCTTCTATAAATTGGAAAAAGAGTCTTCTTTAATATATACTTTTTTTAGATTCTCTAAAAAAATATAGATTAATTATTAATTAATCTATTCCATCCTATAATGTTTATGAAAGCAAATCAAGAGGGGAATTTTAAACGGTTCCTACTTCATTCAGGGCACCTCTCCCCTATTTACTTCAATATATTTTATTGCATGAACAAATATGAAGTACAAAGAAGTTAAGTACAGATTTAATATTTATTTTATGAGAGTCCAATATCCTGACCATGTCTGGTTCAATGCAGGTTTCATAATAATAAATGAAATTTATTAGACAGGTTAAGTACGTAACATATAATTAAATTTTATACCTACACTAAATTATAATATATAGGTCACTTATTATATCAAAACTATTCCTAGGTACTGAATCAGTATACTGATAATGCTTTTGACTACTGATAATGATTTGACTTAATGCAATTTATACAATACCCATAAATAAAGAAAATAAGTTATAATAATGATTTACGTCATGATTGACTTAACTGTTAAACTTCATCAATGTCAGTCAGAAAATCGCTTTATGAGTATTATTAAAATATTAAATCATGTTTTCAAAACATTTGATTTCTATAATTAAGATATCTCTTCTCTGTTACACTTTCGATTTTCTCAATGAACTTTTCTGCACATTCATCTATGAAAGATGATTAGACACTCTTTTCTAAATTTGAAACAGTGCAAAACTTTTGAAAAAAAAAATAACCTGATTGACGGCCGTAATAACTGAACAAAATGAAAATTGAACGAATAAAATTGTTATTAAAACATTCGAAATTTAGGTTTCCAAATATTATGGGATGTACACACCATCTCTACCGATTCCCGCTCAGGATATATTGAAAACAATATTAGAAATGGTCTAGAAATCTAATAGTGCTAGAAGTCTTAAAAATAATATTTTTACTCGCTAATAATAATTTAGTCCGTTCCGATTTAATAAGTAGCCAGGATCTATCGAAGCCTGTATCAATATTAAAACCAGTTGACAACCGCATGATGGTATAGAAGGATCAATCTAATTAGGGATTGATAAATTATTTGCCACTTCTATAAATTTGTTTTATTGAAAACTAGTATCGACTGTTATACATTCATCCTCAGTTCAAGGTTTAAATGAATTATATCAAATATAATGGATTATACGTTAGTTCAATGCAAGAAGAAACCAGTACAAACTTTTCTGTTTGATATAATCCATTTAAACCTTGAACTGAGGATGAATGTATAACATTCGAAACTAGTTTTCAATAAAACAAATTTGTAGAACTGGCAAATAATTTATCAATTCCTAATGTTAAAATCGACTATTTTTGAAATAAGGACCTTTAAAGGATCTTTATCTGAAGCTAGTATTATTTTTAGAACGTTGCAATATATGTATAATTTTGGGACAACTTTTACCGTTTTGAAATTATACGCCATAAAAGTTTAAATAGGTGAACCACTAGAAAAACCACTATGAGAATTTTTAACTTACAATTAACAATAAAAGAAAGTATTGAATAATCAATAGTTGACCGTAGAAATTTAAGAAGGAATGAGATGGCCCGGGAGGCGGTCAAAAAAATGGACCTTAAATAGTAAAAAGTATTTATTAGGAACCGACGTTTCGACCCATTTTGCAGCTCTTCATCAGAGATGATAACAAGGACAAATATTTTTAAAAATGCTTTTAAAATTAGCAAAGTAATAAAGGAATGGTGTAGGGGTAGTAATTGAGAAATTAATAATAATTATACCGAGAAGGCAGTGAGTGGGAGTTGTCAATATGATGAGGATTAATCCTAAAAAAAAAAATAAATAAAAAAAATAAAATAAATAAAGGAAGTATTGAAAATAGAAGAAAAAGATAACTCTAAAATAACAAATGTAAACAATAAGTTAAAATAAAAATAAATATATAACATGGCCAGAGGAGAAAATAAAATTTGATCAGAATTCATGAGCAAAGATACTGAGGTAAAGTGCCACATGTAGGAGTTTAATGAACAAAATGTACTTGTATACAAAGGAATGGATAAGTTATACGGATTTTAGTTTATTATCTTGTTTTTATTCAGTCCTGAAGAAAACCTGCAAAGTGGTTCGAAACGTCGGTTCCTAATAAATAGTTTTTACTATTTGTGATCCATTTTTTTGAACGCCTCCCGAACCATCTCCCCCCTCATAAAAGAAAATAAAAGTATCAGACACAGCCGAAGTTTTTTATTTATTCCGGAATATGCTAAGTTAAGCAATATGGCCGACGTATTTTATGGGTTAATGAAAGTGCGTGGAGTTAATTTGGAATACGTTCTGAAATTATGTTAAAACGTCGCCGAGTACTACTGATGGAAGTAGCGTCAGGGCAGTTGTCTGTGTCTGTAAGTGTAATTGAGTTTTATTTTAGAAAGAGGAAATTACTATGTTCCTAATAAATAAGATTATTTTTGAAATTATATTTCCTTTAAATATAAATCTGAATTATTCCTAAAGGAAATTAAAACTGAAGCTTCAAGCCTTCTGTCAAAGAGAAAGTCAAAATACTTCGACCGTTTAAACTCGAATTTCGATGAGTAATTTTGGCCCTTAATTTAAAGAATTTAACGTTAGAAGAGGTACAAAAATATTCATGAATGCATAAATATGCATATCTAAAGCGCAACCGGTAAAATTACAATGAATAAGCTAATAATAGATGCAATAGACGTAAGCTGTCGGTATATTGTAGCGAATGGCCAGTCAGGAATCATTCAATAAATCGATATTTTTACTCAGGAAATTCTCCTTTTTCCCGCCACCCTCCACTCTCTCGACCGCGTCTACTCAGTCCAGTCAAGTCAGGTCTGGTTTTGGCTCACATATGCTTCAGTTGTCTGTTTACAGTTTTTCATATTCGGACATCTCTTGTGCCTATTTCTGTTGTTACTTTAAGTGCCAATCATTTATTCATCCAAGTGCCTTCAGCTATCTCATTAACTTAAATATTTTTTCTCAATTGAAAATCTGCGAATCCTATTTCTATCATGATTTTATCTGTACTCATTTTTCCTTTTCCTCCTTCTCTAAAGAGATGAATCTCGAAGGATTCATCAAATTGTAAGTAGAATTATTTTTTAGATCCTTTTCTTAATAGCACATCCTTTCTCCTTCTTTTTTTTTTTTTTTAATTCAAATTTCATTCTGATTTATTATCGCTCCAATCCTTTCGTTCTTATTCGAACCACCATACGGGTTTTCTATCTTTATTCCAAACTTTTATTATGACTATAAATAAAATTATTATTTCAATAAATAATAAATAATAATATACTATTACATCCGTGACTAATATCATTTGGGCTGGGACCGTATTCAACATCGTTCACATCTATGCCTGATTGCTTCCATTCGAGGAACTGTTTGGTGAATAGCGACCCAATAATGTAGATCAAAGCCGCCCCTGCAAGTGTTTAACATTTCAAAGGCACCTCCTGCAATAAGTTGTCAATGAATAGTCACTTTTAGCCATCATATTAACCTAGTTTAAAATACCTATAGGATTAAAATGTGTTAAGTTACATTATAACAAAATTTAAAAATGAAAAATACATATATGTTTGTTGATTTAGGTGAATACTTTAATATATAAAAATAAAGGCAGGCTGTTGGTATTTTACCAATTTATTTATTACGATGCAAATTTTCGGTCTACAAGCCATCCTCAGGCATCTCTGTAAAAGGTCCTTATTTAGTTTAATTTCTAACATATCACAAAATTAATTAGGCTACTTAAATATTATAATAAATACCATATACATACTAAAATTATTTAAAATACATATACTGTCATATTTAAGTCCAATCCGGACCAAGTCGAAATATACAGCGTCACTAAAATAAATAAATAAATAAATAAATAATTATAATAAAAACACAATAACAAAATTGAGGTTGGATCAAATTTCAATACAGTTTAAAATGCAAAACTCCTATTAAGTTGATATCAATAAAACACAACTTCAAAAATGAAATAACAATAAGGGAGCCATCTCAGTCATCACAGCCATCACAGGTGAAACTCCAAAGAAGAAGGCAATACAATGCTACAACTGAATAATTTACTAAGCTATTATTAATAATTATGCAACAATTAATCTACATACATTGAAACCCCCCGAAATACAATCTATTGATTTATAAATCTAATATTCATATTAGATTTAAATAAATCAAAACTTCAATTTAGTAGTTATATTAGCATATGTGCTATTCAAACCATTAGTATCAGATTTAAAATTGCACACTCTATTCAAATTTTTTGTTATGTATATGGACTCAAGTATTTTTCTTTTATGATTATTATTTTCTGTTGCAATAATCTTAGTATTAGTAAAATCAAAATTGTGCTTGTTTTCATGGCTATGCGTGGAAAGACCTGTAGCTTTATTATATTTTTTTATTTTGGAATTACAATTACTTCTATGTTGGCCAATTCTGTTTTTCAAATTTTGTTTAGTTTGCCCTACATAACAAGTCTGTATATTATTACCACTGTTTTTATTAATATTTCTACACTCAATGTATTAAATCTGATATATAACGTTTGTTTTGTCTTCTTTTGTTATTAGTATATATGGCATGATAGTATAAATGCATTTTAAATAATTTTAGTATGTATATGGTATTTATTAGAATATTTAAGTATAATTAATTTTGTGATATGTTATAAATTGAACTAAATAGGTGCCTTTTACAGAGATGCCTGAGGGTGGCTTGTAGGCCGAAAATTTGCATAGTAATAGAAAAATACATATTTTAATGTAGCCAGGTAAAATAAATTTTTTGGAGAGCTTTATAATTCTAAGATGGGGAATTTCTGGGGTAATTCCCAATGGAAAATGGAAGGAATTTTTGAGTCAGAATTGGAAATGATTTGTGGCAAAGATTAAATCAGACTGATAAGAAATATTGCTACAACTCATCAATACGATTGATGACTGTTTATACAGTTGCATAAATATCGAATGGAGAACAGCTAACTGAAAAATACACTGAAAGAACAGTGTATGTCATGATTATTTTAAATACTTAATTTTAATTACTAATATAATGTAAATTAAATTAATAAAATGAATCTGAATACAAAATTGCCGGTAGACGATATGGCTTCGGCTGACGTGACCATTAGGAGAAGGCTGAAAAAGAGCTGTATGAGAGATCTCCTTTCCTGAAGTAAAGGACTAATCCAAGAGTTTCGGCTGGATACTATCCTTCCTCATGCCTATCATGCCACGTATGTCTTTTATATCTAAACATTCACTTATTGCTGCTCTTCTATTAGGCAGGTGCGAATAACAACTTGAAAGATAAAAAAAAAGTTACTAAATTAATGAAATGTATAATAAAATATTAAAATAACTATTTTATAATTAGGGATTGATAAATTATTTGCCGCTTCTATAATTTTGTTTTTATTGAAATCTAGTTTCAAATGTTACAGATTCATCTTCAATTCAAGAAACACACAAAAATTCAAAATAACCAATTTAACATACAGTTTGGTATTATTATATATATTAAATTACATTTAATATAAATCAGTATTATAAAACATTAATGAATTATGTATTTAATTAATACATGCTGGTACATGTTCAATCAATGCTGGTTGGTTCTCACCAAGGTTTTAGTAGATTATATAATTATATGATCTACTATAAATTTATAATTATATTAACAATATAATAATTAAATAATTATATATAATCTATTTAAACCTTGGTGAATACCAACATGTATTTAATCTCTAGTCTTAATTCAATTCATAATTCATTAATGTTTTATAATACTAATTTATATTTAATTTAATTTAATATGTATAATAATATCAAACTGTATTTTAAATTGCATATTTTGAATTTTTGTGTGTTTTTAGAACTGAAGCTGAATGTATAACATTTGAAACTAGTTTTCAATAAAATCAAAATTATAGAAGTGGCAAATAATTTATCAATCCCTAATTATAAAATAGTTATTTTAATATTTCATTATAAATTTCTTTAATTTAGTATTATTTTGTTATCTATTAATTTGATATTCGCAACTGTCTAACTGATAGGGAAATGTATGGATATAAAAGATATACCGAAATTTCTATCGAATGTTAAATCAATACACGAATTGCGTTGAGTCGCAGAAGCGGATCCAATATAAGTTAGATTGAATCCGCTAACGACCAAGTCGACTAATGAGCGGTTTGCAAGATATTATTATTAAAGTCGCCTGTAATTATGCACAGCAATGTGATATACTTATACTGATTAAAAATTCGCTAATGTCGGAAAATTAGAACACTGGCTTGAAGGTTTAGACGAAGTATTAACGAACCAATGCGTTAAAAATTGGATAACTTAAAGAGAGGGAAAACTAAATATATATATATATATATATATATATATATATATATATATATATATAAATTATTTAGAATATAGAGAATTTCAGAAATAAAACCTTAGATCTCTCAAGTACCCGTGAATAACTAACCGGCAAAGGTTTCGTAAATTCAGGCATCCTCGGGAAACAAAAACTGAACCGATACAGCACATCGCACATCAACAGTTTAAAATATGTATTTAATTATCTTAGAGTTATGTGATGTCTCTATTGGGATAGTGTTTTTTGGCTGTTAGCGCAAGATGGGCTGTATCTGGTTTGAATTTACTTAATCTCACACGTTATATTCCTCCAGGTATTATTATTATAACTTATAAGTTACACGACTTATGTAACTTACGAGAAAATAACAGAGCAAACTTAATTAACAGTATCATGATGCCGGGAGACAATTGGTCTGCTCCTGAAAAATTCTGCTTATCAGAGGTAGGAAGGAGTTCGCTACCTCCATCAAACCTGCAACAATACTCAAACACTGGCACCCACCTTCTTTTATTTGTGGTGGTTTAGATTTTCCTCTCTTTATTTATTCTGTTTACATTTTATTTAATTATCTATTGATTCATTTTTTTAATTGTCAATATTATTTAATTGTATATTATATATTATTGTTTTGTATATTATATATTATTTTATTTTGTATATTATTTAACTGTGTTGTTTACTTTAATTGTCACATTCACACTGTATATACAACTATGCATACAATAAAATAAATTGATAAAATAAAGGACACTGGTGATAAATAAATATACAATGTTAACAAAAGAAGAAGGAATAAAATAAAATAAAAAATAGAATAAAATAAAATAAATACAAATTCTAGATTACATTCATACATATATACATTCTGCCCAGGGAACTCCCAGCCATGCCCTGCCCTCCACTTGTAGATGACAAGGCAAGACTCAAAGAGGTCCCAGCGCTTCTCTCTGAGCTGCATCACTGGATTAAAGCCAGTGGAGACTGAGTGAGAGCACTAGGGCCACAGTCGCTCAAGACTTGAGCCGAGGATCTGGCTATTGCCAGGACTACAATAGTATATTTACAGAAGGTCTCGTGGTCACTGCCGCTTCAACCTACGAGGAGGATTATAGGGATGGCTTGAGCTGGATAGGGATTGTGCTAAGGGATTAGGATGGCAGCTAAGGTTCTGGTGAAAGTTTGAAAATTTAGATGGAATAAGGTCAAGTACAAATGGGATGTTTGTTGTCTATTGAAAGATGTGATGTTCTGTTCAATAGTCTATATAACTGGCCATATCTTCGGTTGAGTTCTTGTCTCTTAAGCTTGGTATGTGGGTTCCATGTCAGTCTTTTGTCTAGGAGGAAACCAAGATACCGAGCTGTGTCGGAGGTGGGAAGTGGAATGGAATTGAAATGGACTGGAGGACAGGGTCTGCGACGGAGTGTGAAGGTGACATTTTTACATTTGAATTCATTTACTTTGATGCTCCAATGGTTGCACCACTGTTCAATCGAGGAGAGGTGTTTTTGGAAATCTCACACTAGAAAATAAAAATCAATTCTTACCTAATAACATTTTTTATTATTTTTTAATTATTTTTTGCAATGATTAGTTAATTGATATTGTATATAATTAAGCATTGAATAGTAATATATAAGTTCTTTTTTTCTTCTTGATAATTGAATGATTTTAACAATAATTTGAGTAAAGGATATTATAACCGCAACTACTTGGGCCCCATGCCAGCAGTTTGGAATTTAGACACTCCTGATGAAGAGGTGATGTTGCCTTGATAGGACTGTGCTCTAGAAGCTTGAGAGTTTTTGGCAATGCCTTCTGATTTTACGCCGATACCTCTGGCTACAGACCGCTGCACATCCCGTGAAGAATTCGCGTGTCGATAACTCAGCTTTTCAACGTGCTGGTAATCCTGTTTCTTGGGCATCTATAAAAAAAAATCGTTTAAATTGATGAGGTTTGAAAGTTTTAGAAGTTCCGTAGAACATAAATAAAATATCTGATGTAGTCAATACACGACTTCCTTGTACGCCTATAGAACTATAAATCGGTGGTTCAAAAGGTGATCCTGAATTTGTTTACTAGTTTCTGAAGATTACAGTATCTCAAAAACGACACTCGGCGTCCCAAAATCCATCTATTGACACACACACACACACACACAAATGGGGAGGAAAACCAGTATTTTACACTCAATTTTAACACTTAAAACAAGTAATAAAAATGTTTAATAGGATTGGAAACCAAATTGTGTTTGTAACCTTTATTGCCGAAACATATGATTTATGTATTTAATTTAAATGTAATTTTTGATGTAAGTTTATTAAGACCTTCAGGTAAAGTTCCCTTTTCGGCTCATCAATTTTAACCAAAATATAGTAAATACATTCATATCGATATAAAAGTGCTATTTACAAAATGAGAGATGTTTCACATTACATTTTAATATAATTTTTGATGAAAGTCTAATATGACCTACAAGTAAAGTACCGCTTCCGGTTTTCCAATTTAAACCAAAATCTAGTGTGTTATTTAAATCAATATATAAGTTATAAATACTAAATTGGAGAAGTTTTGCATAGTATTTTAATATAATTTTTGATGGAAATCAATTATGACCTTTAAGTAAAGTACCACTTTCGGTTTGCTAATTTTAACCAAAATTCATTATATTATTTATATTAATATGTAAGTCTTATATATAAAATTTGAAAAGTTTTGCGTTATATTTTCATAACGTACAAGGAAGTAAAAATGTAGGTATATGCCAGTGCGGCAAGGCCCTTCTCTGGACGCTGAGAGTAAACCTTATGACAGTTAACCTTATGACAGTTATAATAAGGCCGAGAATTCCTACTTAGTAATTCATTTAAATGAAAAAAAAATATCTGATGTGGACAACACATGACTTCCTTGTACGCCTATTAAACTATAAATCGGTGTCTCAAAAAGCGATCCTTAATTTGGTTACTATTTTCCGAAGATTGCAGTATCTCAAAAACGAAATGTGACTAGATTAAAGCATTGGAAATCGACGGTTTAAACATTTTAAGCGGAAGAAACCGCTTAACTTAAATTTGATTCTCCTACTGCAGACTTGTTCAGCCCACAAATGGGGAGGAAAAAAAGTATTTTACGCTCAATTTTAACTCCGAAAACAAGTAATAAAATTGCAGTGGAAAAAAAATCGCGTTATAGCCTTTATCACCGAACCATATGGTCTCTGTAATAAATGTCGATATTATTATGACCTTTAAGCATAGTACCCCTTTCGGACCTTAAATTTCAACCAAAATTCATTATATTAATTATATTGATATAAAAGTCTAATTTACCAAATTTGAGATGTCTTACGTCGTATTTTAATATAATTTTTGGTGAAAGTCTAATGTAACCTTCAAGTAAAGTACCACTTCCGGTTTGCCAATTTTAACCAAAATCTATTATATTAATATAAATAATATAATATATATAAGATTTACATATTAAATTTGAAAAGGTTTACGTTTATATTTAATATAATTTTTGATGGAAATCAATTATAACCTTTAAGTAAAGTACCACTTACGATTTTCCAATTTAAACCAAAATTTATTATGTTTTTTATATTAATATTTAAGTCTTAAATTTAAAATTTGAGAAGTTTTACATTATATTTTAATATGGTGTTTGATGGAAATCGATTATGAACTTCAAGTAAAGTACCATTTCCGGTTTGCCAATTTTAACCAAAATTTATTATGTTATTTGTATTTATATATAAGTCTTATATATAAAATTTAAGAAGTTTTGCATTATATTTTAATATAATTTTTTTATGGAAATCAATTATGACCTTCAAGTAAAGTACCACTTCCCGTAATCATGTAGTTACCAAAAAGGGAGGTTCACAACTACATTTTTCAGTCTCCTCCTCGGAGTTATAGCAATGTCTCTAATCAGTACATTGATATGTCCGTGTAAGTTATTATAAAATCATTGATAAACAGTCATGATATGTTTGTTGATTGTTGATAGGTGTAATGTAGGGTTTTGTTTGTAACGTACCAAGGTGTTAAACTTATATTAAAACAAAAAATCATATTGAATAAAATTTGTATCATTAATGGAAATGATACCTCTTTGTAAGAACTTTAAAAAAAATATTAACTAAAAATGTAGTTGTGGCAACTTTAAGATTAAATGTCTCAAAACACACTTTCTGTTACATACGTCCTTCATCCATTAATCACTTCAATTATAACTTGATCACATTTTATTCCTTCATAAAATTGAAAGAATATATATATTATGTGTGCGTGTTTATAACAATGATATATAAAAAAAGAAAAAAATAAGAGAAATATATTTTAAATTATACTAATGAAGTATTCGCTATGACGCTATTCGCTAACGAATGATCCAGTTTTTGTTGGGTAAATAACTGTTTTAAGTAGGTCACGGATGAAGGATTTTTACAGGTAAACCAAGGTACCTATTTCTACTAAAGCCAATAAAATTAAATTTTGCGTTCATTTTATTTCTGGCATATTACATCTACTGAACGAATGATTTTTTTAAATGTATCAATTATTGTGAGCTATATTCTTGATTGAAATGTATATGTTTTGTTTGGTCTCATTTATGTTCCTATTCAACTATCAAATCATGAACTGCTTTATGGTTTTAAAATACTTTCATGCAGGTTCTACAGAGGTGTCAGCTGCGTTAGGACGAAATTTCAAGCTGATTGATTGGCCCCTCCGATTAGAGTGTACAATATTCTGCTCATTCTATACATGATACATTTTATACAATTTATATATATACATGCTAATTTATTCCCTGAAACTTACATTTCCTAATAATAATTTTAATAAAAATTTCATGAAGTTATGGAGATAAATTATAAACATTAAAAAAAAAAAAACGTAGTGATCAATAAAAAAAATGTAAGGGTTGTGGTGAAATGGACAGAAAATTAAGCTTCAACCATATTAAATGGACTGGGGAATACGCATTATACAAATTTCGCATTCAAAATTAAATCATTTCCAGTGCTTAGAAAAGCATGGAATTTGCACCGTTCAATCCAGGAATGAATCTAGAATAATTACATTTTCATCAATGGAGTTGTTTTTTTTCATTTTTCCATCAGTGACTCCCTTAAGTGTCTATAATAAAGGTTCTAATGAGCTGAATCTTGTATAAATAATAATAAACGCTTCTTAAGGAACAAGTATTTGTTATTACCAGTAATTCAATCGGGTTTGTTCTATTATAGTTTATAATATTCGGTTGATAATATTGCAACGAATTATTAATTAAAGGAGGAGCAATTATGGCTTTCCAATTATGTTTATTTCGTGTTCACATCACAAATTATTACATTTTTGATATGTCTTCCGGTATTTTGGATACACAGAATTTGGGGTTTAATTATGTTAAATATATCACATCTATTAACTGGTATTTAAATTCTTTTGAATAGAATCGAGCTTGATTTAACTCTTAGATGGTAACATCTATGTGACTTAAGATTGGCCTATACGATCGGTTTTTTTCATTCATCCGAACCGTCGGTTAGGTACGAAGAATTATACTCCCCTATACCATGGTTTTTTTCATCCATTCGAACCTTCCATCCACTCTTTTTAATTGATTTCATTAATTTATTTGTTTCATCTCCTTTTTAATTGGTTTATTTTTAATTTATATACAATAATCAAAAACAATTAAATTAAAATCTAATTATTACTCGTTTAAATTTCCACCCCGACCAAAGTTCATATGTTGAGGAAATTAAAAAAAAAATAATAATTATAGTTCAAAGTTGGCAATGTTTGAGAAGATGGTTTGTAAAAAAATAAAATAAATTTGAAATGTTTTAATTGATACTTTATCGATTTGGTTTGGCGACAACATTGCTGATTCAATTTTGATAAAAGTTTATCTAAAATGGATCTATAATGTACGAAACAATACATAATGTTTTTCGTCGGTTTTGATCAATGGTTCGACACGCCGTTCAAAACCGATGAAAAAACCGATCGTGTAGGACCTAGACAATAACATCCGTCCGTGAGACTAAGGTTTTTTTTGGCAATTTGTATTCCCATCATTTTGATATTATAATTGGATTTTGGGTCTGTATTTAGGCTATTTTTGGTAGCATACAATTATTATGATCTCTATAAAATGTTATTTAGTAAAGCTTAATGAAATCTAATCTAGAGTCAAATTTCTGATCGATAAAAAATGGAATAAAATAAAAAATGAACAAATGTCAAATATATACATGATTCAAAAGTAGTTATAACATCAGACAAATTTAAAGATTTTGTACACTCATATTACAGATATTTTTAACTCCAAGCAATTTGGGTTATCGCATTTCACACAATTGTAGTTCGTCATGCTATTTTTTGTTTTTTATTAAAATATAATGCAAAAATTCACAAATTTGGCATATGAAAGTTATATGTTAGCATAAATAACATAATAGAATTTGGTTAAAATTGGCGAACTGGAAGTGGTAATTTATCTAAAAGTCTCAATAAATTATCACCAAAAATTATATTTGAATATAATGCAAAATTTCTAAAATTTGGTAGTTTAAATGATTTTTAATTTATAGGGATGTTAATATATTATAATAAATTAATTTGCGATTGACATTTTCCCTTTGATCTATAACTTTATATTTAAAAAAAAAAAAAAATTATAACATTGGTTACGAGGTTTCGAAGTGCATTTTCGTCATCAGGATATATATGCTTTCTACAATACAATATATATACTATTAAATACACAAATATTAATACCTGTATATATATTTATTGCCTATGGGTAATATAATATAATATAATATAATTTTATTAAGTTAATATAAATAACATACTAGATTTGGGTTAAAAATAGATAACCGGAAGTGGTACCTTATCTGAAGTTCATACCGATTTTGATATATAATAGGAAAAAATTAACCAAATTCAGGATCACTTTTTGAGCTACCGATTTATAGTTTACACGAAAGTCATGCGGTGTCCAAATCAGTTATTTAAAAAAAAAAATTATTTATACCCTCCAACCCATGAAATTGACTTTTCTCTTCCGTTCCCCCTCCCCCCACATAAATAGACAACCTGTCCCAAATTACGACACTGGAAATATGGTTACTTTGAAAATAATGCATGCATAGTTATATTTATACCAAGCATATCTGAAACTAGTTGGAATAGAGATAACTCTAAAAATAGCCTACCTCTGCAATAAAAACAGAAGATATTTTGACTGTGACTGGATTGAATGCAGTTGTCGAATGGCGCTGCACTCTCAGATTGTTGATGTTTATGTAGCTTCCTTTCTGCTGCATGAAGATAAGGTTGGAATTCTGTGAATCACATAAACAACCTACGCAATACTCTGACTCACAGAGGTTAAAAATAACTGCGCTAGATTATCATTGCTAGTGGAATAAAAAAAAAGAAAAGGAATTGATAAAATGTTATTTTTATTTGTACCGTTTTATTCGAATGTCATACAATAATAAACAAACCAATAACCGACCATCAAATATGGTTCAGAAATTAATTTTTTTTTTTGGTTCTGTTATCTCCTCGGTGAAGAATTCTTTACCGCGATCTGGAAGTTATTTTTTTTTTATTAGTTTAGCTTAATGCCTCGCGAAGCTTCTTTTATCGGACCCAGAGAGATAAAAATCCGAAGGTTGGAACTCTCAGCATTATTTGTTCCGTATGAGGTCCAGCTTTTGAGGCCCGGAATTATACCTAGGCCCACTTGGTTCTAGGAACACACGCTAAACAATATTTATTTAAGGTATAAAGAAAGTGTTAATGATGAGTTAAGAAAATATTTCATTTTCATAAGTGATGCTATTATGCAATAAAATTTAAAAATTGCCATAGAAAGATTATTTTCTTGAGGAAAATTGGCAAATCGATCTCCCTCATGCTCTCCAATGGCATGAGTAGCAAGGATGTGAATAAAATAAAATATAAAAAATCGATATATATATATATATATATATATATATATATATATATATATATATATATATATATATATATATATATATATATATATATATCGATAGTTCTCGAATATATCAAAATAGTAGCTTGATAAATCGAAAAAATAATGACGTTTCGATATATCCGGCCTCGATATTTTTAATTTTTTTAACCTTTAGGGATGTTGGAAAAATATCGAAATATCGATATTTTAAAATAAATATATCGATACTTTTGTCCAATAGTTTTAACTCCATATGTCGCAATATTAATATAAAAATTTGAGTATTGGAATTTTCAAAAAAGAATTAAATGAACAAAAATAAAAAAATGTCTACAAGGTCAATATATTTGGTAGGTTTCAGTCACTATCAATTCAATTGTGATTTTCGTCTTCTTTTATTTAAAATATTTTTTTTTCTCTTGTTCTACTATTTTCAAAACATTCCGGCCCGATATATCAAACTATTATTCCGGTATATTTGAAAACTATCGATAAGATATATATATATCGATATTTTTCTTTAATATTTACATCGCTGGCCAGAAACCGTTAAAAGAATTGCTAAATTGACAGTCACTATATATAGTAACACCAATATACCAAAACACAACCTTTTTTTGTTGTTTGTGTGATAAACCCGCGGTTTTTTTTTTTTTTTTTGGAATAAATATTGGTTTTCGATACTCAAATCTTAATATCGATATAATTATATATAGAATAAAAAGTCTCGAACAAAAATATCGATATATTGATATTTTTTCAACATCCCTAGGGCTTCAAAAATGGTTGTGTCTATGTGCGTCCCAACTTTAACTACGACTCTGTTTTTTTTTTTGAAGAAGATGAAAACTTTTCCTCGGCTATCCCGGACATTTCCTCATCGGAACTGGCTTGAGTTTGTTTATTTTTTAAGATTATTTTTACGTAATTATTAATCGAACAGCTGACTGACACTGTTCGCAAGGTTACCGACTTACAAAAGTTTAAGGCTAGGCACGCACGACCGACTTTTTGTAGGAAATTACCTCATGTCATTAGTCCGACGTTTGTTGGATCCCACCTACTGATTGCATAAGAGATTCCAATTTTATATTTGAATCCCTCCGTTTCTATTTATATGATAACTGTGTGCATTGGAAATTGAAGTTAATTTTCTAAACGTGGTGCAAGAAAAAAAAATTCATTGCTAATTCATCCATGAGCTAGTCAGCGATTGCTAAAGGGTCAATTTTACTTAATGCAAAATGGCCTCGGGAAACATTCTGACAAGTTTTGATAATAATAAAAGTAATAACTTCCACAACTTCTTCTTTGCGTTCTTTTCCGGGGTACATTGGATGATCTGTGTCGAATAGTACACGTCTTTTTTCCACCTGATTTATAATAACATCGGTATTAATTATTAATGTTCACATTGATCGCGATAAATCGAGAAGACGGATAGGTCCAGACTAATGAGGATATAGATTAGAATTGGACTATGGGATCGCCCTTTCAAAAGGGGTCCTTACAGGTTTGTCAAGGCTAGACAAATCAAACGCCAAGCAAAACGGTAAACATGTACGGTTTACAGAATCTTAGCCATATCACTGGCGGTCGCCGCACTAGCGCCATTTGTGCTAACGAATTGCTTTGTATTCAATTGTAAAATTCGTATTCATTGGAATTATTACTGCTTTATTTGGACATTATTATAAATTATTAGCGCTATCAATTTCCGGTGGTTTGGGGTAGGAAGTTGAAGGCAATAATAATTCCAATGAATCCGAATTTTACAATTGAGTCCAAAGCAGTTAGCACAAATGACGTTAGAGAGCGCTACTGCGGTGACCGCTACTGATAACGCGGCTGCATTGTAAAGTTTAGCCTTTCTAATGATTTTGACAAAAAGTTCCACATTAAAGATTGAGACATGTTGAATTTACAGAAACAAACAAGCTGACAGACTTCAGAAATAATTTAAAATAAGACAGAGAAAGAAGATAATTAATAATAAACAAAAAATAAATATGCAAACCACAAAACCGTAACTCCGTTACCGTTGAGCATGAAATAATCAATGAAAGTTTATTTGTAGTCCATGTGACGGTTTGACTTTACGAAAGAGGTATAAGCACAAGAAGTTAAGCGGGCATAGGATTTTTATATCGTATTTTTTGCTCAATATACTTTTTTTTTTACGAAATCTATTTACAATCTTTTTTTTCTTCATTTTTGGATATTTAAAAAAAACTTTTATAACCGATAATGTAAAAAAAAAATCGGTAAAAACCGGTTATTTGATGCCAAAAATCAGATTATCGGTTATAACTGACCGGTTTTTGGCATCCATAGCCTGCGGGGCCCCTAAATTCCTTCACTAAATATGCTTGTCTGTATCTTTATTGAATGATTATACTAGATTTTTTATATTATAATTGACCAACTTACACACCACCCCAAATAGTTTGACATATATAATTAATATAAAAGATATTTGTGTATTTCAATTACTGTAATTCAATTCAGGAGCCAATTTTCAAATAAACGAGAAAAAGAAAATAAGCGCCTATTGATTTGATGTGTCCCATTCAATCTAGACTTATGGAACATCTCCAAATATTCATGAATACTGAGATATGAAATGTATGGAGCAATTTAATCTTCTAAGCAAATGATTTGAAATATTCTCAAGAAATCTACGCATAATGCTTGATATTGGTTGCCTGGAATACTAAATATATATTGGCTGTGGGGAGTTGTGATGAGTCGTTGAATAAAACATCGAGTAGGCGTTTCCGATTTTACCCGTTGAAAGAATATCCAATGAGGACCTCATTCGTTATATTAGCGATAATAGAACTGATTTAGAAATCATGGAAGCACTTCATAGAGATTTATCAATCAGTAAATGCATGATCTTTCGGCTCTTTCTTCTTCTGGAATGTGGATCGAAGGATTACAACTTAGAGCAGAAGTCCCAACCCGTAGCCAATGCAATCCTTTTACTGTTAAAAGCCCTCTTGATCTAATTTACCGACTTCTGTAATACTTTTCTTGAATATCACTTTATACTTATCACATATCCGAAGCATTTTTCTTTATCTAACATACATTCCTATAGCCTTGTTGAGATATTATTTTGACATAAAAAAAAAACGGTTTATAAAGTGATTAATAACAAAATAAACGTTAAAAATTAACAAATGTAAATAAAATATAATTAGTTGACATCCGCATGATGGTATAGAAGGATCAATTTAATTAGGGACTAATAAATTATATGCTACTTCTATAATTTTGTTTTTATTGAAAACTAGCTTCGAATGCTATACATTCATCTTCAATTCTAAAAACACACAAAAATAAGCAATTCAAAATAAAGTTTGGTATTATTATACATATTAAATTAAATTTTATATAAATTTATGTTGAATTATATTATAAAATATTTATATTACATTTAATTTAATATGTATAATAATAACAAACGTTATTTTGAATGTGTGTGTTTTTAGAACTAAAGATGAATGTATAACATTCGAAACTAGTTTTCAATAAAAACAAAATTATAGAAGTGGCAAATAATTTATCAATCCCTAATTAAACTATTTCAGCCTACGAGCCTTCCTTAGGAACAAAAAAGCAAGCTAGAACCAAGCCAAGGATTAAAGTAATAACTAGAAAGAAAGTATACAAAATATAAAAGAGTAATACAAAACAAATAAGGAACTCACCTGCGACTAATTATAACTAAATATTAAAAACAAAATCACACACATAATGAAATATTAGAAACCAAATAGATTTGATTCTTTTCTGCTCTATTTATTTTTATTTGTTTACATTATCCACAAGGAATTTGATAATTGTAACGATATCATAGAGAAATATGTCGACATCACGTTATATAAGGTTTTCAGTAATTTTTATTTATGGTTCCAGTATTATCAAGGTTTTCATAAGGTCAGTTAAAATCACCCAAAACAGAAGAGGAGGTCTCGTCAATCGATCTGCAGAAGGTTTCTGCTGGCAAATTTGCATTCTTTTGATTCTCATAAGGGTTTAGAGTGTAAAGGAGGCAAATATTCTTTATCAAGAGATTTAATCCTGCAATGGTAAGATTTGAGGGTGGAACAAAAAAGGTAAGGCTGGCTCTATCTGGCTTGACAATGATTAATTTAAATTTTTGAGCTATCTAATTGACTTTGGAGAAAATGATACTCAAAAATTTACTCTAGAGCATTTATTACTGAAATAATTGATAAATTATCTGCCATTTATATAATTTTGTTTTTATTTAAAACTAGTTTCAAATGTTATACATTCATCTGCAGTTCTAAAAATACACGTATTAAAAAAAAAAAAAAAATAAAAATTAAGTTTGTTATTATAATATATATTTAATTAAATTTAATATAAATTAATGTTATAAAATATCTATGAATTATGAATTTAATTAATATAAGAGATCAAATAAACGTTGAAAACAGTCTCAAATTAAATATATATGAATCACTTGAAATAATAAAATCCTTCAAACCCAATCCGGATTTTTGCTTAAATGACCAAATAAATATCTCAAATAGTCCACTCATAAATGTATTCCCATCCATAAAAGAAAAAACAATTACTCAGCGGAATTACTGGGAAAATTTCGATCCCTAAACCGTACAAACACCTCACCTTCCTTCCATTACAGTAATTTGCATTACTGGTTCATTGTGAGAACAAACAAATGCAACCTTTTCTGTTTGATATAATCTGCTTAAACATTGGTGAGTACCAACATGTATTTGATCTCTTGTCTTAATTAAATTTATAATTCATAAATGTTTTATAATACTAATTTATATTACATTTAATTTAATATGTATAATAATACCAAACTGTATTTTGAATTGCTTATATTTGAATTATTGTGTTTTTAGAACTGAAGATGAATGTATAACATTTGGAACAAGTTTTCAATAGAAACAATATTATAGAAGTTACAAATACTTTATCAATCCCTCATTAGATTTATCCTTCTATACCATCATGCGGATGTCAACTGAAATAGTTGCTGTTCTTATAAAAATATTTTACAAAGGTGATGAATACTTTTAAAAAATATGTAAAAAGTCAAGTACTCTGTATTGTTGCTAATACTAGTCCAATTTAGATGATTTTTTTTTAAAAATAAATAGTAACTGTTTGTAACGTTCAGTTTGAATTAACACCTAAAATACAAATTAACCTTTAAAATAATAATCTATAATTTGTTGTTCAGCCTCATTTGTTTCAGACATTTTCAAGGAATAAGTTCAAAACTATAATTAATTTTTAAAAACGGCAAAAAAGTTGCACGTTTTCCCCTTTCCCTCCCATTTTATTTACAAAATAACGTTTTCACACAATAATTTTAAATTTATTAAATTTTTCGTGTAGTCAACATACTTTCATGAACACCTGTTCTCTTAGCCATTAATTTATTTTACTGCTCCATACCTATGATTCGTAGTTGTGATGTTAAATGTCCAAATGTCTTTCCTCAATATTCAGTATATGTAGAGAAAAATGACTTTTTCATATCGAATATTTCGTGAAATTAGCGCGTTCAAACAAACAAACTCTTGAGCTTTATATGTTTGTATATATTAGGTACTTCGAATTTTCCACATTTTTTTTTTTTAATTTTGAATTATACGCTAAATAATGTTTCATTTCATTTTAACTTTCTTTCTTGCTTTTTCTGGCGTATGTACTATGTATGAAATGTTAAAGGAATTTTGCGCTATAGGATATAGAAAAACACGCTTTTCGGCAAAACAAGAAAAAAATACAAAAAACATCACAATCGATTTACCCGTTCTTGTGACAATCGTGGCATAAACACATACAAATCAATGGCCCTGAAACGCAAAGATCATTTAAAAATGAAGGTAAAAAAAATTGATCCGATTAAAATATTTTCCTTTCCTAGTAGCTATTGTTAAAGTTGCTTTCTTATATTTCTTACATGTAAGATTCTTCTCTAATTTGTAATAAATATATAACAATTAAGAATGCAGTTCTGCTGACAACAATGGAATTTCCAACAAAGCTTTTATAATCCCCAATACAATGAACGATCACTGGAGAGTCCAATATCGGGCTTAGGTCTTCCTACCTTTAAGCTGCAAGTTATTAGTATTTCATGGGACAGTTACTCTGAATCAGAACTGGCCGATTGTGAAGGGTCGAGACGCTTAACCTAGCGCTTATTAATAATAAGATTATTGTTAAACCTTTAATATTATATTATCGCCAATTCTGAAGACAAAGCTTTGGTCAGGTGTATAAAATTACATAGCTGGATGAATGGAGATGGCCCTTGGGGCCCAGGTGTCACACAGCCTGAAGGGATGTTGAGAAAACACCGATATATCGGTACTATCTGTAAAGGCTGTGTTTAATTTAGCCATCTTCTTAACGGTTTTTGGTTAGAGATGTAAACATATCGATATCCAGAGTTTTCATATATATCGAAATAAGATTCGACATCACTAGCTAATACCTTAGCAGAATACTTCAGACTCTGATTCTCCAATAGATCTTACAATGCTTTGTATACCAGCAGTCCGCATCATGAAAATATCCAGTTGCAACATGCAAGCCCATTAAACCTCCATATATCTTTACGTGAATTTAATGCTGCACTTAGGTCATGTAAAGAATGTACATGATTAAAAATCTTATATTCTTCAAGCAAAATTTGTATAAATAATTTCTTCAATGAGGCATTCAGCTTAGACTACTTTCCAGATGACGAAAGTAGGGCTTGCATCGTTCCTATAATGAAAAGAAGAAAATCAAAGGAACTAGTTTCTAATTACAAACCGATTGCTTTGACCAGCTGTCTATGCAAACTTTTTGAAGAAATGTCTTTGATTGAAATGGTGCATTTCATTTTTGAACGTATGGCATAGTGGATTCCGTACTGGCCGTATCACTCTAGACAATATAGCAAAACTAGAAACAGAAATATTAGAAGCTATGAATTCGAAAAAGCATCTGCATACAAGATTATCAGGCATCGAAAACGCGTTTAATTCCTTGAGAAGCTATGGCATTATTGTGATATTACTCAATATGGGTATCAACGGTAAAATTCTAAAATTCATCCAAAAAAAAATTAAATAATCGAAAATTCAACGTTCGATGTGTTACAGCAATTTCCGCAGAGTCTGAGCAACAAAACGGGGTGCCGCAAGGCAGTGTTCTTAGTCCAGTACTGTTTAATTTAGCTTTAAATAAAGTTGTCGAAGAAGTTAAATTACCAGTCAAAATTCTTATATATGTGGACGAACTAGTGATTTTTATGGAGTTTATGCCTTCGAATTTCATACACAACAACATCTCTCGAAAAGCAGTTTTGAGGAATTACTTCAAAAAGAAATATGTACTAACAACTTAATGCTGTCCGAAACTGACTAGAATATGTATTCTTTTCTCGTGTTGACTTCTCATTCCTGGCTGTATGGAGGAATCAAATTCAACGTTCGATGTGGTACAGCAATTTCCGCAGAGTCTGAAAAAAAAAACGGAGTACCGCAAGACAGTGTTCTGAGTCCAATACTGTTTAATTTAGCTTTAAATAAAGTTGTCGAAGAAGTTAAATTACCAGTCAAAATTCTAATATATGTATACGTCCTAGACGATCTAGTAATTTATTTGGAAGGAAAAAAAATTAGACCATCCACAGCTGTGTACAAAATTCAGTTGAAAAAGTTGTTGCATGGTTGGCAAGAACAGGTTTTGTAGTATCGTCCGATTTTATTTAATATATACATAAATTCTAACCTGGACAATATCAAAATGAACGGAAAATCAAAAAAATTTCTATCTATTGACATCAAAGTGTCAAGTATCTAGGATCTTTTGATAAAAGACCTATCTGGGCATCCTGTATCAAAAGTATTAGAACTGAATGCCTGCAGTAACTTAACCTGGTAAAAACAGTGAGTTACCATTCATGGGGAGCAGCCAAAACAAATATAATCATCCTATATAGGGGCCCTCGTCTACAAGAGATAATAAGTTAAGGGTTTTGGGGCCTTACATTCACCGAAACAGTCCAGATATGTTGTCCAGAAAAGAAGTAGGCTGAGGATTTGACATACTGGGCTAACCCTCGAGCATTTGATAAGAAAAGGGCCACTTATGGATCATTCATGGATTGCGTCACCTATGGAGTACCACTGGCAGTCGTTCAACTCCTCACCCATTTTATGCCTTCGAATTTCATAGAGAAACATCTCTCGAAAAGCAGTTCTGAGGAATTACTTCAAAAAGAAATATGTATTAAAAACTTAATGTTGTCCGAAACTTGTTGTCCGACCAGAATTTGTTTTCTTTTCTCCTGTTGACTTCTCATTCCTAGCTGTATGGAGGAGTCCAACGACATTTTGGAAAAAAAAAAAAAAAAAACTTAATGCTGTTCTTAAAGAAAACCAAACTATTCTTTAAAATTTAATTGCTTTGCAAATTCCTGACTTTGAAAGTGTAATATAGAGTGAAAACGAGCAAAAATTTTAAATAAACAAATATATCAATAAAATATACAAATATTTCGATAAATCGGGCTGCGATGTTTTTAATCTTTGAAAGCAGAAGAAGAAGAGTGTATTTACATTGAACAAGTCTTAGATTTGTAATAGCTACAATTTAATATTCATAAACAGCTTATCTCAAACAATAGTATTAATTTATTATAATTTGTTAATAAAAAATAAATAAATATATATATATATATATATATATATATATATATATATATATATATATATATATATATGAACAAACCCTTAGCTCCAACTCTCATAATTAATACTATAAGAATGTTATTGTTCCTACTATTAATTCCAATGTTTACTTTGATTAATCCTTTAATTTTTTATGACTTGAGTTGGCTTTATGGTGTCATTTACATTTTTAAAACGCACGAGCCGTGTCAGAAGAAAAAATCGTGATTCGCGGACTTTTGAGGCATTGCAATAAAAAATACATACAGCCGCCGAAGAAATTTGTGTGTAAAAGGAGAGTCGATTATCCATCGAAATACTGCCACACAGCCTAGATCAGGTCGGCCATTGATCGTCGATGATGACGTTCTTCTTGAATGTGTTAACCAGGACCCACATGCAATTACTCGTGATCAATCGATCGTGTTACTGTGAACAGCTAGATAGAATTTATGCAGTTTTGGGTGCAAAGTACCCCGCTTTGGTCTACAGGAACCAGGCCATTTTGCAACACGACAATGCTCCTGCACATTGTTCTAGTTTGACCAAGAAAAAATAATCGGAACTGCAAGAAGTAAACGTTTTGCCTCATCCTGCGTATAGCCCAAATATTGCACCATCTGATTATGGTTTGTTTAAATAAATGGCTCATTTTTCAAAAGGTCGGATCTTTGATAATTAAAAGGACGTAAAAATTGTATGCGAAAATTTCTTTGCCTCAAAACCGAAGGAGTGTACCGACATCAAATCCAATTACTGACAGAAAGATTTGTGAAAGTGATTTAAAACAATAGATTTTACTTTGAAGAGTAGTATTCAATAATGTTTAAAATATGTAATCTGATATAAAGCTATACTAATGCACAAGGACTATTGTAACAACCTAGTATATATATACATATATATATTAATACATGAAGCCGTGGTGACCGAGCGAAGCTAAGGTGTTTGCAATAGTTAATCAAATTTAAACAAGCGAGCGTGGTTAGAACATTGATGGGTGACCGCACGAATTTGGGTGACCACCTACCGGGAAAAATCCACGCAGTCCACGGCTATATCCCCTCCGTGTATGTGAGGTTGGGTGACCTCCTCCAGGCAGTCTGGGCTCCTGCAAGCGATAAAATGTCTGTAAGAAGACAACATCGCGCGGCAAAAGATCTGCATGGTCTACAGTGCCAACAGAAAGAAAAAAAAAATATTATATTTATATAATTTTTTTTCTTTTTATTGATACTGTAGACCATGCAGACTATTGGCCGCGCGATGTTTTCTTAAAAACTAAAGAAAACGTTAATTAAATTGCATAAACATAAAAAAATAAAAAGAACGAATAAAAATCAATATTGAAGGAATTACTAATAACCCATCAAAGTACACATCTATTAACATTTATTGTTAAAAAGACTCATTAGTAAGAAATGAATTAAATATGAATTTAAAATGAATTAAATTGATTGCATAAAAAATTTAAAAAAAGAATGAAGAAGATCACAATTTAATTAATAATGACAACCCTATGAAACGTATAGGCATTTTTTATTTTATTATTTTATATATATATACTATATATATATATATATATATATATATATATATATATATATATATATATATATATATATATATATAAATAACTACATAGCTCTACAGCCCGAGGTGGCCCTTGGCTTTCCTGACAACATTGCTCCAGTATACTGTGCACAGCGCTCTCGTCTTCCAGTTCCTCACACCGAGAACTGCTAGGTTCTTTTCCACATCCTGAATCCAACGTCTCCGAGGGCTTCTTATCCTCCTGATGCCATACATAGTTCCAAGGAGAGTCCTTTTTTGTATTCTGGAGTCGTACATTCGTGCAACGTGACCTAACCACTAAATTCTTCTCGCTCGTATAAAACGGACAACATCACAGGATCCGTATAGCTCATACAATTCACTGTTCTTTCGTACTTTTCATTCACCCCCTTTCATTACAAGTCCATAAATTTTCCGAAGAATCTTTCTCTCAAAAATATTTAAGGTATTTATTGTAGACGTGCTAAGGATCCATGTTTCCGCCGAGTCACTGATGTCACAACTAGTCTTACTAACGTTTTGTACAGTCTTATTTTTGTTGCTCGCGATGACCAGAAGTTCGCGAAGTAGGCTCGGTTACCTGTGATAATCCGTTTTTTCACTTATGATAATATTTCATTTTTGGAGTTAAGCTCGGTGCCAAGGTATGTGAATGATTTGACATTTTCGAAGGAGAATCTATCCATGCACAGATCTCTAGTTCTTTAGTTACTTTCTGTACATACATGCATATGTTTTTTTTTGCTTTCATTCACTTCTAAACAAACTACTTCAACTTCAGTTTTTAATAGTTTAAATACACCAATAAGAGATTGTTTATTCCTTGCCACTAAATAGATATCGTCAACTTATGCACATATTTGTGTAGACGGATGCAATACATCCCCGTCGGAGTTTAGTTTCCTAATGACAGTATGTAGTGGGGTATTAAATACCGTAGCAGATATTACGTCTCCTTGTATAACTCCAGTAGCGACTGGAAAGCTGTGACTGAGCATACACTTATTCAAATCTCGTAGATCACGTATCATGTTATTTCTATTTACACTATCGGAAGCACGGCAATAGTATATAAACTTTATATGAAGTTCATATTTATACTCCAAACATTTTTTCATTATTTGCCTCATTTCGAATATCTGATCCATCGTTCCCCTTCCACTGCGGATTCCGCAATGAAATATTCATACAAATGATTTTGTTATTTTAAAATCAGTGTACAAATCTGCCAAAAAATGGGAATCACAGTTTCTTTGAACTGCATACAGGCCTTGGCTCGTGAGTAAAATACCTTAATGCAGTTTTAATTTGTTTTAAAAACATTTTAGGTTTATTTTCAAAGGACATATAATTTAACAAAATAAGCTTGTAATGTGCATAGTTATTCCCTTTTGACCAATAAGGTTTAAAAAAAACCACTCCCTAAGATAACTAATCGGAAACATCTAAAAACAAACTGTTAAATTTATGGCCTCTATGTTGAAACTGTTTATGGACGGATCCGAATTTTTTTCCGCTCAGCAGAAGCATCATTTATCTAGATACGTCCCCGAATGTTTTGATATAATTTCAGAATACATTCAAAATTAATTCCACGCACCTTCATTATTGGTAATATTAATTACTTTCGCATTAAAAAAAATAATAGGGAATTCGCCGACTCGCTCGATATGATGAATCGTGGACAATATATTTTGTAGTACACTTCTTCTCATGGATATAATTTAATATTTAAAGATTTTTATTGCGTTATTTTGACAGATAATGATATTAAATATCAAACTAAAACAATGATGAAGGCAATGATAATGGTTGTAATGTAATGCAGTTTATTCAATACTCCCATATAAATAAAATAAAGAAAGGTTATAACAATGATTTATTTCTCAATTGACTTCACTACATAGATATAAATGCCAGAGGTTCATGTGTTAGAACACTCGGCCTATCGTGGGGGAGTTATATATATCTTGTGTGTATATATATATATATATATATATATATATATATATATATATATATATATATATATAAATTTATATATGTATTATTGTTGTATATATTATAATGTGAAATAAACTGTAAAAATCACTGAGGAAGAAAAAAAAATTGACTTCAGCAAATATCGCTATTCCGAAATTCGCTCCGCTACCAACTTCAGTCCGTGTACCTCCAGACCATATTCATCAGTTTATATCATTGCTGAACACCTGGAAGAATATCGAAGTCGTTTTTTGAAAAATGCTTAAGCGCCGAAAATTCGAAATTGGGGTTTCAATTTATTAGGAGACGTAAACACCAGCTCTATCAATTCCCTCTCATTATGTATTGAAAAAAAATTGTAAATTGTCTAAAAACCTACTATTGATGATTTTTTTTTATTTTTTCAACCAAAGCAACTCTGTGAGAGAACCGTTTATTTATTTAACATACTCTGAGAGCACATGGCTTTACAATAAGCCTTGTAAGAACTTATTGATATTTTTACATGATAGTGACATAATTAATATTAAAATTTTGATATTTATATTAATTAATTAAAGATTAAAATTAAACATAAATACAAATTTTAATAATACAATTGATAGTTAATAATTAATAACTAATTTTAATAATACAATCAATGGTATATATATATATATATATATATATATATATATATATATATATATATATATATATATATATATATATATATATATATATATATATATATATATATATATATATAATATACAAAGAAGAAAATAAATAAAATAAAATAAGATTTTAGAGGTAATTTCCAATGTAATATTTTGAAAAAAAATATACTATTGATGATATAAGCATCAAATACTAACCAATTCTTGAAGTCTTAAAAATATATTAATTATAAACGTTTTGCCACCTTCATAAAGTCCTAGTGTATGCAACAAAGAATGAAATTAAAAAAAAAAATTGTTAAAATTTGGCGAAAAATCGTTTCATGTGTTTTTTGTAAAGTGTGCCTAATGGTGCTTACGCCTTTTTCAAAAAACGACGTAGATATGGTAATGCACTATGGATCGAGAAGTAAATAAGATTTTGAATTATCTTACTGTCCAGATTCGTAACCTCATTGGTGTATGGAGAACGAATATGCAGGAGGAGAAACTAATAGCAACGCATGACGATCATCGTAAATTCTGGAAGATAACCAAAAAAGCTACAGCATTAAAATCAGGCTTCACGAGGATAATAAACTATTGAGTTCTGAAAAACAGGCTACAAAATTAGCCGAGTACTACAGTGAGGTAATTAGTAAAAAGACCGGGATCGATACCCTCTCACAAATAAAGGGAAATAAAAAAATGCATGTTTGCTACTTACTAAGAGTTAAAAGCGATCCTTCGCAGAGCCCAAGGAAATAGGGCCCCTGGATGCGACAAAATACAAAGTGCACTATTGAAATAATTGCCAAGAAAAAGAATTATGTACTTGGTATCTTTCTTTCATTTCTATTTTACGTTAAGACATTTTTTTATTGTACCGAAGCAACTTATATTATTTCCGATTCCGAATCTCGGGAATATGTATTATAGGCCTACTTAATATGCACATCTAAAAAAAAAAAACTTTTTTCTTGACTTTTAAATTTGATTTATATAAATATAATAAAACTGCAGATGAGTCAGACTGATGGACTCAATAAGAAAAATGAGATATTAACTCTATACTTTACTTCATTGTGCCTCTATAAAATATTTAATTGAAAAGGAGAGGTGTCTCGCGAGATATGTATTGCATAGGGACATTTGCACGGCTTAATCCGGCCCTAGTGGCACTTAAATGTTTCCAATAATGACCTGATTACAGTTGTATTTTGTTTTTTGAGTTTTCTCTCTCACTTTTTGTGTATGTATATATAATATTTTGATTTTTTTTTTTTTAATAAATAAAACTTAATAAAACCATTTAATATCATGGAAATATAATTTAAGTAGAAGGCGTGTTGCTACGCTCTTTTGGATATAAAGATTGAAGGTTGTACATCGGCCTCCCTTTCCCCACTCAACTAACAGTGAATGGCAGAGGATCGTAAACAGGAGGAACTGCGGGTGGAGGGGGTAAGGGGCTTGTTTGCAGGAATGAAAGCTAGGATATTGCTCAATCGTAAAATGGAACAAGCTTCGAAAAGTGGGTACCTAAAAACCACTGGGATTATTGAAAGACCATAAAAATTTAATATTCGCTTCAAATAAAAAGGACTTATCATTTAACAAGCTCCCCTATAAGAAAATTATTTATTCCGAGCAATTTAGTTTTCTCTTTATAAATTATTTTTTTTAGTTTTATGCACTACATTGCCCCAGTAATGTGGATGCAGACCATAAACACCAAACCAATCAATTTGATATTAAATTTTATAGGAATAATTTCTATTTTATAACTGAATATTTTATTACTTCAAGATTACACGGGAATGCGAAAAGTTTATGTAAATAAATGTGGAAGTATTCATGCAGTTTTTAACAGTTGGCAATCAAAAAAATTTCTTTCAGCTATTCATTTCTTGCAACTTTATTTTTATTATAACAGTCTTCCTTATAATGAGCGGATAATGATTCGGATAATGAGCGTTTTACGTCAGAGAGATCCATGACTTTTTGTGGTATTTTGTGAACTAAAAAAATGTGAGTAAGGCGTTCAAACCTACATCACACCTCCAGAAGCCTGGAGAGGCGCTCTCATTGTTGGTCAGCGAGTCCATCGGACTTAGTCGGGATGAATTTCCAAGGAATTTCCACCGACCATCCCCACATCCGCCACCCGTGGGACGCTCCCCTACGCGGTAATGAGATCCGCGCGAGGACAGTCTTCCTTATATGAAAAAAAAATCGTGTAAGAAGTAGACCTATAATTAAGATTGAGGAATAGGAAATTAAGAGGAAATAGCTATGCTTTCGTTTGTAGAAATGTTTCAAAATTTTGAGATTGAACGTTCGACAATTTTCCAGTACATATATTTTGAATTCTTTCTAATAATAATTCATAACGTGTTCATTGAATACTCGTGTTTATTATTGTTTCGGTGTATTTTAGCGATAGAAATTTTCTTCTAATGTTCACATGAAATTATTATGTTTTGATTTTATCACTTATTAACATTAACACTCAACTAATGGAAACCTGCTGCTTTTGTTGGAGCTAAGTCATAATATTGAGTTGTAATATAAAACTTTTTTTATAGATGTCCTTAATTTTATTGTCTATTAAATTTTTTTTTAATTATGTCATTTTTATTTTCCTGCAGATCTCATAACTAAGTATTAATTTGTAAGTAAAAGATTATTTTATTTAATACTATGGAAGTGAGAAGAAAATGAGGGTGGCGTACTTAGTGCGCCACGCGCCTGCCGTTGTCTTGTATTTGGGCGCGGCTAATGGCCGCGGCGAAGGTTAATGGCCAATATGCTGGGATAATAGGCCAAAATACCAGTAGAATAAAAATGAATCAACCACATATTAAAGTAACAAAAGAAACATCTTATTGCCTTACTTAATCCTCTATTTTAAATTTCTTTGGACACAAATAAGTGTTTCAACGTAACCGACGTTGGAATAGGCCGACCATTTAAGAAATACCATTTTAGTGCGCATGCGCCCAACAATAACTTTTTGTTATAGAAACTTAAAATCCAATTATTCATATAAAATCCTGGTAGCACCCAAAGAAATAGATGTTAAGTTGTTATTCGTGTATATATATATATATATATATATCATTATATATATATATAATGCCTGTCTTTTGCTAATGATGTTTCGTTTTAACAGAATATTTGTTAACGTAAATATTAGCATCTTAAAAGAACAAATATTATCATGCAATTATTAACATCTTATAACCTAAAAAAAATAGATATACAAATTAATCAGAACTATTATTACATAATAATAATTTAAAATAAAAAAGGATTTGTGAAGATAAAAAAATAAATGAAAAAATACTACAACCAACAGTAAGATAAAAGGGCCGAAGTGAATATAAGATTATTCCTAAAACCGCCAGTAAGGACAAATGAGTATTAATAGAAATTGATTTTTAAAATGTTATTAAACGTTTTAATGAAAATTAATAATTGTAACATATAACGATACCTTCCATTACATAAATTTTCTTCAACAACTTTGTCCCCAGATCACAATAAAGATAAATAGTATTAAATTATACGTTTCTTTGGACGTTTTGGGGATACTATTTCCCCCTCTTCAGCATCTTAATACAATAATAACAAATTATCTTTATAGGCTCACAATTTTAGTTATATTTACATTACATTATTTTTCAAGTTTTAATAAAATAGTCAGTTTAATTAAAATTAAACAAACATTTTCTTACGTACCTAATATCTCAGTATTGTTGGGTGAGGCAATTTATATACTACTCCATTAATGAAACATGGTCAATGATTACAATACAAGATATTAAACAATTTTAATATAACTTTTAATATGTATTGATATTGGACAATATTATCGTTATAGAATTTAAACTGACCAGGTGCGAACAAAAGAAATAAGGGACGAGCAGGTGGAGAAGGGTAACTGACAGGCGATGACAGATGTCACCACATAAGTGATAAGGGATAAGTTAATTTAAAAATCCTACTGAGAAGTTAACATTGTAACAATTCCAAAAGCTGGAACATCTAATCAATTTTAAGAACTGGTCCCCTTAGGCTTGGCTGGCCTCGAGGAAAAAGTGGAAAAGGTATGATTAAATTAGACTAGTTGGATAATGGTTCGCAGATACCGGCTGTCAGGACAAGGGGTGGAGCCATCCGATGAAATCCCAGAATTTCCTCCCTCTATAAAACTAGTCGGCCAATGAACATCGTTTTCAACTTTCTCTTAGGAAGAATAAGAGAGAAAGGGGGAAAGAAGCAAAGAGGTGAAAAAGAGGGACTTCTAGACTGGGCTTGGCTGAACGCTGACCTCGCCGGACTCAAGGGCGGAACAACGAGACTCTGAAGATGAGAAATGCGCTTTGGCTCCATGACTGAAGAGATGCAGGGGAACCCGAGGGAGAGATGCTGAGGAACCATCAACAACAACTAGTACAGATAAGAGATTTATGTTAAAACAATTAATGGCTGAGTCTAGGCTGAATCATTCCATGGTTAACTTTTTATTGTAATATTTTGTTATTTTAATTTTGAAGAATAAAGATGAATGTTAGCAAGGAGGTAGTTTTTTAGTAACCATGCCCATATTTAATTTGAATATATTTCATTAAGATAGCAGTAACTTTAATGAACATTATTATTAAACTTAAAGGTAGGAACATTATCTTGGTTAATTATTAAATAATGGTAAACACAAACCAGGCCCTTGGAAAGGTATCCAATTTAGAGGACAAGGTAAGAAATTCAAAAGTATTCATAAGGTTACTTAATTTTGGGATAATCATCCTCAATTATTGCCCAATGGCATCCCTATATATATATAGACTAATGTATTAGCAGCTAGATAGATATCAAACTCAACTCAAGTTAGAGAAAACATAGCACTTTATTCCAAATATCTAGAATAAACTAAAAGTCCCTCCTTTACATTTGAAGTAAATTGTTGGGATTTTTTTATGAATATGTTTTCTTTATCTTTGCATTTCAATAATTTTCGTTTTCTTATGTGATCAGTAATAAAAGAATAGCATAAGGAAACGAAAGTTACTGGAATGTAAAGATAACCTCAAAGTAAATTAAAGAAAAACCAAATGTTACGAATTAGAACTACCAGAGGCTTTGAAAAAACATATCCAATCACAAATTATACAACTTTTCAAAGAAAATAATAGCATAATAGTACAATAAACATATATTAAATCAAAACAATCAAATAATATCACGGGCACAAAACAAAAACTTAATAAAAACAGATAACCACAAATACAGTTTCCAATTTCATTCAATTGTTTCTGATTGTTTGAATAAAATAAAGAATAATAACTACACAATAGGGTAAAAATACAATTAAATTTCAAACCATTCAACCAATTAGCTTAGTTAACAATTAAATTATTTTTCAAATAAGCATCTGAAATATTTTTTGAATTATCAAAAAAAAAAAAAGGAATTTTCGTGGGAACATGTGTAAAAAGTTCAATGCGCTGTAACTAGGCTAATTATGGTGTAATTTCAATGATTTTATGCTTTTGTTTTGTAGGGCATTTAATTTTCTTTCAAATAATTACTGTATGCGTTTTGAGTTATGCGCGAATAAATTTTTATTTTCTTCATATCTTTTTTTTCTGATTTTAAAGATGTGCTACATAGGAAAATTAAAAGTGGTTTTGGGTAATTTTTTATAGAAATCGTTTGAGCAGTTTTGACACTAAAGTCTATAGAGAAATATGTTCATGTAATATTTTGTGTCCATAGAAATATATAAATTAACACTATTGTGTTTTATTGTGGCCTGGGGACAAAGTAGGCGAAGAAAATTTATCTAAATTAGCTTATTATAATGTTTGTGATGTATTAGTTGAAATATAATTACATTATAATGTGATTTAAATACATTATAATGATTATTGTCACAAATTTTAGTTCTGAAGATGGACACTTATTTGAATTGTAATTTAAAAATATCTGATGTGGACAACACATGACTTCCATGTACGCCTATTAAGCTATAAATCGCTGGCTCAAAAAGTGATCCTGAATTTAGTTACTAGTTTCCGAAGATTGCAGTATCTCAAAAACGACACTCGGCGTCGCGACATCCATTGACACACACACACAAATGGGGAGGAAAACCAGTATTTTACTCTCCATTTTAACACTTAAAACAAGTAATAAAATTTTTTAATTGGATTGTAAATCAAATTGCGTTTGTAACCTTTATTACCGAAACATATGATTTATGTATTTAATTTAAATATAATTTTTGATGGAAGCTTACTATAACCTTCAAGTAAAGTACCGTTTTCGGCTCACCAATTTTAACAAAAATATAGTAAATACATTCATATCCTCCTAAAAGTCCTATTTACCAAATTTGAGATGTTTTCATTATATTTCAATATAATTTTTGATGAAAGTCTAATATGACCTTCAAATAAAGTACTACTTTCGGTCTTCCAATGTTAACCAAAATTTATTATATTATTTAAATTAAAATTTAAGTTATAAATACTAAATTTGAGAAGTTTCGCATAGTATTTTAATATAATTTTTGATGGAAATCAATTATGACCTTCAAGTAAAGTACCACTTCCGGTGATCAAACAGTGACCAAGAAGGGAAGTTCACGACTAGATTTTACAACAATCCTAAATACAAAATTTCAACTTTCTACGGCTAACCGTTTTTGAGTTGTGCGAGATACGAACGTACGTACAGGCGCCACGACGAAACTAGTCAAAATGGATTCAAGGATGGTCAAAATGGATATTCTCTTTGAAATCTGAAAACCGAAAATTTTCGCGATTACAATACTTCCTTTACTTCGTTCAAGGAAGTAAAAAAATAAAATAATATGGTGAATTGTTATAAAGCTGTTTTTACTTTCCCTTACCATATATATGAATTATGTAATAAGGGAAAGTATTGCTATTTGATCGTGAAAACATTCTAATTCGAGTATTCAACGGAAATTAAAAACACGTTTTAAAGTCCCCCGAGTCCAAATAACAAAGTCTCGCAAAATGGTCTGTGGAAAAGTCGTATGAAACTGAAATCACGTATTTAAGGTATGTTACAGCTGTATGGGATATTACAGCAACTTATTTGCTAAAATCGACTGACCGAATGTGCCACTTAATAAATATATTTTATAGTTTTTAAAGTTTTATAACTTTTACTTTTTTACTTTACTTTTTACTTTTACTTTTTTAGTTTTAGTTTTTTAGTTTTGCTTTTTTTAACTTTTTTTTTAGTTTATTTTATAAACTTTACTTTCGTGAGAATATTTCTAGTTCTGTTTACGTGAATTATTTAAAACTATTTTTTAAAAATTGACTAATATGTGGTGGTAAGTGAAAATTGTGTGATAAGTGCACTACACCAGATTTTCCGAGTTCGATAAGTCGAAATCCCAATATTTTGTTCTTTGATATTAATGATTACACAATTAATAAAGAGTTAATTTTTGGTGTATGCAAAGAAAAGTGAAGCTCCTTTAAGCGGTTCACTGAGGATTGGTCAAGCTTAATGGAACGTGGAAAGTTCCGGTTAGAACTGGAAAATCAGTGTGGATTTTTTGGAACGATGCTGGGAGGCAAGAAATCTCTCGGCACTAAACTCCATCTAGTCCAGGTGCGATAGAGGAAATATATTAATGGTTTTTAATAAATTTCCAGTGGACTTCCTTAACGTGATAATAAACAGAAAAATAATAGAAACAAATCGAATATATTTTAGATATAATCGGTATGTAGCAACCTGTTGAAAGCAATTCAGAAACGCGCCGAAAAGTGTTTTTTTTTTCTCGTTTAAGATGTGAAAAATTTTGTTTAAATAAAAATAAAAAATATTGCGTAATAACTAAGGAAAATAAGGAAAAAATGAGATTGAAACAATTGAAGTAGGTTTACAACATTTCCTCTCCTCCCTCCCCCCTAAAAAAAATGTATAAACCGATTAGTATAAAAGGGCGATTGAATACTTATAGTTCATAAACTATGCTCACTATTGCATGTGGAGTCCAATGAAGAAATGAAGTGTCCAATGAATACCGACGAGAACGAGCAAACATTTTTGGGCTGTTTTTCCTGGCTTTCAATATTGTTATTTTGAAGGATTCGTCAATTTTTGGCCCTAGTTTTAGGGTATATTCGTAATCAGAATGGCATTTCTTATCATATAATGACATTTCGCACTATTATAACTATCGTTTGAATTGAATAATTATTAGTTGACCGTAAAAATTAAATAAAGGAATGAGATGGTCCGGAAGGAGGTCCAAAAAATGAAACGCAAATTGTAAAAACTATTTATTAGAAACCGACTTCTCTACGTCCTACGACCTACTTTGCAGGTCATCATTTCCCATTTTAGTTATTTATTACTGTTATTAATATTTTTTTAGTTAAAGATATTTCTCTATCAGTATAATCCATTATTATTAATTGCCAGTTTTATCTACTATTATTAACTAATATTATTAACTAATCATTAATTTTTAATTTTATTAATAATCAGTTTAATCTATTAATATTAACTAATTTATTTTTAGTTATTTTTATTACTCTATCTGTGTAATCTTATAAGATTTTACAAATTGATGACTGTTTTTATTTTTTCTCATTATTTCTTTTTAATTATTTACATTGCCAATTTTAATAACATTCACTGGATATAATATTATTTTTTTGTTGTTGTTGTTTTTGTATCTTGTTTATTTAGACCTGCAAAGTGGATCGAAATGTCGGTTTCTAGTGAATAGTTATTAGTAATATTATTAACGACTTAAATACCGGATTTGTATGCAAATGCATATTTTTTCTGATACCTTTTTTAGCGAAAATGATTGAATATCCGTAGAAGTCAATACAGTTGGCGCAGATATAATAAATTTGATTGCGCATATTTTTGTATATTTGAAGGGTTATTGCATATGTTTGCATATTTGGCCAACAATTTTGTTTAAATAATTTTTATGACAATTAAAATAGAAAATAAATAATTAAACTATTTTCTGATACACGTTCTTATTTAATGTTTCAATTATAAGATAGATAAAAGCCATTTTTTTTTCTGTTGGCACTACATGGTCTACAGACCGTGGAGATCCTTGGCCGCGCGATCTGGTGAATACATAGGAGACCACACCGCGATACTTAATTTTAGATACACGGGAGAGGGGAGGAGGGGGTAGGGTCATCACTCCTACACTCCTACGTCCGGCCTTTTATGTGAGTTGCCTCCCAGTAGGCTGACGGGCCACACACACCTCCCCCGGGGGGCGGGATAAATTGCTTGAATTATTTAATTTGATTTAATAAAATTCATACCGTTGACGGGATTCGAACTCACAACCTTTGGATTTGTGAGTAAGTGCATTAACCCGCTCGGCCACCCTCCTCTCTTCTTTTATAGTAGTAAAGACAACTAATTCACTAAGTCTTACACAACTAATTCAAGTTGGTGTGATCACAACTGCAGAACTTCTTACATCCGGATAATTTTTTTAACAAAGTAAAAAACATCCTTTTGCCCTTCTTTGGAATTGCATATTATATTATACTCTGTAAGTGTGTTGCTTTCGTAATTATCTCACATAAGCCAAAATGCCCAAGGCAGGAGCATCATTTAGTCCCATGTTGGAAGCCTTTGAATTAAACACGGAGATGTTTCTCCTGGAAAAAACATTTTTTACAATTTGTGCAATAAAAATGTGCCGTGTGATTTTTTTTTTTTTTCAAACCGACCAGTCCATAAAGGCAAGTACATGTATGAACTATTCTTGGAATTTCATACAATAATTTAAGATCGGAATGGAACAATAGTTTATTGTTTACTTTTGGGTCGTTTGTGAAGACCAGGGAATTTTCTTACAGTTGGAGACCATTCTCAGAACTGTTTGCCGAATTTGTTCAAATCTAAAGACACTTTCAATAAAGTACTTTGTTTTACATTGATTGCATCTGGTATCCCCTTATTTAATCTTGTAAAATCTCCATTCGCAAAAAAAAAAAAAGTATTTTACAATTATTTGAATTTTTAAGAATTATATTTCTTTAAACCAATTTTATGTAAAATTTTGTAAATACAAGTTGTTTTTTTTTCAATTTACATGCATCTTGTTTTATTTATAATGTAAATTAAAATTAAAATTCTTAAAGAAAGCAATTTAGACAATAATTACAGCCTTTTGTTGATTTTTTGCACGTTTCTGACATTTATCATGCATATTCCGCTGCATATTCCCTTCTGGTTTCATTGCGTATTAGAGCAGATTCTAATGCATATTCAAGGATTTTTTATTGTATATTTGAGGAATTTTTACTGCATATTTTAAGAATTTTTACTGCATATTATATGGCTTATTTTGACATTTTTTGCTGCATATAAATCCGGTCTTTAGTTATTACTATTTGTGATCCATTTTTTTGACCACCTCTCGGACCATCACATTCCTTCATATAACACTTAATGAAGGATTACTACTATATATTATAACGGTAGTATAGATCCCTTTTCCGGCTCTCAGGGTCGATGGATTTTGATGAATGAGGTTTCAAAAGAAAGGGAATTTCATGGAGATGTGACGAAATTCAATTTTGTTTCTTAAATTCTTACTAGGGCTTAAATAAAAGTGATGAAAAAACTGGAAGGTTTCAAAGATTTGATGACTGAGAGTCGGCGGATCGAGACGGGATAAGTTGGGTTTTAAAGATTTTGACGCGGACATCAAGATCATATACGCTCTACATGTATTCACTAAGCCATCTTGCGTACGTGGCGTTGTCATAGCAACTATATATCAATTTGAGTCTGTTTACAAACACTTTTAATGTGTGGGAAATTATATATTGTTTCCCATGTCCAATCCTAAAGGGCATTGTTAAATATGAATACACATAGAAAATGGTATAGCTGAATCTAATTGCATAACTGATAGATTGAAGATATGCTTTCCAGTGGGGTAAGCTAATTACTTATTAAGTGTGAACTGTAACTTCAACATAGTCATTACAAACTATGTAGCTTTACGAAATGTGTATGTTTAATAAATGTTTTTGGTAATATTATATTGTTTACACGAATAAAAATGTTTTCCTCATATCGCTTATACTTCTAATGTAAAAGGGATTATGCGAGAGTTCTCGCTCGGGTAGACTAGTCTAAGTTATAAGGAGTATTAATATTCTATCAGCGAAACACTCGTCTTTAGGAACTTGTGTGCCCTTGAAAACGAAGAACTTTTTCAAGCACTCTGATGCCAGTACATGAAATTCTTATACCCAAAAGTCTTGCTAGAAGGAGAGAAGATGACGTCATCTTTTGTGACTTACCATTGATCTTTTCTGCTTTTCAAGTCTTTATGAAATTGGCTCAATTATCTCTCTCATACAAAGGACTGCGAATCCCCTCCTCTCCATGTCATTCCTTCATTCTCTTCATTTAAGTTGTAGCTTGAGTCTTTTCTGTCCTTTGAATCCTTTCCTTTGCTAGTTCTTCTCGTATGGAAATAGAATATGTATTTTGTCCTCAGAACATACATAGGATTCTTACAAAGGATTCTAAGAAATAGAATAAAAGAACGAGAAACTTTTTTCAGTACGAACTTTTTTACATTTTGATAAACCTATTTTATTAGACATTTCCCTACTCATTTCCATTCATAAAAAAATTTAAATTGTCTAAAAATTTTTTTTAGTAATTTCCAAAATAATACCGTTTTCATGAATGGTCATTCTTATCTATACCTATGCAAGTTTTTCCAGGATTTAGAGATTCAGCCAATAAATATACTAGCATAATAACTAGCATAATATACTAAATATAATAACATTTTTGCGACGTTTCGAGATTTTATAATTCTCATATTCTTCTACATTTAAAAACAGGTCGCTATTTAAAAAAAAAGAAAAAAAAAAGTCAATTAATAATAGTTTAACATTAAAATTACAAACAAATAGAATACAAATTAAAAATATTTTAAATTTAGCTTAAAAGGAAACATTGATTAAACTGTAATCTCCTTTATTTAAATTAATGTTTACGTTTCAGGGAAATATTTCCTTATCTCCAAAACATTTCTTTTCTAAAATCAACAATTATTGCGTCTATTATAACAATTCATCCTCAAATATCCACTAATTAAAACATGTACATAAATATACACATCATTAATTTAACATTACCTCACCTTTTATTTATCTCCCCTTATCATTATTTATAAAAATATCTATTGTCTATATCTTGCTGGGAGTCCAAGGTCATAGATTAACAATTAGCATGAGTCCAGATATAAACCTATTTGATCTTTGTATCTCTTATCCTATATTTGTCTCTCTATTTATCCTTGATCTGTAATATAAAACAACAACTGAGTAAAAAGGGCTATTTAATTTAAAACTTGAGGTTTTAAATTTTTTTTCTTGGTCGATTACAAAGGTCTGTTGTTGAAAATAATAAACAAAAAGTATTTATATAGATTTTTTTTTACATTTTTTTTTAATGCCTTGGTATGCTGATTCCTAAAACACCTAACATTTCCTCTCTATCTTTATAAATGGCCGAGTTATGGGTTTATAAAATCTCTAATCGGCCGACATTTTGAAAGAAACAGACGGATAGTAATGCCGAGTCCCGAGGATCATCCTGCGGTGACCTGTGACATTTGTACCGAATCACAAGAAAATCGGCCCAGTATTCTCGGAGAAAACCCGTGGACGGCGTACGGCGGATGGACGGATTTGTTTTCATTCCATAATCGGATTCTACGTATTCTACGAACCAAAATGAATAAAATTATTATTATCTAATGACGCTAAGACTCCTTCTAAAACTTCATTTCCACTTGTACTTTTGTACTTTATTATGAAATAGGGCTCTGTTCGTAGGTACAGCTGTCTCCCCTATATATATATGTACATATGCATTCCGACTGGATTTTTCCCGCTACATTTGAGCACCTCCAGCGGCCCCCTTTGGGTCGAATGTGCTGAAACTCGGTATGTCGGACTTTCTTCCAGACAGAACGATAACATTAAAGAACGGGTAAATTCCAGTCAAAATTTCGGTATTTTTACCTGAAATTTCGGCGTTTTTTAAGTTTTGCGCATCGCTACAGCTCCACCATATTAGTTTATAAGGCTGAAAATTTGTATGTGAATTGAGTTGGTGCTGGGGAAGTATCCTTTGGGGGGCTCGACTTGGTGCTTTCGACCCCCCCCCCCCCCGTTTTCCGATTTTTTAAAACATTTGCGCACCTTTAAAAATTGAGTTAGGGGTCTATTAGGGGTATATTTTTTTAACAAGAAAATACGACATTAGTGACGGAGTTCTACTGCTCACGGATTTTTTCTTTTTTTTTTTGTATTGTATATTATTTTTTCATTTATAGATTTAATTTTTTTTTTATTACTTTTTTTCTTAAGCAAAAATTATGTGCGTTCAATTGTAACATAAATTATCTTGTATTATTCAAATTGCCTGTATAATTTGTATTTGGAGTTATACCTCTAAATCTCTTTCCAGAATATTTAAAATTCAAATAATCATTTTCATTTTTATTAATCCAAAAGCTATTCTCTTTTTATCCTTAGGGAGCTAATAAGAGTATTAAATATAATTCTAAAGCATATTTCGATAACATGGAAACATGAAGCCGTTATCTTAGTGACTCAGACTCTGAGGGCTGTCAACTGTTAAATGCTTAAAACTAGAGCTGACTACAACTTCGACTGAGCAATAGATTTCCCCTGCTTAAACTACAATCAAAACTAAATCTTCCTTTCCCGCGTTGAACTGAAATCATGGAGTTTCCAGACGACGTATTTACACCGCTAGTAACATTCAACATTTATATGATGGCCCTGATATCAACATATTCTTTGTTGATGAATTAGTCCTTTTTCTTGTAAAAATTGAATTGTTTTTTCAGCACATTCAAAACACTCATGTAAATGAAATGAAGACATAATGAATGAGAAATATATCAAGGTTAATTTGATCGCATGTACAACCAACAATATAAATATTATCTTGTGTTATTTTAAATTTGCTGATATTACTAAAAATAACTTGCTAATTAAAAAAGACCAGTTGCTTCGACAAAAGATGGCATTAAGGATAAGTGTACTCCAAGCACACTTGTCACACAATAGAGGTCTTCACTTGCCCATCATATCATGTTTTGCTGGGTGACTGTGGACAAGCGCTAAAACAATATTTTAAAGAACAGCTTGTGTAGGTCCCGCTTATTGAAAAAAAAAAAAATCTACTGATTGAAAAACACCGATACAGCTATACTGCAAAAGTTGAAAAATACATTCAACAAGCTGGAACTAATATGTTTACTACTCGCTATACTTCACCTTAGCGAACTTTCGTAGATGATTTCTAATACATCAATGTTAAGGCTTCATGTTCCATAAAGGACAGCTCTTAGCAGTTGAAGGTTTGGATATAAGGAGAAAATTACGCACTCAACTCATATCACCCTACCTTTAGCCATAATATCACTTAGGGCCATCCTTCAAACTGAAACGAAAGACTTCAAATAAATTAATGAAATCACTTTTCACTCTTTTATCCATCTCTTCGACACTAAAATTTATACATAAACTAAACTTATATACCTACATACCTACTGAAACCTATTAACTTAAAAAGCATAAGCTTCATTTATAAATACTTTATTATTTTCTTAAAAAGTATTGAAACTAAGAACAAAAGCTCGGTCCTATGTTACTTTTATTTTTCGATTGATACAGCCTATAATAACGAATCTAATACGAATATTAAAAGGTGCTGAAATCGTAGTTGCATTTTTACGAACTTCTTAAAGCCTGTTAAAGCTTGTTAAAGTTACGAATTTAAATGCAAAACAACAATTGCTCATAAAATTATGAGATAAAAGGGATATAATACCAACAAAAAAAATGTATCCCTTTATACAAAGAAGGATGTAACATTTTTTTGTTCTCCTGAAAAGTTGTGATTTTCACATTCGTAAGTTTACCATAGTAACGACGATATCTGAATAATGTATTAGATACACTTTAAGACTATTGTATCGTAAAAGAAACTAAAATGCTTTGTTAGCTCAACTCACAGCGTCTTGAATAAATCATCCTGTGTCTTCGGTAAATCTCTCAACAAAATTTCAATTTAGAAGTATCATATATATGAACCTATATTTTAAATTTGCAACGGTAATAAAGTTACAACTGCTAAATGTGCATACAGAATGTTATCGCATGGCCAGAGAAGAATCTACTATATGGAAGCATTACAATGACAATTCCAATAGTCAGTTGACATCCGCATGATGGTATAGAAGGATCAATCTGATTGGTCAGTTGACATCCGTATGATGGTATAGAAGGATCAATCTGATTGGTCAGTTGACATCCGCATGATGGTATAGAAGGATCAATCTGATTGGTCAGTTGATATCCGCATGATGGTATAGAAGGATCAATCTGATTGGTCAGTTGACATCCGCATGATGGTATAGAAGGATCAATCTGATTGGTCAGTTGACATCCGCATGATGGTATAGAAGGATCAATCTGATTGGTCAGTTGACATCCGCATGATGGTATAGAAGGATCAATCTGATTGGTCAGTTGACATCCGCATGATGGTATAGAAGGATCAATCTGATTGGTCAGTTGACATCCGCATGATGGTATAGAAGGATCAATCTGATTGGTCAGTTGGCATCCGCATGATGGTATAGAAGGATCAATCTAATTAGGGATTGATAAATTATTTGCAACTTCTATAAATTTGTTTTATTGAAAACTAGTTTGGAATGTTATAAATTCATCCTCAGTTCAAGGTTTAAATGGATTATATCAAACAGAAACGTTTGTACTGGTTTCTTCTCGCATTGAACTAACAATTGTTAGTAATAATAACTCCAGGAGCAGTTTCTTTTGGTTTTAATCTGGTATGAAGATTCCATGCAAGATGCTAGTCCAGATAAAGTTTTAGAGTAGCGGATCTGTTCAACAGGAATTTGTGAGACATTATTACTTTACAGGGTAGTATAACATCCTGTGGGCTTACGACGAAGAGTACAAATGATTTGATGGGATATTAATCCTTCTTAATTACAACGGCATCTGGCTTAAAAGGGCGGACAAAGGATAAGTCTGCATAAAAGAATGACGGTAATGAAATGGGGAGTGACGCAAAATGTACTGTGCTCGGCGTACAAAAAGATCGTATTGTGGAATACGCTGGAGAACTTCTGATAACAGAACCAATAAAGGCTAGACTAAAAATTAAGATGGTGCAAAACTCAGCACTCGTAGGAGCAATATAAAATGCGCCGAAGTCCAAACAGCTATACAACAGCAAGAAAACGTCGAGCCAATAGCGTCGCTTTGACAACCATGCTCGATAAGTCTTTTAACAACTCCACAGACTTCCAATCGACTACTCGGCAAATAATAAACAAGCCGTTTCAATTTCTCTACATTAGAGAAAGCTCAGCAACTTACGGATGAAACAAACTTGCCCTCTGCTCAAGGAAAACCACTTCCTATAATATTACCAAAAATTCCTGCAAAAACAGCATCATGCATTATTTGACTTTGAATTATTTGATCTGTTAAAACAGGGGTTCATTATAACTTACAAACGTTGCACGATAAAAGAGGAAGACGAAAAGTCAGAGCAGATAACTTTTCCTCTTAGACATGGGACGTGCCCTCTCATCCACCTTTATAACTCACCCGTCCTACAAACAGACAAAATACAATATCTCGGACTAACCTATGACAGGAGAAGTTTTAATGTTAAGAAAAAACGCCAGTCAGTAAACCTTAAATTCAACTTAATGTACTCATTATTCAGAGGAAACTCCAAGTTCTAAACAAGGCAAAAACTAAGCATATACACGTACTTACTAAAACCAGTTTGAACTTATGCATTACAAATTAACGGTATCGCTAAACAGACTCACATAAAACTACTATAAACTTTTCAATTAAAGACACTAAAATTTATCACCAAAGCAGCATGGTACGTTAATAACAAAATTTTGAATACCAAGTTGACATCCGCATTTTGGTATAGAAGGATCAATCTAATTAGGAATTGATAAATTATTTACCACTTCTACAATTTTGTTTTTATTGAAAACTAGTTTCGAATTTTATACATTCATCTTCAGTTCTAAAAACACACAAAAATTCAAAAATCGGCTATTCAAAATGCAGTTTGATATCATTATATATATTAAATTAAGTGTAATATAAATTAGTATTATAAATCATTTATGAATTATCAATTTAATTAAGATAAGAAATCAAATACATGCGAGCACTCACAAAGGTTTAAGTAGATTATAACAAACAGAAAAGTTTATATTGGTTTATTCTCGCACTGAACTAGCAATGGAAGAAAGGCGGGGTGTTTAGTAGATTAGGATGTGTAAACGGTTTAGGGGTCGGGATTTTTCCAGTAATTCCGGTGAGTATTCGTTTTTTCTGTTATTGATAGGAATAAATTTAAAATTGGATTATTGGAGATTTTTAAATTTATTCCCGTCGATAACAGAAAAAACATTTACTCACCGGAATTACTGGAAAAATCCCGACCCCTAAACCCTTTACTTATAAACACCCTACATTTCTTCCTTTGCTAGTACAGTTCGAGAACAAACCAATACAAACTTTTCTATTTGTTATGATCTACTTAAACCATATTGAGTGCCAACATATATTTGACCAATATATATTTGATACATGTTTTATAATACTAATTTATGTTACACTTAATTTAAAAAAAAAAATATATATATATATATATATATATATATATATATATATATATATATATATATATATATATATATAAGATACCAAACTATATTTGAACTATATTTGCTGATTTTTTAATTTTTGTGTGTTTTAGAACTGAAGATGAATGTATAACATTCCAAACTAGTATTCAATAAAAAACAAAATTATAGAAGTGGCAAATAATTTATCAATCAATAATTTGCATACTGTCTTAGAAAATTTCAACTGTCGAAGAACACATACGAAATCACCGCAAACGTTTTTATGAAAAACTATTCTGACACCAAAACCTACTTATAGAACCAATGTCCACGACTCTCATGCCTCAGAACACAAGGAGGAGACCAAAACCCACTTGGATGAGAGATCTGTTATCATATGACATTAAATCAAGCCACGAAAGAGGTATATATGGTTGCTTCTTCATGCCTCTCATGTCATTTTGTTTTATAGTTATTGACAGGCATTCTGCTAATAGTGATTTTTTTTGTATTTGACAGGTGTAGATAAAAATACAAAGAGAATAATAAATTCGGCCATAATTCGACAATTATAACAGCTTCTTAAAGAAGAGCGGGTACCAGCAGAACTTGCTTATAAGGATTACCTTGCAGAGTATGATTACTTGTTCATGATTACTTAAGGAAACATCTGCATAGAATAGAAGTGGCAGAATCTCCATTTCTGCAATTTAGTAGCAATTACAGATGCAACGTGTTTAAACGGACGCTTACTGTACATAACAATTATGTCGCTGTATAAATCGGAATTGTACTGGGTTGCAATATCTCTAATGGTGGAAGCCGAAAAGAGGAATATAACAACAACAAAAAATAACATAAAAATAAAAAGTTGCTTCTCCCTTAATGGAAGTAAGGATTTTCTCCATTTTAGAGAAATTGGCCCAACACATAGAGGTAAGAAGTGGCCTTCTTTCCTTTGTTCGGTCATTAGTGGATTTATATAACAAATTATATAAGAATTATATAACGAAATCAAGTGAAGAATTAGGCAAATGAACTTAATAAACTATTAATGAAATTTCATAGTAAAGTTCATTAACTCTTATCTCATGATAGCCAGAATATTATTTCTTACATAAAGTAATAATAATAATATTAAAAACATTTATTTACAATATTTATAATTATAATAAAAACCTTAGCGAACCCGAAAGTCCGATTCCGATACCATTAATCGAGGCTAACAAACCTCGGTCCAACGACTACCTTCCAAATCCAAATCCGTGAGTTCATTCTTAACGCAATCCTCCTACCTACGTTTCGGTCTACCTCTCGGAAGTTTACCAGTCGGCTCAACTTTTATTAACTTTTTAGGAATTCGATAGGTACTGAGCCCAACAACTTTACAAGCCCGTTTCAACCGTGGCGATGACAAAACTTCGATTATATTAACAGGATGCATGCTCCACAATTCCGCGTTGTGTAACCTCCTAAATTCTCCTGTGGATTCATCCTTTTTCGGACCAAATATTTTACCCAATGTCTTAATCTCAGAGATCTTAAGACGTTGTCCGTCCTTCAAGATTAGCGGCCAGGTTTCATATCGATACAGAACAGTAGAAAAAATAATAATTTTGTAAATTCAAACTTTTAACTGGACAAAATGCGCGACCTAAGTGATGTAGATACCGAAAAATCACGTAATCAAGTATTTCCCGCCTTTAATCGCGCCTTTATTTCCTCTTGAATTTCGCTTTTTCTAGTAATCGTAGACTCCAAATACTTAAATTTCTCAACGTGTTCCCGCCGATATCCATATCATCAAAATCGCCGCCGTTTATCAAAATGCAGATTTATTTAACTTATCTGTATTTATATGTATGCATTTATAATACAAACATATTTTATGTACACGATTCCGGATGTTCATTTTTCCATTGGTTGGTAGAGATAACAGATTTTTTGATAATAGCAGGAAAAATTATAATAAAAAACCTACACAAATCGAAAATACAATATTAGTTTAATAGTACATCTTTCATTCTTTTGTGTGTAGTTTCCAATATTTTCTTGTAGTTACCAATATTCTGTGTCAGAGGATTTTCAGAAGCTATGATTTTGTCAAAATTTGATTTTGTTTTGTGAATAAATGAATTCCTTTACTGTGGGAAGATTTAATTGGTGGAGCATTGTTGAAATTTTTATATAAACTGGATAGTTGTTGATCTTCATACATATATTTTGAATTCTTTCAAGTTTTTTGTAATTGTTTTTTAAGTCGAATTCCACACGGGTGATGCTAAACAGATTTGAGCTCGGACAACTGTTTTATATAGCGTTAGCTTATTTTGGGGGCTCAGCTTGGATTTTTTTGTTAAAACGTCGAAATATTTTGAATATGCACTTATTAGCTTTGTCAGCTTCTCTGTTAACTTATTCCTATTAATGTGTTGAAAAATAATCTATTATAGATTTTATCTTTTTATTAGTTTCATTATTACCAAATATTCCGACAGATAAGGGAAGGTAGCCAAATATCACCATGTCTTGCTATCGTTATAGTGTATAACTAAATAATCCGATGAACAAAAGTAATACTCACTTAAGTGTAGCGTTTTAAAATAGTGGCCCTAATTTCGTCCCCCAATTTAACTCACAATTTACAAGTAAGAGCATAAAGACATATAACACTCAAAAACAAAAATTATTTACATTAAAATACTTAATTATTGAATTTTAATTAAAAAATGAGACAATTTTTTGTTTATTAGAATTAAATTTTTAATTCAAATTAACATAGAGAAAGGGGAGCGAATTTGAGAATCCTGATAATAACGGGGCTTTAAATCCGTCCCTAGGACGGAATGACGAAGTGAAAAGACTCAAAGGAGACGAATTTAGGACTCCACTTACGAAAACAACGGCAACTTTCCCTATCTTTATGAATAAACGTACGGGTCTCGGACAATTTGAGCATGAAAACAAAACCCTAGTCTACGAATAGTAACGATAAAATAAAATATATTTTAGTTTGATGCAACAAATTAGCGTGCTCAAGTACAACAAAAACCATAACCACCTTCTCCTCGTTCTTTAGTTTAAAAATACTGAGCCAAAATACAAACCGTCATAACTATTTGTGACCATCAACAGTCGACTGAGCAATATTGGGATATTTCAAGTGTTCTTTAAGCTGTTTGCTATAATAGATAACTGTGGGGGGACGAATTTAGTCGACGGATAAGCTTTCGGACACCCTGTCTTATCTAATTGTTAAGTTGCACTACGTGTTTATTAATTATTATCATGTTTTTTTGTTCATTTATTTAGATTCAAAATGAAAATTTAACTCTACTTTTAAGTCAATCTTATGTTTCTATAATGATTCTCTCATTTCGAAAGATACAATTTTGAGATGGGTTTGAGTTTTTCGAGTATGCCTGTTTTTCGTGGTATCGCTCACTAGAAGACCGATTGATCACTATCTGAGAGAGATATTATTAAATATATATATATATATATATATATATATATATATATATACATGTATGTGTGTGTGTATATATATCAAGCACTCAAATGGGATAATAAATACAGAGCATTTAATTAATATAGTTATATGAACCTTAGACTGAGTCGTACTAAAATGTTGAGTTAGGTTAAAACTAAATTAATTTTCAATGTGCGATTCATGAAGGGTATTTTAATTAAACATTCCACAACTATGAAAACTTATTTTATAAAACATAAAAACAGAATTGTGAAACGCCGGTATGTTATACATTCATTTATTCGTTAAATATCCAAATAAATAGAGTTGGTTTCAATTGAAGATGATAATGAATAATCACAAATATAAAAAAAAAAAATGAAAAAGAATAGTTATAAGTGGATTTATAACAAAAATAAAAAATGTGTAAAATCAATGATATAAAGTAGCAATTCTGGTAAGTCGATTTTGGCATTTTTTTGGCAGGTTGTTTTGGTATTCCATGCATGTGCCTACCTTAAATACGTAATTGTATTTTCGTACAACTTTCCTTTCTATGCTAGTCCTCATGCATTTGTACATACAGACACAAACATACCATATTGAGAGACTTAGTTATTTGGACTCATGGGATCTTAAAGCTTGCATTTCCGTTGAAAACACGGATTCGAAATGTTTCATGATCGAAATACTTTCCATTACTATATAATTCATATATAAAAAAGTGAAAGTAACAACAATATAACGTTTTATATATATATATATATATATATATATATATATATATATATATATATATATATATATATATATATTTTTTTTTTTTTTTTTTTTTTTTCAGTTGGCTCTATAGACCTTGTAGATCTTTGGCCGCGCGATGTGGTGTTCTTACAGACATTTATGGCTTGCGGGAGCACAGACAGCCTGGAGGGGGTCACCCAACCTCACGTTGCTGCGAACCATGGTTTCCATGGTGCAGCGGCAGGCTGCCCATTGCTCCATAACCGGTCCCTTTGGGGCCAATTCAGCAGTGTCCTTCCCACCGACTCACTCGGGTTCAAGGACAGTGACAAATCGGTCTAGATCCATGGATTATGGCTGTTCGGAGTCAGCAGGCGCACGAGGACCTATATTTCTTTCCCCGAGACAGACCGTCCATGGACCAAACCTCCGGGCGGCTATTTTATGTCCTGGAAAACCACAACGCGATTCACAATTAAGGTACACGGGGTAGGGTCATCACTCCTACGCCCGGTATATATATATATATAGTTCGGTGCTATGAGGGTTCTGTATCACTCATTTTGAGTGTGAACTGATGCAGTTATTTATATTATTCATATTCTACATTCTTGACATATTGTTTTTAGTTTAGAACAGTATGTTCTAGAAATCTGTGTTCCTGTCAGACAGTTTCTTCATCGACCGCAGATGGTTAAGATGAGAGCGTTCATCCAGGTGAAAGCAATCTTCCATATGACTGGTCCCTTCTTCCCTCCCTTCAGGGATCAAGGAGGCATTGTGATCCAGTCGTGCGCGAAGAGTACATAGAATTATCCGAAATAGGAGGGACTGCAACATAATAATACTAGCTCAAAATTTGAATACAAATGCATGCAAACTCAAAATGTTTTATTTAATTTATTTACTCTGGTATATAAATAGTGAATTTTTAATCACAATAATTAATACTTATAAAAATATCAACTAGATTAGGGATTGATAAATTATTTTCCGCTTCTATAAATTTGTTTTATTGAAAACTAGTTTTGAATGTTATACATTCATCCTCAATTCTATAAACACACAAAAAATTCAAAAATAAGCAATTCAAAATATAGTTTGGTATTATTATACATATTAAATTAGATTAATATAAATCAGTGTTATTATACATATTAAATTAGATTAATATAAATCAGTATTATGAAACATTTATGAATTATGAATTTAATTAAGACCAGAAATCAAATACATGTTGGTACTCACCAAGGTTTAAATGGATTAAATCAAACAGAAAAGTTTGTATTGGTTTCTTCTCGCTTTGTACTAACAATGAACGAAAGGTAGGCAGGATGTTTATAGGTAAACGGTTTAAGGGTCAGAATTTTTCCAGTAATGACGGTGAGTAATTGTTTTTTCTGTTATAGAAGGGAATAAATTTAAGATTGGACTATAGGAGATATTTATTTGGCCATTTAAGCAAAAATCTGGATTGGATTTGAAGGACTTCATTATTATTTCAAGTATATTTTATTATTATTATTATTATTATATTTTAGTACATTTTAGTTTATTATTATTTCAATATATATTTAATTTGAAGCTGTTTATTTTGTATGTATTAATTTAACTCCTGAGTCTTTGATGAATTTATGATTATTTTCATTTAAATGAAGCTTACGAAATATTTTATAGTTGACTGCACAACCATCGTAATAAACTTACATGATTAATGGTCACAACAAATAGAAATGAATAAAAAGGATTAAACCGTGCATTTAAAAAAGAAAAAACCCTATCCTCCTATTTCCCTTCTAGTAAAGACAAAATAGACCCTTTCCAAAAAAGCGGAGTATATGAACTAAATTGTAATGATTGTGCAGTAAAATACATGGAAAAACTGGAAGATCGCTAAATCAGAGATTAAAGGAACATATATGGGCATATAACAATAAAACAGATAATTCCAACTTTGCAATTCATTTAAATGAAAATAATCATAAATTCATCAAAGGTTCAGGAGTTAAATTAATACATCACGTTGAAAACAGTCTCGAATTAAATATATATGAAGCACTTGAAATAATATAATCCTTCAAATCCAATCCAGATTTTTGCCTTAATGACCAAATAAATATCTCCAATAGTCCAATCTTAAATTTATTCTCATCTATAGCAGAAAAAACAATTACTCACCGGCATTACTGGAAAAACCCTGATCCTTAAGACATTTTTAGCTATAAACATGCTACCTAACTTTCGTTCATTGTTAGTTCAATGCGAGAAGAAACCAATACAAAAAGTTTTCTGTTTGATATAATCCATTAAAACCTTGGTGAGTACCAACATGTATTTGATTTCTTATCCTAATTAACTTCATAATTCATAAATGTTTTATAATACTGATATATATTAATCTAATTTAATATGTCTAATAATACCAAACTATATTTTGAATTGCTTATTTTTGAATTGTTTGTGTGTTTTCAGAACTGAGGATGAATGTATAACATTCGAAACTAGTTTTCAATAAAACAAATTTATAGAAGTGGCAAATAATTTATCAATCCCTAATTAGAATAAAAAGGAGTTGAATAAGGGATTCTTAAAATAACTAATATTTCTAAATCATCTTTTGTTTTCCAATTTGAATAGTTTCGTGTTGAGGTCTGTACGTATGTTCGTATCTCTCGCATAACTCAAAAATGGTCATTCATAGAAATTTGAAATTTTGTATTTGGGATTTTGATAACATTTAATTGGGTATCTCAGTTTTTTTTTTTTTTAGTATATGATTATCAGAAGTGGCACTTTACTTGAAGGTTGTAATAGACATTCATCAAAAATTATTTTAAAATGTTATAAAAAACTTCTCAAATTTGGTATAAAAAATGTATATTACTGTTAATAACATAATAGATTGCGGTTAAAATCCGAAAACCGGAAGTGGTACTTTACTTGAAAATCCTAGTAGACTTTCATCAAAAACTATATTAATTGTAATAATTCTCAAATTTGATATATAAGACTTATTCATTGATATGAATATCCTACTATATTTTTGTTAAAATTGGATAACTGGAAATGATACATTACTTAAAGTTGGTTTTAGACTTTTTAATCTTCGTAATACATTTTTTTAATGATTCTCTATTAATTTTAGAAATAAATGTGTCAAATAAAAGTTTTTGAAAATAAAATTGTGAGTCTAACACATTCAAAATAACAACGATTGTTTAATAGACGTACAAAAGAAAGTCATGAATCACATCGGATTTTTTAAATTTTTTTTATACGGATTGACACGGATAGTGAGGGAAAATCGAATAATTACAATAATTCTGATTAAATTATTTTTTGAGAGAAAAGAATTGATCAATACTGTAATTGTTTCTGTAATTATTTGTGAATTGTCTTTGATATCTCAATCTTGTCATTGAGAATTGCAATTGTATTGCTCATACCGATATTTCAAAGGAGGGCGATGTGAACTTAGACGAAAGAAGTTCATGCCAAGTCAGATTCTTATTCAGCACACGTGCTTTGTGATTGGAATTAAATGATATTAAAAAAAATAAAAAATCCTAAATTGGTTCGTGAGGTATACTGTTCACAGAACTATTATTATTTTGTGACAGTATGGTTTACCGTGGGAATATAAGAGAAGGTTAGTTACGGGGGAAGGGAGCCATAAAAAAAAACACACACAAATAAGAAAAGACTTATATTGTGTGCCGACATTTCGGCCTAAGTATCAGGCCATCATCAGGGCTAAGAAACAAAAACAAGATAACAACAGACCTTTGTTACGGTGACAGCACCACCAACAAATTATCTATTATTACATTACATAATTAAATAATGTATATTGTTAAATTATATGTTAATTAAATAATACTATGTGCATTATTAAATAATGTGTTATTGGCACTGTCGCCGTGGTTACCTTTGTTGTTATTTTGTTTGTTTTTTCTTAGCCCTGATCATGGCCTAAAACATAGGCCGAAACGCCGGCACACAATATAATAAGTTTTTGCTTATTTGAGTGTCCCTTCATTGACCGCATCCTCAACCAAGCTTCTGCGACATACTGTTATTTGGGTCATACATTATTATGTTCCTTTTTATATCCTTTTACGAAGTAAAGGAAGCATTGTAATCCCGAAAATTTTCGGTTTTCAGATTTCAACGGAAATATCCATTTTGATCAGTTTCGTCGTTGCATCTGAAAGGACGTACGTTTCTACGTTCGTATCTCGCATAACTCAAAAACGGTTAGCCGTAGAAAGTCGAAAGTTTGTATTTAGGATTGCTGTAAAATTTAGTTGTGAACATCCCTTTTTGGTCACTGCTTGATCACTGGAAGCGGTACTTTACTTGAAGGTCATAATTGATTTCCATCAAAAATTATAATAAAATACTATGCAAAACTTCTCAAATTTAGTATTTATTACTTATATATTGACTTAAATAACATGCTAGTTTTTTGTCTAAATTGGAAAACCGGAAGTGGTACTTTACTTGAAGGTCATATTACACTTTCATCAAAAATTATATTTAAATTAAATACATAAATCATATGTTTTAAACGCATGTTTATATTTTAAGATTACAAACGCAATTTGGTTTCCAATCTAATTAAACATTTTAATTACTTGTTTTAAGTGTTAAAATTGAGTGTAAAATACTGGATTTCCTCCCCATTTGTATGTGTGTGTCAATAGATGGATGTCGCGGCGCCGAGTTTCGTTTTTGAGATACTGCAATCTTCGGAAACTAGTAACAAAATTCAGGATCACTTTTTGAGCCACCGATTTATGGTTTAATAGTCGTGTGTTGTCCACATCAGATATTATATCTCATATTATTAATGTGAAAAAATCAAATAATTTGTTTATGTATACATAAGCTATTCAACCACTATGGTTATGTTCACCCCTATTTTATGACAGGTTTTTGTCTATTTCAACTACTAACTCTTAATCAGTAAGGATTAATTTGTACTGTGTATTCGAGTTTTTTATAACAAAATGTTGGTTAGTTGAAGAAAAACCAATGTCATCTTTGTGGATTTAGCTTTATTGTTCAACTAAATCCCGTACTGTAACATCTCTCCAACTACAAAACCGATACTGGCACCGCTAACCAAATCATGTTAGCAATGAACAGAGATCCTCAGAGCAGAACTTGGTCAGATCTGAGGAAACCGGTCACAACCAATTAGGCTCATTTCATATTCCATAGTCAGCTGTATCGAATTCAAGTTGCACTAACAATATCAGCAAGTTTAATGAAAGTTATATCTATTTGTGGAGTAAGCAGTTCGTATAAGTTTAATTATATTGGGTTGTTTCACATGAAACGAATATTGAGGATTTAGCAATTTCCTTTTGTTTACTAACAATATTTGGCACAAAATTTAAAATATAATGTTTTTGAAAAAAAAAAAAAAATGCCAATTTTTGAAGTCCTGCATCTCGGGAGCAATCAAACCTACGGATCTATGGTTCAAGTCATAGCATTGTAGCAAATTTAGTCTACTTTAAAAATGATTCGAATATTTTTTTGTTTCGCCCATAGTTCTGACATATTATGCGAAAAAGCAAATGAAGTGATAAAATTGCGTTGCTTTTTGCGTATATTTCGACACGCTCTAGAAAATGTTGTTCGCAAACTTAAAATTCGGATTCAAGACCCCCAAAAAACATATAAAACCGTAGAGTAACTGACTACTTAAACGTTTTCCCAAAAAAGAATTTTTTTCCGGTTCCGTTTTACTGTGCTATCATTTGAGCCAATATTTTTGTGTATTTATAAGAGGAATCTGCTTTTAAATATACATATTAATAAGTTGAAGTCCATGATGGAATAAAAGGATCAATCTAATTAGGGATTGATAAATTATTTGCCACTTCTATAATTAAGTTTTTATTAAAACTAGTTTCGAATGCTATACGTTCATCTTCAGTTCTAAAAACACACAAAAATACCCAAACTCTTCCATGCCTCGATATGGTTCTTTCCTGTTGACACTATCATATGCCGACTTGAAGTCGACGAAGAGGTGATGTGTCTTGATGTTGTACTCGTGCACTCTCTCCAAGATGGTCCTCAGGCTGAAAATTTGGTCAGTAGTGGATTTACCACGTCTGAAGCCGCTGTGGTATGGTCTTATAACTCTATCAGTATATGGTAGGAGGCGCTGGAACAAGATATTTGAAAGGGATTTATTACCAGTAGGCAATAATATCAAAATATAATTACTTTTTTTTTTTTAGCTTGTATGTTTCCCGCATTTTTTAAAGACCTAATTTCTTCTATAAGAAGTAAGAAAACTTTCCTTTAAGCTTAATGAGTTTATCTTTTTCCTTTAAAAATATTAACTGAAGTTTAATCCAGTTACAAGAGCCCAAAAGTTTTCCAGAACTTTCAGTCTTAAAAAAAAAAATCAAATACCTGATATCAAAAATATTAAATACATCGTATTTACTCTGAGTCTAGGTAATTTTCCCTTAGAATAATCTTAGTCCAGTCGTTGAATGTTCAAAAGGGGGTATAGGCGAAAATGAAGGGACGGCCGGAATTAGACTAGGTAAGAGGTGAACATATTGAAAGTTCCCGGGTTTAGGAGTAGAGAAAACAACAAAAGGGGGAGGTAGTCATGATTTTCGGTTTTACATATCTCGAAAACGGTTGGTGCTAGTTTAAAACATTTTTTTTTTTTAAATTATAAAGCATTCAATTTCCTACAAGAATGGTCTCAATAATTGTTTTCGTATCCGTTATATTTAAAGAAAGATACGCTCTTTCAAAGTCCCAGTGGTAAATACGATAAAAGAAAAAATATAGTCCAGCTGCCATGGAATTAATAATGATTTTTTTTTTTTTCAAATTTGTTACTTTGAGGTGCTTATATTTCTTAAACTATAACAGATACGAAAATATCTGATTTAGGCAACACATGACTTCCTTGTACGCCTATTAAATTATAAATCCGTGGCTCAAAAAGTGATACTGAATTTGGCTTCTAGTTTCCGAAGATTGAAGTAAAAACGACACTCTGCGTCCCGTCATCCATCTATTGACACACACACACACACACACACAAACACACACTTGTCACTGGAGGTCTCATTCCGTTATTACATGTCGTTTTCCTTCAGTAGGTAACTAGTTTCCAAGATATTTCTTCATGTTCCATAACAACAATAAAACTGTCAATATCACTTGATAAAGCATTAGAAATGGACAGTTTCCACATTTCAAGTGGAAAACCCCACTTAACTAATATATTATTCTGATGATGAAGACTTGTTGATCTCAGAAAATGGGAGGAAAATTAGTATTTTAGACTCAATTTTAACACTTAAAACAAGTAATAAAAATGTTTAATTGGATTGGAAACCAAATTGTGTTTGTAACCTTTATTACCGAAACATATGATTTCTCTTTTAATTTAAATATAATTTTTGATGTAAGCTTATAATGACCTTCAAGTAAAGTACCCTTTTCCGCTCACGAATCTTAAGGAAAATCTAGTAAATACATTTATATCGATATAATAGTCCTATTTACCAAATTTGAGATGTTTTACATTATATTTTAATATATTTTTTGACGAAAGTCTAATATGGCCTTCAAGTAAAGTACCACTTCTGGTTTTCCAATTTAGACCAAAATCTAGTATGTTATTCAAATCAATATATAAATTATAAATACTAAATTTTAGAAATTTTGCATAGTATTTTAATATAATTTTTGATGGAAATCAATTATGACCTTCTTGTAAAGTACCACTTCCGGTGATCCAGCAGTGACCAAAAAGAGAGGTTCACAACTAAATTTTACAACAATTCTAAATACAAAATTTCAACTTTCTACGGTTAACTGTTTTTGAGTTATGCGCAATACGTACAGACGCCACAACGAAACTAGTCAAAATGGATTCAGGGATGGTCAAAATGGATATTTCCGTCGAAATCTGAAAACCGAAAATTTTCGCGATTCTTTACTTTGTACAAGGAAGTAAAAAGTAACAGGGACATTATTGTAGGAAATTGAATGCTCTTTATGCTTGAAGCTAGGACCAACCGTTTTCGAGGTGCAAACGAAAAACTGAATAACTTCTTCCCCCTACTTTCTTTGCCTGTTTTCTTTTCTTTTTCTTTTTGTTGTATTTTTTCCTACCTGATATTTCAACCTCATTTCATGCGATTGTGTTCTTTTTACGATGGCCAGCTCAATGCTCTGTTTCTAATGCATATTATTGAATTCTCGTGATGTTTCATACCTATTGTGAGATTTTTGCATGTATAGTTTCCCACATTTGCATTGTAGCTGGTAGATATTATTTACTGTATCCATTTGTAATAAAACAAAAAAAATAGAAAATTTATTTATAAAAAAATCCCTAAAATGTACTTTAAATGTAAAAAAAGAACTTAAGTTTATTCTAGACATTTAGAATAATGTTAAATAAAGATAGTTTATTACCGAATCCACACTTCTCTATTTAAAATCTTAACTGATATTTATCATTGTAACACTAATTGACTCACCCAAAATTACTGAAATATTATGTATGTAAGAAAAATTGATTGAATTGTTTGTTATATTTTATAAATTGGCTAGTTCAACAGAATTATAAAAAATAATGTCTTATCCATATAAATAGAATATTGTGATCAATTGTGAGACTGTTTTTGATAATTTTTTATTGTTGTATTTAGATCGTGAAGAGGGGGACAAAGCATCCCCAAAACGTCAAGAGAAATATAGGCATAAATTGAAGCTATCGAGTATTATGGTCCTTGAGGCAAAATGGTGAAGAAAACCTATAAATTTATTAAATTACGTTTCATGATACTAATTTAACTAGTTAATGAGAAAATTCTGAATTTGCTGACAGTTAAGAATGCACTGGCTGATACTGATGTCTTAAGCGATATTAATATCCAGTCAGTGATTGATTATACGACCCTCTCACTCGACAAGCCTATGCTTTACTCTAAGCGGATAAACTAAACAGTTGATTTATACATGTATATATTGATCCTATATATATATATATATATATATATATATATATATATATATATATATATATATATATATATATATATATATGCTTGTGAGAGTAGGGGTAGCAGAGTGGGTTAACGCGCTAGCAAAAGTGCATCTGCTTACAAACCCAAGGGTTTTGAGTTCGAGTCCCGGCCCCGCCAATTAATTTAATTAATATTTAATTTAAAATCCTCAGGTATTTAATTACCCCACTCCCCAGGTATTTGAGATTCGTCAGACTACTGGAGTCAACTCACGCCGATCGGGCGTAGGAGTGATGGCCGAATTTGCCCCAAGGGGACCGGTTATGGAGCTATAGATAGCCTGCCGTTGTTCCAGGAAAAACAAGATTCGTAGCAACGTGAGATCGTAAAAACCTACCTATTTATTATATTCAAAAAATGAATAGAGTTCAAATTAGCAACGCTATATAGTAATCACAGTAATTATTGAATAAAAACAAAACACTTACTGATGCTTGAGGCAATAATTTCAACAATATTCGTTAAAGAGTTGAAATAAAATAAAATGGTTGACTCAATTAGGCTCTACCGGAAAGGAATAATTCGAAATATCGTAAATCCTAATATTCCAACTAGTAACTTTATGAATTTACTTTTGTACTTCGAAGAGAGCAATAAAACAAGAAATAGGACGGAAGTTTCTATTAGTCCGAGAGCCGAGGCGAACTTGGGTGAATTATTTGAGGAAAATTTTTTGTCATAAATTCATATAATCCCCATCCTCAGTATTCGATTTAAACTTGTCTGCCAACTCACACTGGTCGGGTTTCAAAATGGCGACCAAAAAAATCGACATTTTAGGACTTTTTTTTTTGTTTTTTCGTCTATAATTCCTAAACAATGCATTCTATCGAAAAAGTTATAGTATATAAAATTAAACAAAATCCAATTTTGCGTCTAATGAGCACCACAACATAATAATTTGAGTAATTGGTGTGCTCGAAAACTACGGTCAAATACAGAGACTGAGTATATATGACTATATATATATATATATATATATATATATATATATATATATATATATATATAGTCATATGACTATAAATATATGACCGCAGTTTTCGACCACACCAGCTACCAGTTAAATTATTATGGTGCGGTGCTCATTAAACACAGAATATGATGCTCTTTAATTTGGCATACTAGTGCAAATTGAATACTGAGGATGTATATTATATGGATCTATGACTCTCGTTTTCTTCAGATAAGTCACAAAATTTCGCTTCGGTCCTTGGACAATATAGTCTGAACTTTCAAATAAAATAAGTATAGCTAATTCCTAGGATTTTTCATTTATATATTCTATAAAGCATAATTTTCAGTAACCTACGCTTAGCAATAAAATCAATTTTCAAGTTAAGCTTCATCGTCGTGATAATGAAAACGAAATTTTTTATCTGTAAACCTTTCGAAATTCAAAAATCAGAAATTGTAAGCTTTAACCATGTAATTAATTATACCCATCCAGCAATTCAATTAAGTTATGCGGGCTAAGGTATTTTTCAGAAGTTTCACGTCAGTCTACGATATTCATGGAGTTTTGATTAATGAAGGAAATGTCGGGCAAGGACCTCAGACTGAGTCTAACCTCAAAACTTCACTCCTGATAAAATGTTCCAAGGAAAAGGATGACACAAATAGGTTACGGCTCCTTCCGACATTCCTATTGGGGACACTTCTAATATTTCTTTCTTTTCTTTTTTACTTCCTTATACAAAGTAAAGGAAGTATTGTAATCGTGAAAATTTTCAGTTTTCAGATTTCGACGGAAATCTCCATTTTGATCATCCCTGATATTTATTGATTGACTAGTTTCGTCGTCGCGTCTGTACGTAAGTTCGTACAGTATCTCGCATAACTCAAAAACAGTTACCCGTAAAAAGTTGAAATTTTGTATTTAGAATTGTCCTAAAATTTAGTTGTAAATCTCTGTTTTTGGTCACTACTTGATCACCGGAAGTGGTACTTTACTTGAAGGTCATAATTGATTTTCATCAAAAACTATATTAAAATATAATGTAAAACATATCCAATTTGGTAAATAGGACTTTTTTATCTATATGAATGTATTTACTAGATTTTGGTTAAGATTCGTGAGCCGAAAAGGGTATATATATATATATTTCTGTTGACCCAATAAACCATGAAGTTCTTTGGCCGCGCGATAAGGTAGTCTTACATACATTTATTGCTTGCGGGAGCACAGATTGCCTGGAGCACATATATACTCAGTCTCTGTATTTGACCGTAGTTTTCGAGCACACCAATTACTCAAATTATTATGTTGTGGTGCTCATTAGACGCAAAATTGGATTTTGTTTAATTTTATATACTATAACTTTTTCGATAGAATGCATTGTTTAGGAATTATAGACGAAAAAACAAAAAAAAAAGTCCTAAAATGTCGATTTTTTTGGTCGCCATTTTGAAACCCGACCAGTGTGAGTTGGCAGACAAGTTTAAATCGAATACTGAGGATGGGGATTATATGAATTTATGACAAAAAATTTTCCTCAAATAATTCACCCAAGTTCGCCTCGGCTCTCGGACTAATAGAAACTTCCGTCCTATTTCTTGTTTTATTGCTCTCTTCGAAGTACAAAAGTAAATTCATAAAGTTACTAGTTGGAATATTAGGATTTACGATATTTCGAATTATTCCTTTCCGGTAGAGCCTAATTGAGTCAACCATTTTATTTTATTTCAACTCTTTAACGAATATTGTTGAAATTATTGCCTCAAGCATCAGTAAGTGTTTTGTTTTTATTCAATAATTACTGTGATTACTATATAGCGTTGCTAATTTGAACTCTATTCATTTTTTGAATATAATAAATAGGTAGGTTTTTACATTTGTGAAAAAAAAATAAAATTAATAGTTAATAAAGTGAAAATATAAAAAATATTTCGTCCTGCTGGTTATTTCAATTAACTGAAATCGTTTAGTTATGGTTAATATGAGCGTCTAATCTACGAAGAAGACAAAATTTCTCTAACGAAAGCCATTCCTAAGGATGTTTGTGAGTAACATTGTTTATAAAGCCATTTTCTGATAGCTTTTTTCCGAAGTATCATATTGAATACGATATTGAAAATTGAAAAAAATTTATAATACATCTTAATGATAAAAAATATAAATCTTAATGGACTTCCAACCTTATACCACTAATCCAAATACCTCATAACTGTTATATGTGAAGTTTTTATGGAGTTCCAACCTTTTACCGCAAGCGAAAATTGTTTCAGATATTACAAAATCTCTTAAAACATATTATAAATAACTATGAATTATACATGAAAGACTAGGTAAATAAAAATGGGTTTTAAACAATAACCTACAAGATTATTTACCTCGGTAATATGTTTTAAACATTAAAGGCTCATTACAAACTAAAAACTTATTCAAACAACAAAATAATAATGAAATGGACAATAAAGTTCGTTTCAAGGAAACTTAATTCAGTTGAAAGACTATTCATCAGATACTGTCTCTATTTTAAAAGTCCTTTTTAGACTGTCGATGTGAGATGCGATGTCTGTAGTCGGCATTATGTCATCTTATTTTTTTCTTGTCCTAATTATGCCTGAATATGCGAAACGTTGACTGGTCAGTTATTTACTGGTGTTTGTGAGACTTGATTCTTTTTTGTAATGTTGCTATAATATCGTAACTTTTATAATTTTCATCTTTATTGTATCTTTTGATTCGTAACCATAAAGATGACCTAAAATTTGCGCCGAATAAATATTGTTTTATTTTTATTATTTTTCTTGTGTCCATGTTAATATATTTTGATTGATTTTATTAACTTAATCCAAAAATGTTAGCTTTAAATTCGTTTCCATAATCGTCGACCTCGTGGATGTCGATCCGTTTCGTATATTACTTGTTTATTTAAAAATATATCGTGGAGTAGTGCAAATATGGAATGTTTTCAAATAGAATGGGCTGGCTATCAGACCTGTTCAAATATGTGTTTCATTGCCCTTGGGTCGTTTGCTATTCAGTAATCGGGGTAGACTGCTGTTAACAAAAATATGCAATCAAACCAGTCAGAGTTAGCAGCTGCCTAAATTTTATTTTTTCCCACGAGAGGAAAGTTCCACATGTATTTTTTTACCCCCATCTGGATAGAACACGAGTCCTCGACGGACACAGGTGTTTACTGAGGACTTCTTTTGCGTTGTAGATGAAATAGCGCAATGAGATCGGAGATGGCGGTTGGAGGTCCCATCAGAAATAATAGACACAGTCAATAATTCTAACTGTTTTGTCTGTTCCAACGTTTTGGCCTACGTTGTAGCCCTCATCCAGGGAAGAAAAAATAATAAAAAATAATTCCATCTGAAATTAGAAAGTTTGAATTTATTTCGTTTTTGATTTTTTTTTTGCTAGTTATCATTTGCTAAGTTCAAAACCAAGGGTAAAAATCTTTTCGGGTCCATGCTTTTTCTTTTGCTGCCATTTTAGCTCTCTACCTAAAAATTAAGTTTTGGAATAGGATATCTTACTTTGGTAATTGCTTTGCAGTTTTATGACAAGGATTTGCTCTGCATTTTGGTGTTCTCACAACATATTACCTAACTGGTGAGGTTTAAAATAATTCGGGAAAATCTTCATAAAACAAGACTTTTAGCGTTGTAAAAGTACACTGAGAAAAAGAGGCGTTTGATTTAAAAAAAACTTTTCAGTACGAAACGTAATATTGTAGAATATTACTTTTTACTGAGAAAAATTTTCTCCCCATTGGCCTTGAAATATTTACACTCGAAATTTTTGTTGGTAACCGGTTGCTTCCTTGAAAGTTCTGGTAGCTCTCCTCCTCCCTAAGAGTTCTAATAATTGAAGCATAAAGTTGCAAAAGAATCTAAGTGCCTTTAGAAAATGTTTTCAGAATTCAAGTTTCAATTTGAAAAATATTAAAGAAATATGATTTAATTAAAAAAATAAACACATTTTTTCTGATAATCTATGGTTGCATAAGTTATAAAACCACATTTATAATAGTACTAGCTTTAAAATATTTTTTTTTTTTTTTTTTTTAAACATCTTTGTTTCTCTGTTTCCTTTTATTCCATATAGCCATGGCAAAGAAAGTCAGGGTAATGAATTGAATGTTGTGTATTCTCGGTGAATCTATGTTAGCTATAATACTTTTATTTACTTTTCCATTCAGTCATAACAAAATAAGTATGATGAAAAGAATATATGATTTATGTGTTATAAATAAAATAAAAATCAAAGTTAAATTAATTTTTTTTTTAAATTGTTTGTTAATGTTTTGTACAACCTTTAGAGTATGGTGATGAATGATGATTATGTACGATAAGAACAATAGTTCTGTCTTCTGTTACTCATTACTCACATCATATTTTAAACGTAAAACATAAAAAAATATATAAAAAATTGAAATTTGGGAGCATATTTAAATCAAGGACTGAATAAAATTGAAATCATAAATGAAAGGTAAGGAAAGGAGAGAGGATTAATAATATAAATGAGAAAAAAAAACAGTAAATCAGCATCGAGTAAATTAGAAGTAGAAACATAAAAAGTATACACATTTGTAGGTTATGATCTAGTATTCAATGAGTTGACCCTAGAACGGTGTAAGCAACTTAAGCATGTAGGTATTTTCGATTCTATAGGGATCAGAGAAAAAAAAAAACCTAAATCTGTCTTTAGTAGACAATTAGAGGCTATGATATAAATAATAAGCTTAGCACCAGGAATAGGAAACCGATCCTATAAGATTTCCATGGAATCCTAGATTCCAGGATAATAGGCACAGATCTTCTAAAAATAAAATAAAGCTATCTAAGACATTTTCTCACTGAACGGCAGACATCTCTGCCCTCACAGATCGGAGAAGAAACTTGTGGAAATTTAATTTCCCAACTTCATTACTGCTCAACAAAAGATGGAAACTTGTAAGAAATTTCTCAAGAAGATTGTTGTGGACATATAGAGTAAATCCAATCAAGCGAGACCCTAAGGATTTGTTCCTTTTGCTTTTGACATCCTGATGGCGAATGGCAGGCGCATGGCATTGCTTTTTATATACAACTCAGGATATAAACTTTCTTCTTGATAACTAATTCTTGTCTTAAGTGACTATATGGGAAAGAACATTTTTTATTACATCTGCTCTCGATTCAGTATCTATAAATAAAATCGATTAATAGAATTCTGGTTTAATGAATGCAAGGTTAGTACAAAATGACATGCATTTTAAGACGTCTTGTACTTTTATATTGTTATACTATATATTATCTGTATCTGTCCATCCCGTATCTATTTATATTATCATATTATATATTATCTGTATCTGTCCATCCCGTATCTATTTATATTGTCATATTATATATTATCTGTATCTGTCCATCCCGTATCTATTTATATTGTCATATTATATATTATCTGTATCTGTCCATCCCGTATCTATTTATATTGTCATATTATATATTATCTGTATCTGTCCATCCCGTATTTATTTATATTGTCATATTATATATTATCTGTATCTGTCCATCCCGTATCTATTTATATTGTCATATTATATATTATCTGTATCTGTCCATCCCGTATCTATTTATATTGTCATATTATATATTATCTGTATCTGTCCATCCCGTATCTATTTATATTGTCATATTATATATTATCTGTATCTGTCCATCCCGTATCTATTTATATTGTCATATTATATATTATCTGTATCTGTCCATCCCGTATCTATTTATATTGTCATATTATATATTATCTGTATCTGTCCATCCCGTATCTATTTATATTTTCATACTTTTACTTGTTCGTACTTTATGGATGTTATGTTGTTTTGCTTAGCTCTGATGGAGGCCTGCAACTTAGGCCGAAACGTCGGCACATTAAAAATAAATTTAACTTGTCTGTGTGTTTTCTTCTTTGATTTATCTCCTCGAAATATATCTACGGTCAACTATATCTACAGCATTCTTTTGATTTAGTTATAATTATATAATATATTATAAAATTTACTTTTATTTTTATAGTTGTCTTTAATTTTCTTTTTTTTATATATATATATATATATATATATATATATATATATATATATATATATATATATATATATGATAAGATGCGAATTTCTACGTTATTCACTGTTATCGATTGTCTTCGGATGTGACAGATTGTAAAATTTGTCAAAAAATCAACCTTTGTCTTCAGTATGTGGTTGGATGTCTTGGAGTGATGTGGAGTCTCTGGTTGATACGTCTTTCATAAACGTGTTTTTTTGGTGTATGTCCTGATGATGCCCTGAATTGGCGAAACGTTGACTGTTTAGTTGTTTGCCGATATTTTAGAGACTTGAGGCTTTATCTTCCTTGAGAGATTAGCCTTCAGAGATAATTTTTATAAATCAAGAATCTTTATCTGCCAGCAAAAAGCCCAGGTCTTACACTACTGGACTTTTATACATGGGGTACACAAAAGCAAAAAGTTTATGAAGAACAGAATCTCGAGAAGATCTGTAGGATCGCATCCACGCAAGTTGCGGTGTTAAGCAAATCGAGGCGAACTGCGCCGTGCCCTATGCATCAGCATTGTAATATTTTTCATTTTAAACGAACTATTATAACAATAGACAACTGAGATTTTATAACAATTGTCGAATTTCTTTTATTGTCCGATAGATTTTAAACCTCTGATTGATAATCTGATTTTTTTTTTTCTTACGGCTTGTATTTGTTGATATTTACTTAGAAATAAAGGGCAGGAATTTAAACGATTTAGTTCGCAATAAAACGTTACCTATACCATCATGGCTATCAGTGGATGTAATTAACATTAACTCTCCACTGCATTGTATGCTTTTATACTTCTGAAGAGGAACGATTCCTCAAACAAAATGAAAAATCGTTAATATAAAAGCATAACATACCCTGGAGCGTCAAAGTATATTACGTCACTGTAAATGTCATGATGGTATCGGGAGCGTTTTGGCTCGAATTTACATCGTTTAAATTTCTGTCCTTTATTTCTTGGGATATATTTTACGGATTGGGATGGTACAAGAAGAATTCATATTTTTTCTATTAAATCTCTATATTGGGAGAATAATAATAAAATCACCTTAGTTATCCATTGAAGGTATGAGTGGATTAAGATGTTACGTTAAAAATAATGTCTTTTTCTGTATTCAATCCATCTAATTCTCTGAGAAAGAATAAGAATATAAGCACGTTCATAGGAAAAAATCAATCACCGAAAATTCGTAATATTCCGCCTTCATCCACTCATGTCTTCAATTTTTAATAATCTTCATGAACGTGTATTAATAATATTGTTTCTAATAATTAAAAAGTTCACTTTTATTTCATATCAAATTAATGCAATGGTATCAGGCGTATCAGGGTGGCTTTAGGCAATAAAGTTAAGCACTACTGGAAAAACACTAGAAAACAGATACGTTCCAAACTGTTTAAGTGGACCCTGCCCCAAAAGAAGTGAGATTCTTCTGTTTATGGATAGGAGCAATCTTAGGAGGGTGACGGGACTATATACAGGACACCGTCAACTGAACAAGCACCTCCACAACATGGGACTAACTGAGTCACCGACATGTAGGCTATGTGGGATGGAGGACGAAACGGCTTTCCACATAATCTGTGGATGCGATGCTTTGACAAGGGTGCGGTACCTCCACTTTGGTTGGGACCGGATTACTGACCCTAAGCTCAACGAGATGATGGGCCCGATGAGTCTACTCAGATTTGCAAAGGCTACTGGCCTGTTTTAAACGGTTTAGGTCGGGCCCAATAGGTCTTAATAGGCCGCGGAGCATATATGCTGGGATAAAAAAAAAAATACAATAAAATATAATGGTATTTGTTAGTCTTAACACGTATAATAATATCGCAACATAAGTAAGTAATGTAATTCTCTGCACATTCCGGGGGAGCATTCCATACACATGAATCTGAAAGTGAGAATGGTAGTATTCTCTAAATTAAGCATTTCGTTGTAGCTAAATAACTCCATTTGCATTTAAATGAGCAATTTAATGGCTCAAGATCCGGATTAAAACTGAAGAACAGAAACATCTGAAGTTAACCTTTTTCATATAGAAATATAAAAAATTTTTGAGCAAACAAATGGTGTATAAAAAACAAAACATGATTTAATGGCTGGAAAATACTCCTTTTTAAAAATGAATATCACACGAAAAAATTAATTTTACTAGACAGAAATGTGGGATGTTTTAATATAAGGGTTATTGAAAACAAAATCTACTCCGATATCTTAATAAATAAGAAAGAGGTAGAATTCACTGTCAGCGAAATATGACGAACAACATCTAATGTATAAAAAATTAAATTGTGCTATAAAATATTTCGAATCTCAAAGAGACGAGCTTATGTTTCATTATTTTAATTTTATAGGAATAAGAGAACTTTTTAATATCAATTTCAACCATGGCATAAAAGGAATAACTACGCTGTATGAAACACGTGTAAGTTTGACCTACGCCCAATTCTTTCGTAATAAAATAATTCAGCTAATGTACACTAAAATTAATAGTTGAAATAATTTTATTATTGATATTAAGATTTGTTTATTTGAGTTTCTTATTTTAAACTTTAATTAATTTCTTTCTATTTTTTTAATTTTTAATGTAAAAACTCTGCATATTATTATTAATATGGTTTATTATTTCCAAATAATTATACATTGTACTTTATAATTAAATTATATATTTTCTCAGTTCTTAATGGTCAATTTCCGGTATTCAATTGCACAGTTTTTAATGGATCAAAAAATATCGGCGAATTTTCAAAATCTCATGTTCCAAATGTATTTTGCATTTTGAGTATTTAGTAATACTTAATTACCCGGCTGTACAATGGTATAGTTCCAGATACAAAGAGGCCTCCACAAATCCATTGCAAAACTCATTCCGTTTGTAAATCATTTTTTTTTAGCCATTACTCATGTACTTTTTCACTCAGCGCACATCTAGAATGAAGGTGGCACTACTCAAAATTTTTAATATTAGAAATTTAATAGTTGGATTCCCATCATCCTAAAGAGCAGCCAGCCAATATTAGGCCAAACTAATAATGGGTGATCTACCAGCAACATGTATTCGTGTCGTTACAACTCTTGGAGAGCCAAGGAATCCCGCAGTTTAGTCCGCCAGACATCTCTTCCGGATTAGCGATTGATGAATTATTTGACACTTCACTAAATTTTTTTATTGAAAACTAGTTTCAAATGTTATACATTCATCTTTAGTTCTAGAAAATATAGAAAATTATAGAAGCGGAGTCTACGAACTAAATTTTAATGATGAGCCAATGCACGGGAAAAACTGGAAGATCATTAATTCAGAGATTAAATTATTTTTATACGTGCTTATAATAATAAGACCGAGAATTCCTACTTAATAATTCATTTAAATGAAAAAAAAAAACAACATAAATTCATCAAAGACCCATTACTAGTTCAGTACAAGAACTTTGATTCCTTGTCTTAATTAAATTCATAATTCATAAATGTTTTATAACATTTAATTTAATATGTATAATGTCAGAAATAATAATAATGTTTCTTTGTAATATACACAGGCAATGCATATTGTGTTGGCACTAGCCTTTTGGTGTTGCCATGTGCTCTTATAGGAAATAGACTTGTGTTCAAAATGTCTTCCCTATGTTATATTAGTTTACTCTTGTTCACTAATTTTATCATATAATACCAAATTGTATTTTAAATTGCTTATTTTTGAATTTGTGTGCGTTTTTAGAACTGGAGATTAATGTATAACATTTGAAATTAGTTTTCAATAAAAGCAAAATTATAGAAGTGGGAAATAATTTATCATTCCCTAATCAGATTGATCCTTCTATACTGTTATGAGTAGGTTAATTGATTTCTGTTGGATGCTGCTACCATCCAGTTATGAATACCCATTATGAATCTCGCATCGGTTGACACATCATCCATCCATCGCAATTCCTACAGGTCTTCCCACATGTATGGCATATATATTGTGGGATATATGCTTTCCGTCTTGGATCTTTCGAAGTATCTGGTCTGATGCCATCTTTGCAATATGACAATTTCGCATTTAATGTATTTATAATTCAAAATAATTTTATTTTCTAACATAAATTAAATATATGAAAGATAACTTATACACATTCATGACTATTTCATATCTGCAACCACAGAACAAACTCACGAAATCACGATCTTATCCGAAACCAAATTGATCCTTGGTATCTCTCTCTCTGTTCGGGGGGGAGGGGAAGAGGGGGGTTAATCTTTGCATGCTCTGCCCTAAATCTTCTTGCAGATGGCACGAAGTTCTTTCGCAAATGGATTTCAAAATAGAACTTACAACTTGTCTTTCTGTACCTTAGTAAATAATTAGGTTTGTAATATTTTTTTTATTTGAAGGTTGATTTCAATATTTCGAATTGAATATTTCGTCTATATATTATATCTAGCTTAAAATATATAAAATACTTTATATCTAATGTAGGTATCTCTCTCTCTCTCTCTCTCTCTCTCTCTCTCTATATATATATATATATATATATATATATATATATATATATATATATATATATATATATATATATATATATAACACCTGGTCGGTGTTGTATCGTATTTGAATCCATTTTAAACAAGTTTCTGGTGGTTTTAGAAACGAAAGTTTTTTTAGCATTGCATAGAAGATGAAGATGAAACTCTTCCGAAAGAGAACTCACACACAAACACATTTAATTGACATGATTTTGACGTCGTTTTTTTAATAAGGCATAAGCTCCATTTAGCAAACTTTACAGAAAACACATGATACGTTTTTTCCCCATATAACAATATATATTTTTTTTAGTTTTATTTTTTATTGTGTACAGAAGGAATTCATAAAGGGGGAGTTCATTAAACTTTATAATTACAATATATTTTTAAAATTTTCAGCACTAGTCAAGTCCAGATTGACGACTCAGAGTTATTAATATTTGGTACTTATCCCATCAATAGTCTATTTTTCGGTGTGCAATTTTTTTTTTTCTCGATATCTCGTGAGGTGGTGGTATTTAGGTCTCATAATAAATTATAACCTAAATTTGGAATTTTTGGCGCTTAAGCCTTTTTCAAAAACGACGTCGATATAAATTGAAGTATTTCTTATTTCCAAAATGAACCCTAAATGATTTTTTGGAAATCGCAGCCTGTTTAAAATGTAATTGCTGTTGAAGCAATATTATTGTAATCAACACCGGAGCCGACCAACCTTGATAACTCTTAACAATGTTCGCTTGATAACAATGGAGTTCGTTCTTACGAAAATACATTTTTGAGTTGAGTCCCTTTCGTTCTGGATTTTCAATATGATGAACCGTGATGCGTCTGGTCTGTTTGGTTAGTTTATTTATACTCTTGATGTGAGATGTTCCATTTCTGTTGTGAGATGTGATATTCTGACCTGAAGAAGACTTTATAGGCTAAATATTGCCTGGTTAATTATTTTATGCTAGTTGAGATAAATTAAGGCTTTGTTTTTGAAATCATCGAATTGTAAAAATTCTATAAACACCTTTTAATAATACTTTAAATTATTATATTACAGTAAATTAAAAATAATACCACACTTTGATACCTGTGATTGTTATGTAAATATGAGAGAAGCCAGGACAGAGAGGCAGTGGAGTTGCCTTCACCATTAATCATTTTGTGATCATTATTGCCAGTTCATCATTAACCATGTCCTGATCGATGGTGGCGTAGTCCTCCCAGGACTTTACTCTTCTTATTGTATAAAGGATCGCTTCGTCACGCTCAGCCATTTCTGGAGGTAAAACAAATATTTTCACTAGTCAGGAAAAATAACCTTTTAACCTACAGTTATAGGATAGTATATCGATTTTTTTATATTAAGTATATATATATATATATATATATATATATATATATATATATATATATATATATATATATATATATATAGAGAGAGAGAGAGAGAGAGAGAGAGAGAGAGAGAGAGACTAATTAATTGAATCGGTTATTTCAAAAGCCAGATATGTTTTTCCAAATATCCTTTTTTTTATGTGAACGTATCCTTAAAAGTAGAAACATAATCCGAGTAAAATCGAAGCCGCATAAAAAACGAAGCCGCATAATCATCTTTCGTTGGTTAAACAATATAAGTCAGTGACAATGACCGCTATTTTGGAGTTAACATTATGCGAATACATCATCGTATATTCTCACGAGGAGCAGAGCCGGATCTAGGGGGAAGCTAAAGTAGAACTTATCCTGAGCGGCAGAATTCAGGAGACGGCAAATTTCGAGTGATTTTTTTAATTATTTATTATATTTGTTTCTGATCATTTTTTGTCTAATTAGGGATTGATAAATTATTTGCCACTTCCGTAATTTTGTTTTTATTGAAAACTAGTTTCAAATTTTATTATACATTCATCTTCAGTTCTGAAAAAAATACAAAAATTCAAAAATAAGCAATTAAAGATATAGTTTGGTATTATTATACATATTAAATTAAATGTAATAGAAATTAGTACTATAAAACATTTATGAATTATAAATTTAATTAAGACAAGAAATCAAATAAATGCTGGTACTCACCAAGGTTTAACTAGATTATATCAAATAGAAAAGATTGCATTGGTTTGTTCTCGCACTGAACCAGTAATGGAAATGACTGTAAAGGAAGAAAGGTGGGATGTTTTTAGGTAAATGGTACGGCTTAGGGGTCGGGGCTTTTATAGTAATTCCGGTGAATAATTGTTTTTCTGTAATGGATGGAAATAAATTTAAGATTGGGCTATTGAAGATATTTATTTGGTCATTTAAGCAAAACATTACTAGTTCAGTGAGACAACAAACCAGTGCAACCTTTTCTCTTTAATCTACTTAAACCTTATGGAGGACCAATATGTATTTGATTTCTTATCTTAATTAAATTTATAATTTAAATGTTATATTATACTAATTTATATTACATTTAATTAAATATGTATAATAATACCAAACAGTTTAATTTTTGTATAAATGTATGTAAATTTCTTGTTATGAGTCTGAATCTATGTTAAACATGTTCAATCAAAAAGTGATACACTTCAATAAAAATATTTCTCGATGTTGTCTCATCGTTTTAAATGGAATACAAGAGACATCGTTTCATAATGTGGACATCTTGGCAGGCCAAGTCTCCAGTTATTCTCTGTGTGTTTCTTCCTCTCGATTTGTTTTTAATTTTTGTCTTATTATCATGATGTGACCTAGAACAAATGTTTTCTTATTTATTGAAGATTTTCACTTGGTATCTTTTTTTTTAGGGAGTGATTAATTCCGAATATAAACATCGTACCTAGAAAAAAGTATTTATCGAAGCGCTGGCGCAAAAAATATAAAGTGTTCAGAATTATATTATAGCTACAGCAGAAACGAGGGCCACGTGTTAGAGCAAAAATTTCAGGCCTCCACCAACGCCTCTTTCGCTTCTTTTCAACGCTCAAAATTAGAACCGCGCAAGCAGTGATTCCAAAGTCAGCAACATTTAGCAATGGGTTCCACCTGTTTTTCTGAACACGGAAACTTAAATCACTACTATATATTATTACGGTAGTATAGATCACTTTTCCGGCTCTCAGGGGTGATGGATTTTGACGAGTGTCAAAAGAAAGGGAATTTCACGGAGATGTGACGAATTCCGATTTTGTTTCTTAAAATCTTACAAGGGCTTAAATAAAAGTGATGAAAAACTGGAAGGTTTCAAAACTTTGACGACTGAGAGTCGGCGGATCGAGACGGGATCAGTTGAGTTTTAAAGATTTTGACGCGGGCATCAAGATCATATACGCTCCTATGGAACGTATTGGTCCAGCGTTTTAAAGCTTAAAAACCTACCGTTTTCGAGATAACGCACAATATAAGACCACATATTCCCTACGCCATCTTGCGTACGTGCCGTTGTCATGGCAACTTTATATCAATTTGAGTCTGTTTACAAAAATTTTTAATGAGTGGGAAATTATATACTGTCCCATGTCCAACCCTAAAGGGCACTGCTATGTATGAATACTACACATAGAAAATGTTATAGCTGGATCTAATTGCATAACTGCTAATTACTTATAAGTATGAACTGTAACTTCAACATAGTCATTACAAACTATGTAGCTTCACCAAATCTGTATGTTAAATAAACTTTTTTGGTAATATTATATTGTTTATACGAATAAATATATTTCTCTAATATCGCTTATACTTCGAATGCATTAAGAATTAGGATATATATCTAATGCGAGAGTTCTCGATCGGGTATACTAGTTAGTTCATAAAGTAATAACACAGCTCTCTTCGCTTTAGATTTTATTGCCAATTATTGAAGTGCAACCGGTGAACAATCCTTCATGAAATATTTCCCAGGGATCTGCTACGATCTAGTAATTTTCTCTCGTTCCCCTCGTTCCCCCCACCCTCTCCCGTCACATTCTAGCTATTTTCCCTTTCCAAGTCCCCCGCTCAACTCACAAACAGATGTCGAGCCTTTGATTTACAATTCGTAATGGGAAAACTTCTAGCTAATATATACCCACTATCCGTTAGTTATCACTAGAGGCAGCATTCTCGTGCTTTTGCACCTTTTTTTTCATGTTGCTTGAAATCGATTGGGGACAAGTTATTTACACGAAATTGCACATTTTAAACGATTTTGGGTAAATTGCACGTTCTGTGTTTTTATTACATAAAATTGCACTTTTAGCGGTAATTTAAAAAAAAAAAAAAATTCGTAAATTCCTTGTTACTATCATAACACATTAAATATAATTCAATTTCCTGGAAAATTCTGGAACTGAAACTGAAAATTGAAGTTTGTTTTGCTCTTTTTAAATTCCTGGAAAGCCAGTTAATCCTTACCAATCCATTAACTTCTTTTTATATTCTACAGCGCTATACTCCGAACAGAAATATTTTCAATAATATATTGAAATAAATTAATTAGAGAATATGATAACAAACAACACCCCGCATAAATTTTTACGAGTGATACGAATTAAAAATCCGTACAACCTAATTTAAAAACAAATATTGGAAATTGGTCGATCAATAAAATTATTCATGCAGTAATAGTTGTGATATTAACTAGTTAGTTAGTTATCTGCTCTATTTTTCATTTCATAAATTATATCTTATTCAAATATAAACCCAAAATGGGAAAAATGATCAGAATTGAAAGACAATACACCAAAATGGATCGTAAATCATAGCGTTAAGTTCTACCTTCAAAGATGAATGGTTCTACTTTTTCGACAAGGATTGAGTTATCGATATTTCAGCAGAAATTTGAAATTGTCTCACTTGACCATGCTATTCGTTATTAAAAATTTATCAGTTGGCAATAAAAAGCACAGGCGGAAAATGTGTTATAATGCGCGAATCACGATGATCATGATCGTACGAAAAGTAGCAAAAAATATTCTATTAAGACCTTGTGAGGTTTTCACATTTTGCATAACAATGCTCCAAACTACCTAATTTATTAAGAAAAAATAGAAATTTATTTATATTATATTATATTATATTATATTATTTATAAATTATTTTTTTTGTTTTTTTAAGCATGAACGACATAAATGGCAGAATTTTATTTTTCGTTGCACATTTTTGCACTTTTTGGTATTTTCATTACACGTTTTACAATGTTTTTACTGCAAGAAATCGGAGCTCTAGTTGTCACATTTGTTGTTTCTGTTAGAACATGGGAATAATCTGAGTCGATTGGTTTTGTAGTTTTCATGGACGAAATCCTTGAAATCTGAAATATGGAGAAAAGTTTATGACATTAGCAAGATGTTAACACTCAAAGCGTTAATTTCCTTTTATTATTTTAATAGGTTTGTCTCTTTAGTTTTTCATAACTTCAAATTAAAAATGAAATATTTTTTCTTCAATGAAATCATATTATTATTTTCTTATGATATTTCGCGCGGTCCGATTTCGTTACGTGAGGAACTTAAAGCTTAAAGTTTTACGCCCGGTTACTTTAGGCCTCGTCCACAATGGAGCACCGCCCTTCGCCTTTCTCTTAAAACAGTATTTTGAATATTGGAATTTCATTTAATATATTGAATGTTACTCATTCGGCAGGTTTTTTTTTTTTTTTTTTTTTTTTTTTCCAAAATCGTTTCACTAGCAATTAGTTACCAAATTTCATTGATAGAAGTTTTTGTTTTTTTTCTTGTCTTGAATTTCGAGATTTTACTTGAAAATAATTCATTTTAATTTCAAATTTTTAAATTAATAGATAGGTATTCTTTTTTTTTTCTCTCTCTCTCTTAAAATATTAATTTGTACCTATTAAGAGTAAGTCGGCAATAAGGAAATGAGCTAATAAATAGCAAATAATAATAACATGACATGAGGAAGGATAGTTCCAAACAGAACCTCTTCCTTGACTTGAATTTCTTACCTTTGTTAGTTCGGATAGCAGATCTCTCATCCAGCACCTTTTTTAGTCTCCTCCTCTTAGACATGGCCATGTCGGCCGCTATTATAAAATCGTTGATAAAGAGTCCTTATATGTTCGTCGATTGTTGGTAGTTGTAAGTCAGTATGTAGGGTTTGGTTAGTCACGTACCAAGGTGCATTTATGCTGCAAAATATTAATATACAAAAGATTTTTGGCATACTGATTAAACAAAAGATAATACCTGATCATCAGTTGTCTTTGAAACTATTATTTTTGCTTGATATTTGGGATTTCCTCACTAAAAACTCTTTAATAGTAGACTTGGGCCACTTGGTATGTCTAAAAGTTGTTTATCAGTTACTTTTAAAACAAAATGCTTTTAAAATAAATAAGCCCCTCCCCCAACTTGGGATTTTCTATTACGTGGGAACTCCTGAGGAGTTTGTTATGGCCCTCGGTTTTATTAGTAAATCCAATTTTTTTTGTCAGATATCTCATTATTTGCCGACTGTTAAAATATTAATGACAAAAGAATGATACATAAAGGAATGTGGATTAAGTCTTTAACATATGGTAGCCTAGTTATCTTTTATTTAGAAAAAATAAGAAGCTTTTCCAATGAGTTACTTGGTCATCCATTAGAAAAAGATAAAATGAGTTATTTGAGCCATGAAACAAAATTTCTTTAGTATTTGAAGGTCAAAATGTTTCAAAACATTCACGGGATCACAACGATTAATTTGAGACGTTAAACTTGAAAAAATGTTGAGCTGTTCGCTCTAGCATTCGTTATATACTTACTAACGCTCAAACTAAACACATTATCCTCCTTCTGGCTTCGCCGTAGTCGGGTAAAAATAGTGGGAACACGTTAGGATGGAACAGCCCGTGTATCCTGAATAGAAACCATAATGAACTTAATAAATATTAGACTTTGGGTGGGAATTCAAACTTTGTCGAAGGAATGAGAATCGGATTTTGGGACAGGGGTAAAATGAGTCGTGTATAACAAGTGTATTGCATTAGATGATTTTCATTTGTTTATCTTAAACGGATATTAAAACTTGTACAAATATCAACATGCGAAATCTAGTCTAGAACGTGTCATTATCCTTAAAAAGGCTGTTGAAAGTAACAAAGTGCGACCTCGGACATACCAAAGGAATGAGAATTTGGTTCTTATGATCAATTAAACTAATAATGTTTAGCGATTTTGAGATTAAAAAATTAATTACACTAGTAACCTATGACATAAATTAAGTCATTAAAATTGAACCTAATAAAAATTGTAGATGTTAGCCAAACCAGGAACGTTTGACACAAAATAATCACTCACATTTCTTTTCTTTTCTTTATTCATTTGTTTATTATTCTGAATCAGTTTGTTAATCATTAATCTCAGTTAAGTTCTAGAAGTAGTCGACTATTTTATATAATATATAATAGACTATTTTAGCGTATATTCTAATGTCTCTCTACTCGCTAATATTGTCCGTCCGATTTCACTACTAGCCAGGATCTATTGAAGCCTATATCAGTATTAAAACCGATTATTTTTTAAATAAGGACCTCTATCCTTCCCTAAGCTAGTATTATTTTAAGAACGTTACAATATGTGTATATATGTATATTTATGAATTTCATGACTTTAGGGGGGATTTCATTTCTCATTCATTTAATTCATTAATTTTCTAACTGAATATGAAAATATGCTTTCATTTACCCTTTATTTTAATTTATTATAGAAATAAATACCTTATAATTCATTATGTTTTTTTCTCACAATTTTATTAAATTAACATCAATGTATTTTATTTGGAACTTCAATTTGATGATTACCTGTTGATTACTTAGTGGGAGCTCAACACGAGAGATGAAGAGGATGAGAGAGATGAAAGAATATTAATCAATGAAGATGTTTTTGATGAAGTAGAAGATTATTCCTACAGAGAAATTATTGTCAATAAATAGAAAAATTGACAAAATAATGTAAATAGATTGAAAAAGCGAAAATCACCGAATTTTCCATACTGCGAAAGAGAAATCGGAAAAATTAGTGAAGAATTTCAGATTCTCTCTGGCACCTTCGCTAGTTAGACATATGTATAAAAAGCGAAATAATGAAGAATACCAAAAAAATCAATTAAATAAAATCAATTTTTTTTTTAGGCCTTGGGATTCTGCTCCCCAGAATTATGGACGTATGAAATACCTAATAATTTTGAACTAAATGGCGAATGATTATGCCGAGTTCCGAGGATCCGTGACCCGGGGTGAACAAAATTCTCAGAGAAAAGCTGCGTACGGTAAAAGGATGGATTGTTTATTCGATTATTGGGTTCTACGTATCTTGAAATCTCAAATCTCATATTTTGAGGAGGAGGGCTACAAAATTGTTTTCCTTGTTCGATTCGAAAGGTTCATTATTGAAAATAATGAAAGAAAATTCGCTTCATAACGGAATATTAAACGAGAAACTGAGCTTGACAAAAAAAAAAAAAAAAAAGCTCAATTTTAATTTTTTTTTTTTCATTCAACGTTCATTTCGTTTCTTTTGCTCGACTGATATTTTATCTCATTCTCCTCATGGATATGCTTTGCTAAATTTTTCCTTCCTTTCGTTCAGTGTTTTTGTTATTCAAATGCAAAGCTAACCAGTTATGCAATATTCATGTTCCGCGTAGAGTAAAGTTTCTTAAAACTTCATTCAACCTGTAAAGTTGGCATCCACATCATTAACGGTTTCGTTTCCACACATCCACACACCAAATGATGCTCTTTGAATTTCAGTCGTTATTTAAAGTATTAATTCCTGATAAATTTGTATTCCGTTCTTTTCTTAAAGTAATTTGTTATCTATACTGATCATTTGTTAGATCTGTATGTAACGAATTCATTAACTCTCATCCAATGTGGTTAACCTTTATCATGTTATTTGTGAACAACCTTTAAAATTACTGTAATCATTTTTTGAGTTAGTAGTATGTACATTATAACTTATTTTTATATTTCTTTCTTACATTACCATATTTAGAAATTTTATGGTTCATAGTATTAAATGTTATATATATATATATATATATATATATATATATATATATATATATATATATATATATATATATATATATATATATATACACATTTTTTAACTTATCACATTTTGCGAGTTTTAGGTATAAAAAATAAAAACATAGTGTTGCAAGAGATATATTCTTCATCTATAATAACTTATAAGTATATTGTTTTTTCGGGAGCGGGGTAGCTCAGTGGGTAAGGTACTGCGCTACTAATCTCCAAGGTCCCGGGTTCGAGACCGGCTGAGGCAGATAATTATTTATTGTGTATTCAGCCGTGGATCAACCCTGTGGGATCGGGAGAACTTAATTGGGGGAAAAACCTAGCGGTTGAGCGTGATCTTGGCCGAATCACCTCCTTGCACAACCGATGGCCTAGAAAAAGTACGGCCCTTACCAAGTACTGAACCCAAGACCCTTATCGGGTTGTAGAGGTACAGGTTTTTTTAAATATTGTTTTTTCAAAGACAAGATCGTGGGTTGAAAGAATAAAATATGTACAGATGGAATACTATCTACTACCTCTTTTGATGTGGGATCGATCTAAGATAAACTCACTGTAAAAAATTAAAATTGAGTCGTCTATGAATAAAAAATAAATAATATCACATGCTCGTTATATAATCATTATTATTTATTAATAATAATAAAAAAGTTAAACAGTAAGATGAAAAAATATAAAGTTTAAAGAAAAGTATGGTGATCATAAAATGTTAATATTAATATGAAAAATAAGGAATACAGAAGAATATGTTAATAAAGTATAAATAACGTTAATAAAGCATAAAGAAAAAAATGCGATTCATAATGTGTATAATAAATGATCAGCATATTTGTCTTCATACTTTATATTTTTTCATCTTACTGTTTAAGTTTTTTATTATTACTAGTACTGCCACTGTTGTTACATCTATTGTTATCTTGCTTTTTCTTAGCCCTGATGATGGCCTAAATCTTAGACCGAATCGTCGGCACCCATTATAATAAGTTTTTTCTTATTTGTGTGTTTATTTATTGACCCCAATCAAGATTCTCCTGCGTATATTATTTTTCATTCGATCATACGATCTTTCTCTTTTTACCTGTGCTTTATTAAAAATTAGCATTTGATGAACCTCTTGTCTTAATTAGGGATTGATAAATTATTTGCCACTTCTTTTAATTTGTTTTATCCATTCATCCTCAGTTCTAAAAACTAAGCAATTCAAAATATGTTTGGTGTTATTATACATATTAAATTGGATTAATATGAATCAGTATTATAAAACATTTATGAATTATGAATTGAATTAAGACAAGAAATCAAATACATGTTGGTACTCACCAAAGTTTAAATGGATTATATCAAACAGAAAAGTTTGTGCTGGTTCCTTCTCGCATTGTACTAACAATGAACGAGAGATAGGCAGGATGTTTTTAGGTAAACGGTTTAAGGGTCAGGGTTTTCCCAGTAATGCCTGTGAGTAATTGTTTTTTCTGTTATAGATAGGAATACATTTAAGATTGGACTTTTGGAGATATTTATTTGGTCATTTAAGCAAAAATCTGGATTGGATTTGAAGGATTATATTATTTCAAGTGCTTCATATATTTTTAATTTGAGACTGTTTTCAACGTGATGTATTAATTTAACTCCTGAACCTTTGATGGATTTATGATTATTTTCATTTAAATGAATTGCAAAGTTGGAATTATCTGTCTTAATATTATATGTACATATATGTTCCTTTAATCTGTGATTTAGTGATCTTCCAGTTTTTCCCGTGTATTTGGCTGCACAATCATTACAATTTTCAATCAAACAAAATTATAGAAGTGGCAAATAATTTATCAATCCCTAATTAGATTGATCCTTCTATACCATCATGCGCATGTCAACTCTTGTGTTAATTTTCGTGAAGATATCAGATTTTGCAGTGTTAATTGTTCATTGAATCACCCGATTTTTTCTTTGGATAATTTACTAGAAGTTTGCATACAAATAAATTTTTGATTGCCCTGTAATATCTTGTTTTTGACTCTTAGATATTTTATGACGATATGTATTGCTTCAGTTATATATTTTTAATTGTTCTGTTGCCATTCAATATTCATGAAATGTTTTAACTTTCTGGATTTTTGACTTTGTATTACAAGAACACATCTCAGAACAATTATGACCTTTAGGAATTGCTTTGACGAAAAATTGTTGGAGGATTTAGGGCGGAGAGATAAAGGGGCTGACAGCTACGAAAAACAAAAGACTCTCTAATAGCTTTTTCTGATACTGTAATATTTTGCTGGCGTTCACTGTTTATGATCCAATCTGTCAGGTATGATATTTCATTCACAGCAGCTCTTTCGGAACACTATCGTATTATTTTTTTTTTTTACTTTTGTCGTCGAACATAGGTGTGGAGATCAATCTATCAAATATTGTATTCGTTTAAAACATTGTTCCTGTCGTTAAAAAAAACAAAAAATATTTGTTTATCAGGTATAAAAGAACAGAGAAAGTTTAACAGTCTATTAAAATTTATTTGAAACATTTTATCAATTTAAAATTTTCATTAAAGCAGTTGACGTTTTAATGCCTTTTCCTCTTCAAGCTCTTTCAGCCATTTTAGACATGCATTTCTAAAAACTAGTTTCGAATGTTATACATTCATCTTCAGTTCTAAAATGCACTCAAATATTCAAAATATAATTTGGTATTATTATACATATTAAATCTGATGGAATATAAATCAGTACTATAAAACATTTATGAATTATGAGTTTAATTAATACAAGAAATCAAATACATGTCGGTACTCACATAGGTTTAAATGGATTATATCAAATAGAAAACCGTTACAAACTTTTCTGTTTGATATAATCCATTTAAACCTATGTGAGTACCGACATGCATTTGATTTCTTGTCTTAATTAAATTCATAATTCATAAATGTTTTATAATACTGATTTATATTACATCTAATTTAATATGTATAATAATACCAAACTATATTATGAATTTTTTTTTATGTTTTTAGAACTGAAGACGGAATGTATAACATTCGAAACTAGTTTTCAATAAAACAAAATTATGGAAGTGGCAAATAATTTATCAATCCCTAATTAGATTGATCCTTCTGTACCATCATGCGGATGCCAACTAAAAGGAATAAAACTATTAATTATTAAATGACTAATTATTGTATTAAATTTAACTTAAAACACTTTAAAATTGATGCGAAAAATCATAGTTAATTGAATAAAAAAGTTATTTATGGATTTATATAAATATTATTCAATAATGTGAAATTATATGAATTATTTAAATTTTTAAATAAATATTGGTTTTTGAAAAATAAATGAAAGTAAGTAATATCTCTAAAATATTCAATGAAAAATGAAATATGATTACAGCATCGTGGATTACAACACTACTCCAACTAGAGAGCTCTTAGAGAAAAAAAATTGTTGATATTACTAATCCCTCCTTTACAATTAAATTGTGTTTACATATTTTGTTTATTATATATCATTACGTACTCTTCTATTTATCATGTTTTTGTTGGAGAAAGTCAGTTAGTATGTACTGAAATTTCAATTAAAATGGATCTCCACAAAAACCATTTACACCATGTTATGCTTTGGGGATTCGATAAAGGAAAAAATGCTGCTTCAACTTATCGGCAACTTGCAGAAATATATGAAGAAAACGTCATTCGTAACGTCAAGTGCAGAGAGGTAGTTTGAAAAGTATCGAGCGGGAAACAGCTAACTTGATGAGCCTCGGACAGGTCGACCAATAGAGCTTGATGACGAAATCCTGCAGGCTGCTGTTGAAGAAAATCCAGTTGTAACAGTTGAATAATTAGCAGGAAAACTTGGATCGACGCATTCTACTGTTCACCGTCATTTTCTATCAGATCCATTTTAATTGAAATTTCAGCATAGACTAATTTTCTCCAACAAAAACATGATGAATAGAAGAGTACGTAATGTTATAATATACAAAATATGTAAGCATAATTCAACTGTAAAGGAGGGATTAGTAATATCAACATGAACAGACATATTTTTAAAAACCGACATTACTTATGGGATGACCTGATAGAAATAATTAAAAAAAAAAAACCCAAAGGAATTAACCTATTCGGCGTAAGGTGCGGAATATATTTAGTATATGCATATACTATATAGTAGTATAGAATATAGTAGTATAAGCAATGTACTTTGAGCATATCTGCTTTACCATATTGTTTGGTTGTTAGTGAAGTTGACGTCTTGGTGTAGTTGTCGGATGGCTAACATTACACTTGACGGCTCTTTGCAGATACATTCCGTTCTGCGTGTCAGCACAGATAAAGCTCCTTGTATCTGTACATAATGTAAATTAATATATTATCAGAAGTGTCGAGGGCTTCGTTCGGGTCAACTTCACTAATAACGCACCAAAGTGTTAAATAGATATGCAAATGTACCCTGTCTCTTATAACGGATTGCGTTATGGCATAAGGTTATTTCCATAATCGTTTACTATTTTTTTTTACTACATATTTTCCTTGTTTTCAGAAATATCATTAAGCTTTTGATATTATTTTGATACTGGTACTTATTTTGGTACGTTTGGTTATAATATGGTCAATTTTTAATTTACACTTGGCAATGATCTTATTTTTTTTCTACTAATAGTTAAAATAAATATAACTAAATATTTAACTAAATAGTTAAAATCGCAGGTATTCTACCAGAGCACTGCTAATTAAAAGTATTAGAGGCTCTTGCTAAGTTTCAGGATATTTCTTGCTCAATAGATGGACTTTGCCCGTGATTAATTGTTTATTGAGCATTGATTTAGTATGTAATATCGTAGGTTTGGATTCAGTTTTTTTCTCTACATTATACCACCGTCCCACAACAGTGGCACTTACTGAAAAAAATGGAATTTTTCAGGAGACACAAAAAAACAAATCGCTTTCCTTAAAAACGACATTTTCCCTCATAACTGCTACCTTTTTCTGATAACAATGGTACACTAATCCCAATTTGATGCATATATATATATGACGACGATATTGTACTTTATTCTATATTGCATAAATAATTACTCATACCTTTCTATATATCATTGGAAAATTAGTTTATATATGTGCCCATAATTATGAAAGTGGTCTAATTCAAAATTAAAACAAATAGAATTTATCACTTATTTCACACGACATGATTTTAAACTAAATTTATTCAATGTAATTTTTACGACATCGTCAAAAAATGAACCTTTAGATAGTAGTTGTAAATGCAACGTTATACGGAATTCATTTAGTGTCAATTATGAAAGTGGACTAAGCCAACAGTTTAAAGAAATTATATAAAGATAACTTAAACTATTATATAAACCTAAAAGAGGAAGACCAAAAATATACGAAAATATTCAATTTCTTCCATTATACAACACCACTAGACCAGTAACGGAAGAAAAAAATAAAGATCTTATGTGTTTATTACCATACATCCCTCCATTTTTCCAGGAACATTTTAAAAATCTTAAAAATCGAAATTATGATAAAAATGGATTACTTGTTAAAAATGAATAATAAATGTTTATGAATTATTTCGTTAAAGTTGTTGTTTCAAATAAAAATCACAATTTTTTATTACTTTAAGCCAATTATAGGACATTCAGTTAATTTTGAAAATGGTCTAAGTCAATCAAGCTTTAAAAACAACATTTTCCTATGAAATTCACACAAAATTTCATAGCTATAATAAATTTCCATTAATGAAGACTAATAAAATTATAAATTGAAATGTCGCGTAATATAAAAATATTTTTTAATTTATTCAAATGCGATTCATTAAATATCTCGAAACAAGAAATATATGACTTAGACCACTTTCATAATTATGGGCACATATGAACTTTCGTTTTCGTGAAGGGTAGATTAGAGTGTGGTATCGCCTGGGTATGGTACGGGACTTGTAAGTACAAGTTCAAGCCTCACTGTTGCAGAAAACTAATTGAACTCAAAGCATTTAATTGAATATATTTTTTTTTAATATCTAATATTCAAGCTGTTTCAATAGGAAAATAATTAAATAATTCTTTTTTTCATTTCGAAACTGATCTCTGATAACTTCTATTTCATTGTCGCTATATTAAACGCAACCAATCAAAACAAGCCCGAATATTGGGTTCAACGAAGCAATTTATTCCAAATACTTTAGCAGGCGTTCAAATAGGTCACTGTTGAAATAGCCACCTCTGTTTTCAGTAATTTCCCGCCTACTCGACATATTAATCCTCAATTGTCAGACGGGTGTCGATATTTCCATTAAAATGAGTCAACTCGCTTAGAACATAAAAATAATCTTTCGTTATTCGTTTTCTAGTATTATAAATATTACATTTATTTATTGACGATAGCTGGGGCCGTTCAAGCACTTGGGTTATTTTTTCTCTCTACTAAGCTTACAAAAATAAAAAAATTACAAAAGTTAAATTCATTAAAAAAACAAACAAGACAATTTATTTAAATTTCAGTTCAAAACAGCAAAGATTTTGAAATTTTGGTATAATTTCAATTTTTTTAAGAAGATTCATTATTTGATTCAGTTTATCTGCATTCTTGATGTTTTTTTTCGGTCTCTTCTATATCGATAAATAATAAAGAATATTTTTGGGAATACTTCATCGTTCTTAAAAAATAAAGAAGATTAATGAATGTAATATAAAATATCTGATATGGATATCCCATGACTTTCTTGTACGCCTGTTAAGCTATAAATCGGTGGCTCAAAAAGTGATCCTGAATTTGATTCCCAGTGAAAATTGCAGTATCTCAAAAACGACACTCGGCCTCGCGACATCCATCTATTGACACACATACATACTCTTGTTTCTAGAGGTCTCATTCCGTTTTTGTATGTCGTTTTCTTTCAATAGGTAACTAGTTCCCAAGAGATTTGTTTGTGTTCCGTGACAACATTAGAACTGTCAATATCACTGGATACAGCATTGGAAATCGATAGTTTCGACATTTTAAGAGGAAGATCCCACTTAACTTATATCTTATTCTCCTGCTGCAGACTTGCTCATTTCACAAATGGGGAGGAAAATCAGTATTTTACACTCAATTTTAAAAAGTAATAAAAATGTTTCATTGGAGTGGGACCAAACCGCGTTTGTAACCTTTATTGCCGAACCATATGATTTCTGTAATGAATGTCGATATACCTTTTGATGTAAGTTTCTTATTACCTTCAAGTAAAGTACTCCTTTCGGATCTTCAATTTCAACCAAAATCTATTATACTACTCATATTGATATAAAAGTCTAATTTACCAAATTTCAGATATTTTACATTATATTTTAATATAATTTTTGATGAAAGTCTAAAATGACCTTCAAGTAAAGTACCATTTCCGGTTTGCCAATTATGACCAAAATTTCTTATATTATTTATATTAGTATGCAAATCTTAAATGCCAAATTTTATAAGTATTATATTATATTTTAATATAATTTTTGATGAAAATCAATAATGACTTTCAAGTAAAGTACCACTTCCGATAATCATGTAGTGACCGAAAAGGAAGGTTCACAACTAGATTTTACAATAATCCTAAATATAAAATTTTAACTTTATATGGCTAACCGTTTTTGAGTTATGCGAGATCCGAACGTACGTACGAACTTAGGTATAAACGTCACAACGAAACTATTCAAAGTGTATTCAGGGATGGTCAAAATGAATATTTCCGTTGAAATCTGAAAACCGAAAATTGTCGCGATTAAAATACTTCCTTTACTTCGTACAAGGAAGTAAAGATATATAAGGGAAACAGGAATTAATCACATAGTCATATTTAAAGTTGTCTGATTCGTTGATTTTGTACGGCTCATAAACAATTGGGGAGGTGTAGAGGCTAAATTTGTATTTACATATATAACTGCTACTGCTTCGTATATATGCATTCATGAATTCAACATTTATCTTTGCTATAGCTTTTCTCGAAATACTATTACGCATACATAACTCTTTTATTGCGGAATTAAACAATAATAAAAATATTTTTATACATTGAATAGTTGTACATAATGGTAAATCTAAGAGATAATATGCTATTTGTGCAATTTTGATCTATATATCATACCAGTTTGATCTATATCATACTAAATATCGTAATATAAAATAATTAAAATAACATGCTAAATTTAACAATTCAAATGGCCGCCATATTGTTTCATCAAGTCTGAGTTTTCAAAGTGTCCAATGGTTATTTTCTTTGTATGAATTTAAATTAAGCTTGAATCGAAGTTCTTCAGGCTGAGTGAAAATATTTTACATAGATATAGCTGTGTTTATGATGTTTCGCATAATTTTATTATCAATTTTTGTATTTGTTATGATTTAATTGTTCTCCGTAAATGTGTTATGGATGATAATATATCCCCATTACACGTTGTGTGTTATAATACTTGACTGTAAAAACAAAAACTAACAATACAAAATTAGAAATTTTCTTAAGTACAAAATATATAGAAGGGGAGAAGGTGTCACTTATCCACGTTGGAGTTATTATTCAAAGGTTAATATTTTATAATTTGTATTCTCTATTTCTTGATTTATATCACTAAATTTATCTCTACCCCCCCAAAAATACAATGAATGACCAAATTTAGGACTGATTATAATATTGTTTACGTCCTACAAGAAATTATTTTTCTCTTCAGTGTTCATAGTGGAAGCTCATTCACCAAACTTTATAAAAAATAAATTATAGGAGGTATAATAGAGCCTACCCGGAACCTACCAGCCACACTCAGTTAAAATTGGATAGCCGGAAGTGGTACTTTACTTGATATTGTTTTTTTTTACTTCCTTGTACGAAGTAAAGGAAGTATTGTAATCGCGAAAATTTTCGGTTTTCAAATTTCAACGGAAATATTCATTTTGACCATCCCTGAATCTATTTTGACTAGTTTCGTCGTGGCGTCTGTACGTACGTACGTTCGTATTTCGCATAACTCAAAAACGGTTAGCTATAGAAAGTTGAAATTTTGTATTTAGGATTTTTGTAAAACCTAGTTGTGGACCTCCCTTTTTGGTCACTGCTTAATCACCGGAAGTGGTACTTTACTTGTAGGTCATAATTGATTTCTATCAAAAATTATATTAAAATACTTTGCAAAATTTCTCAAATTTGATATGTATAACTTATATATCGATTTAAATAACATACTAGATTTTGGTCTAAATCAGAAAACCGGAAGCGGTACTTTACTTGTAGGTCATATTAGACTTTCATCAAAAATTATATTAAAATATAATGTAAAACATCTCAAATTTGGTAAATAGGACTTTTATATCGATGTGAATGTATTTACTATATTTTGGTTAAAATTGATGAGCCGAAAACGGTACTTTACTTGAAGGTCATAATGAGCTTACATCAAAAATTATATTTAAATTAAATACATAAACCATATGTTTCGGTAATAAAGGTTACAAACGAAATTTGGTTTCCAATCCAATTAAACATTTTTATTACTTGTTTTAAGTGTTAAAATTGAGTGTAAAATACTGGTTTTCCTCCCTGTGTATCACTAGATGGATATCGCAACGCCGAGTATCGTTTTTGATTCCGCAGATGGCGGACGGAAGGATTTGTTTTTATTCGATTTTTGAATTATTCGTATCTTAAAACGCAAAACCTTAAATTTTAGTAGAGAAGTAGGTGTGTCCCTAAGGCCAAATAAAAGACCCCTAGTCTAGAATATATTTGGTGAGATGAAGGGAACAGCTTCCCAACTTAGCCATTATATAACGTTGTTAGGTGATGAGAAAGAAGTACACATTATCTTGAGCAGTGTTCTTCACACAATCCCAAAGGCCATACTTATTCACCCACCAAGTCCTGCGGGCCAGGAATTAGCTAGCACATCATTATATCTCCATATAATGTATACATTTATATGCCATAATTTTATAATGTATAAAATTATATAACCCATATACATTTAAAATGTTCAGTTTAATTATGCTCGTCAGTTATTGCGTTTTTTAATTGGTCGTTAAATAAAAACATCTGATTATTATCTTGTTTGATTCACTTACAAAATAAATTTTACAATGGAATCAAAATATAATATGGCCGGCTGGATTGACGGTGTTCCCGGGTACCATTCAACATCGCATGCAACGTTCCCTTCCTAGTTAGTCATGTTGAATAGAAAGTCGAACAGTTTGGACATAGCCTAAGGACATGATCAATATTGTAATGAACACTACAGAAACACACTCTTCGAGAGTTCAGTTCATCACACCGCTATTATTTTTAACTTTTAGCCAACATAGACAAGATTGTAAGTATTTAATTTCATGTTCTTAAAATTTTGTTAGGCAAAGAAGAAAAGGGAGATTATACCTATTAGAAATATATTATTAAGAGGATAAATGGAACTATTGAGTTATAAAGATTTGATTTTTTAATAAAGCGTGACGGATTCTAGATCTGGGTAGAATGTAAGTTAATTTTCATATATTATATTTTGAATGGATCTCGAGTAACATTTTGGTTTCTTAAAAATAACCAAAAATTAAAAAAGTTTTATCTTGCTGATGCATTTATTGGAAGATATTTACACAATTTTCTTTACTAATTTTGTATCTTATGACCTAGAAGCATATAATAGGAATTGGTTATATGTCGCTAAGTACCCTCGACGGTCCTAGGCTACTGTTTGAATCAGCAAGTTCGCATTGGTAGGACTTGCAGAGCCGGAGACGGACACGCTGCCAGAAGCGGAGTTGGTCAAAGAGGACATGCTGTTAGCCGCGGAGCTGGCCAAGGATGACACCTTGCTGGAAGCCTGGTTGGCGTAATCCATTGCGCTGTCCACTGCGTTCCCAATAGTCCCGGCTGCACTGTTGGCCATCCCGAATCCTGTATCGACTCCGCTGTTGGCAATTCCCGCTGATACGTTGATGCCGCTCGCCGCTACTCCGGCTCCAGCGCTGGTCAAACCGCTCACAAGCTCCAGCTTGCCGTTTTCTATTCCACTTCCCGCGCTGATTGCAGTCTGTCCGACCATGTTGGCAACATCGGCTCCTGCCTTGACGAATCCTCCTCCCACGCTGGCGATCCCGTTCATCACGGGGACAAATCCTACCATATTGGTTCCAATATCTATAAAAAAAAAAAATAATGCGTACTTGTTATACAGACATAAAAAACAAAACATAAGTATGGATGAAAGGTTATAAGTCAAAATTAAGGTTCTAGGCCAAATATTCACAGGAGGAATAACAGGTAACATGTGGATATAAATGAAGGCAATCCTATCATTGATTTTATGTTTATTACACATGCATTATATCGTTGGTGTAATACCAGGATTGCATATCTAAAAATGGTTGCTGATGTAAGGTAGCATATTTGTTAATTAAATTGGTTGTATTTGGTAATTTAATTTGTGACGTCGCATATTCAGCTTGGTATTTTTGGCATTGCAAACAGAATAGAAAGCAAAACATTAAAATGCAACATTACTAAAAAATTGCAAACTTCGTTGAAACACTACGTTGGCATTGCATTGACGATATATTAAGTAATTTTTCTCTTATTTTTCGATTTAATTACTTTAGAACGTGAACGGTTTTATTCACAGATAAATTCTACTTTTTGCTTTATTACCAAATTAATGCTTTGTTACCAACAGTTATATTTCGACTTTTGTCTCATGTTGGTGTCAAAATGATTTGATTGTTAGGATTTCCAGGTTTGGACAACCTTATATAGAACTGGCCATGGGAGAAACATTTCTAACAAAGATCTAATCTAACGTATTTGCATGTTTGGCCTTACAATTATTGTAAATACCATTTTATATTTTTCATTTTATGGCAATATATTTTTATTAACGGTAATCAAGTTTCACGGTTAACTCTCCGATTTTATTCACAAAATAACATTTTCACCCAATAATTTCACACTTATTAAAAATTTATTGTACTCAAATTGCTTCCACGTGTATGAAGTTGTCATGAGTACATCACGTACGCAAGTTGGATACTTTTTCTCTTAGAAATTTATTAATAACATTTTTAATATAATTTTAATGAAACATCGGTAGATTTGATAGACAATGTAGATGATGTAATTAAAATTTGGTAAAAATTGGTTCATTAGATTTTGCAATAGGTGGTTACAAACAAAATATGTGCTGTCCTTTATATATATATATATATATATATATATATATATATATATATATATATATATATATATATAATGGTATGATAATCATAAATATTGTAAAATTTCCTTTGTATGTATTTGCCTACTATTACAATATATATATATATATTTTAAACATTATAATTTAATGTTGTTAGTTTTTTTCCAATAAAAAAGACTCCTTCTATTACTAGTATAAATGAGATGGATTTAAAAATAAAAGCAGCAAGACATTAACTGGCTATACAGAAACGGTTACTGGCTTTTAAACCCACGGACTTTGCCACTGCGTTAGTGGGCACCCGACAACTTCGCCAAGATTCCGTATTCCATAGGCGTCTACTTCAGAAGCACCCACCAATCCGCATAAGTAGAAATGCAATTACATTCCGTGTCTTAAAACGGTTTTGATTTTTGATTTAAGTTTATTTTAAGTTTTTCAAGCATTGGGTATTTATAAATTATTACCGTATGATTACGAACTTACAAACGATATAATAAGAAATACTAAGAAAAAACCGAAAATATTTTAAATATATTTTTTCCGTGTTTTGAGCTCGAATTGTTCTAAGACATTCAGTCAATCTCAATGAGTATTTAGAACCACCAAACATGAAAATATTTTCAGCCGTTCAATATAATAGTTTCTCAGTATTTGGAACTAAAATTGTTTCAAAGCATTATCGGAATTTCTTTGACTAATATATCGAATTTGAAAAACGGTTGAGCCGTTCACTAAAAAAAAAAAAAGATACATATCTACTAACGGAAAGGCTGAACACATAACCCTCATTCTGGGCAAGTACGTATTTGGGTTAAAACATACAGAAATAATAGAAGGTGAAAAATCTACTCCAATATTATGGACCAACTCATGTATGGTTTTTTTTAAATACATTGCAAATAATTATAATGTCATAAAATATCGATATTTCCTATAATAGTATTTTGCTTTAAGAGAATCCGAATTCGCGAAATTATGATTGCATACCTAATTATACAAGGATAATTTTTGTTTTCAGTGAAGTAAATTGAAGCTTTTTGAAGGTAAACTTAGTATTAAGGTTGATAGCAAAACAATCTTACCAACTCCTTGCTTGAAGGCATCTACACCACCTTGGAGGGCAGAGGACTTCATGCTGCTCGCTGTGTTGACAACTGTCTTCCCTGCACTTGTGAATCCTTGGACTCCGTTATTGACTACTTTGGTAGCGGTTTGGGCTGTGGAGTTGAACAATCCAATCGTTGATTTCGCTGCAGCGTTCATGCTATTGAGTGCACTCTGGAAGCCAAATGTGAACGACGGTCTTCTGGTAGTTGAAGAACTGGTTGTCGACTGTGCTGAAACTGCGGCGACCAGTGCACAAGCGAGAACAGCTTTGAAGTACATCATTTCGTCTGAGTGTGGTACCTAAATTTCGGATGGGCTCTTTTATATATCTCGTAACTAGCCTATAGTGAATGAGCACGCACCTAGAACGCTGAACAGAAAAGTAATTTGTTGTAAAACGTAAACAATATTATAATCAGTCCCAAATTTGATTATTCATTTCGTTTTATTTGTTTTTACTTTTTTTTTGGGGGGGGAGGAGGTTAGAGATGAATGAATGAACTTAAGGGTTTGCCGCAGAAAATTAAAGTTTTATATTTAGGATTATTATAATACCTAGTACTAAACTTCCCTTTTTGGTCCCTGCATGATTATTTTACTTTAGTAATTAACTTTACTTAAAGGTCATTACTGATTTTCATCAAAAATTATATTAAAATATAATGTAAAACTTATAAAATTTGGTATTTAAGATTTGCATACTAATATAAATAACATAATAAATTTTGGTCAAAATTGGAAAACCGGAAGTGGTACTTTACTTGAAGGTCATTTAAGGCTTTCATCAAAAATTATATTAAAATATAATGTAAAATATCTGAAATTTGGTAAATTTGACTTTTATATCAATATAAGTAATATAGTAGATTTTGGTTGAAATTGAAGATCCGAAAGGAGTACTTTACTTGGAGGTCATAAGAAACTTACATCAAAAGGTATATCGACATTTATTACAGAGATCATATGGTTCGGTGATAAAGGTTATAAACACGGTTTGGTTCCACTCCAATGAAACATTTTTATTACTTGTTTTATGTGTTAAAATTGAGAGTAAAATACTGGTTTTTCTCCCCATTTGTGATATGAACAAGTATGCAGTACGAGAATAAGATATAAGTTAAGCTGGTTCTTCCGCCTAAAAAGGAGAAACTGTCGATTTCCAATGCTTTATCTAGTGATATTGACAGTTCTAATGTTGTCACGGAACAGGAAGAAATCTCTTGGGAACTTTCCACCTACTGAAAGAATACGTAATATAATAACGGAATGAGATCTCAAGAAACAAGAGTGTCATTAGATGGATAACGCGACGTCAAGTGTCGTTTTGGAGATTTGCATAGTTTAAAACGATGTTTTAAATTTATTTATTATATTTTTTAGGCTTAGGTGTAATGGTTCCAAAACACTTTATACTTTTCCTCAATCTTCATGAAAGACGAAATATGGGCGGAAGAAGCATCTATTCGGTCATCATTTTGAAACCTAATGTCGAGTTCCGAGGATAATTCCCCAAAATAATCGGCCCCGTAGTCTCGAAGAAATGACGCAGATAGCGGACGGAAGGATTGGTTTTTATTCAATTTTTGTTATGGGAAGTTGTATTTATTTATTTATTTTTTGTTAGTGGTTTAGGCATAAACATAGTTACATCATTGAATATAATAATCCAAAAAACAGAAAATGGTGGAGAAATTTAATGAAATGTGGAAGGATGGGTTGGGACTTAAAATGACAGAGTAGGACGATACAAGTCGAAACGAAAGTGAAAGTTGTATAACTATATATATATATATATATATATATATATATATATATATATATATATATATATATATATATATATATATATATATATATATATATATATATCTTCTTCTCTAGTTTGACATAGTCCTGGCATAACTAATCCTGAATATTTAGGTACAAAATTTATTAAAAATACTATACTAAATTAGGTAAAAGAAATAATACCAACTGTTTTCATTAACTGATTACCTGAAATTGGTCAGGGTATATTAAAATTATCGTATCGTATTGTGGTTCAGGGTTCGGAGAAGTAATGGATGCCTCGGTACTACTTTTAGTTTCATATAATTTATCCGTTCCATTTCCTATGTAATTAAATTGATAAAGACAGAGAATCATTCACAAGTTTGCGTTGTTGCCTATTGTGAATATCTAATGTAGCATCTTGATTTTGACTTACAGCCTTTCATCCATCCTTATATTTTGTCTTATTTTTTAGTTTGCTAGATATTAGAACCAATATGGTAGGACTTGTTCCCGGGGTGAACGGGATCGCCAGGACGGGATGAGGAATTGTCAAAACTGGAGAAGATGTTACCAACATGGTCGGACAGACTGCAATAAGCGCGGGAAGAGGAATAAAGGATGACAAGACAGAGCTTGTGAGCGGTTTGACCAGCGCTGGAGCCGGGACAGGATTCGGGGTGGCCAACAGTGCATCCGGGAATATTGGAAATGGACTATGCCAACTAGGCTTCCAGCAAGGTGTCATCTTTGGCCGTCCGTCATCTCCGCTGTCATTATGTCCGTCTTCGGCTCTGCAAGCCCAACCAATGCGAACCCGCTGGTTCAAACTGTAACCTAGGACCGTCGAAGGAACTTAGCGACATACCATCAATTCCTATAATATGCTTTTAGATCATAAGATACAGAATTAGCAAAGATAATTGTATAAATATCTCCCAATAAAAGCATCAGCAAGGTTTTAATTTTTTGTTATTTTTAAGTTACCCATTTTAATGTTACCCGAGATCCATACAAAACAAAATGTATGCCAAGCAACTTACATCGTTCAAAAACCTATAATTCATCAAGCTTAGCAATATTTCTATTTATCTTCTTACTAATATATCTGTAATAACCCTCATTTCATTATCTTTCTTTGCCCATTAAAATTTTAAGAACATAGAATTAAATAGTCTTGTCCATCCGTCAGAATATGTATAAATATAGTTTGGCTAAAGGTTATACGATTATAGCGGTATGATTAAACGAACTCCCGAAGATTAAACGATCCATATGAGGATTGATTTTCAGAAAATGTTCAGTTACTAATTTTCAAAAATGCGGACATGTTCTTTGACTCACGATTAAGGAATAAACCATATTTTTTTGATCTGTTACCCCCTAAGATACAAGTTGGACATCCCATGGAATTATAATACTAACATGGGACGGACCGCAATAGATCCATGGTACGGACAACTCAGACATTGAAGTCGAATTATTTGTAGTTATAATACTTAAAAAAATTATTTCTACTCCCTTCTTCGGTCCAAAGAATAGAATGAAATTGTGAATAGAAGTAAAAATTATATTAAATCTTGAATAAATGAAACATTGAATAATGGAATGGTCTTTATTCTACCTCTTTGTCATAAATAGTTCTACCTCCGTGACATTCTCCCTAAAATGCTGGTTGGAAAATAAGAACTGGGATTTATGAAAGAATGGTTATTATAAGACAAAAGGGTTGTTACGTCATATACTTTTTTCATTGAACCATGTGACGGGCTTATTTCTTATATATCAAGTTTATGGAGCTGATGTAGAAACACAATTTTGTTGTAATAAATGGATTAATCTTTATCACTATCACTGATGTAGTTTATTATCTGGAAGATAAACCTTTTCTTACTTATTGTATATTCTTAAGGCAAGAATTGGTCTTTGAAATCTGAAAGCAGTAGTGGGGACATCTACGGTACGGACATTTTCCAGGTTTATAAAAAGGAACTAGCTCTTGAAATATACAAATCCCCAGAAATGGTAGCCGATTTGAGCGCCTGTATATAGAAAGCTAATTCATTAAAAAAATCTTGTATTTCTGCATTTATAGTTCTTTACTAGATTATTCAAAATTGCTCTTCTCATGAAAATCATCTATAATCATGTTCTGAAGTACTGTTCTGAGTTAAAATTATAATATTGAGGATGTTTTTACAGAGGTAGTAATACTATCTTAAATGTATTTTCCATAATGAAAGAGAAACAACTGACAAATAATCTTCTTGCAACATAAGAGGAGGAATCTAGAAAGAAAGAAGTGATCTCCAAACTAAGTATATCACATGAAGTAATAATCAGATGTTTTTTATTTTATGACCAATTAAAGCACACAATAGCTGACGAACATAATGAAACTAAACATGTTAACTGTATTTAATGATATGGGTATGTTACGATGAGTCTTAGCCCTTGGGACTTGGTGGGGAGTAAAGTAAGTTGGTGAAACATAGTCGAGAAGTCGTTGTGGTCCTTTACTAAGTCCCAAGGGCCAAACTTATTCTCCCACCAAGTCCTAAGGGCCTAGAATTAGCTAGCACATCATTACATACCAATATAATTAATTACACTTACTATACGTTCCCTTCCTAGTTCGTCATGTCGAATAGAAAGTCAAACAGTATGGACATAGCTTAAGGACATCCTTAATATTATAATGCACACTACAGAAACGTGATTATATACTTGTTAATGCTCATTCTTCGAGAGTCCATTTCATCCCATCGCTATTATTTTTAACTTTTAGCCAAACTAGATATTGTAAATATTTAATTTTATGTTCTTAAAATTTTGTTAGGAAAAGAAGGATAAACAAGGTAGAGCTATTAGAAATATATTATTAAATGGAAATATTAAGTTATAAAGATTTGATTTTAAAATAATGCGTGATGAATTCTAGATCTGGACAAAATGTAAGTTGATTTGCATATATTATGTTTTGAATGGATCTTAGGTAACATTCTGGATTCTTAAAAATAACCAAAAAATTGAAAAAAGTTTTATCTTGCTGATGCTTTTATTATAAGATATTTACACAATTTTAATTACTAATTTTGAATCTTATGACCTAGAAGCATATAATAGGAATTGATGGTATGTCGCTAAGTTCCCTCGACGGTCCTAGGCTACTGTTTGAACCAGCACGTTCGCATTGGTAGGACTTGCAGAGCCTGAGACGGACACGCTGCCAGAAGCGGAGTTGGTCAAAGAGGACATGCTGTTAGCCGCGGAGCTGGCCAGGGATGACACCTTGCTGGAAGCCTGGTTTGCATAATCCATTGCGGTGTCCACTGCGTTCCCAATAGTCCTGACTGCACTGTTGGCCATCCCGAATCCTGTATCGACTCCGCTGTTGGCCATTCCCGCTGCTATGTTGATGCCGCTCGCCGCTACTCCGGCTCCAGCGCTGGTCAAACCGCCCACAAGCTCTAGCTTGCCGTTTTCTATTCCACTTCCCACGCTGATTGCAGTCTGTCCGGCCATGTTGGCAACATCGGCTCCTGCCTTGGCGAATCCTCCTCCCACGCTGGCGATCCCGTTCATCACGGGGACAAATCCTACCATATTGGTTCCAATATCTATAAAAAAAAAAAGTAATAGGTACTTGTAAAACAGGCATCAACAACATAGCATAAGGATGGATAAAGGCTGTAAGTCAAAATCAAGTATTCAATATAGGCATAAATGGTAACTTGTGAATATAAGGTAAGCATTGTATTGATTTTATTTTTGTCACATATGCATTATATCGCCGGTGTAATACCAACGTTGCACATCTGAAAATTTGTGGAAATAAGAAGTGGTGGGTTGTTGTGGTCATTGAAGTTGACGTCTCTGAATATTGCTACTTGGTGAAGTAGTCGGGTACCTTCAACATCTGAACGATACTCAAGACTTCTTCTGACAATACATTAATTCACTTTTTATATTTTTATACACACAGATGCAGGGAGCTTTCAGAATTTTGACATGCACAGATGAATGGGACGAAATGTACTTGCAAAGGGTCGTAACGTGCAGTGGAAGGCACCCGACTACTACACCGACGCTCAATATTCATGGGTGTCAACTTCACTAACAATCCACCAATCCGCTTAAGTAGAAATGCAAATACATTCCATCTCTTAAAACGTTATACAATTTTTTTTTATCAAATTAAATTTTTTAAGTTTTTCAAGTATTGGGTATTTATAATTTATTACCGTATGATCACGAACTTACAAATGATATAATAAGAAACATCAATAAAAAGGCCGAAAATACTTTAAATATATTATTTCCGTGTTTTGAGCTCGAATTGTTCGAAAAAAATCACGGAATCTCAGTGAGTATTTAGAGCCACCAGACTTGAAAATATTTTCAGCCGTTCAATATAATAGTTTCACAGTATTTGTAGCTCAAATTATTTCAAAGCATTATCGTAATTTTATTGTGAAATATGAGCCATCGAATTTGAAAATCGGTTCAGCCGTTACCCCAAAAAAAAAAGAAGATATATATCTAGTAACGGAAAGGCTGAACACATTACCCTCATTCTGGCTATTACGTATTCGGGTTAAAACATCCAGAAATAATAGAAGGTGAAAAATCTCCAATATTATGGACCAACTCATGGAAATCAATATAAAAAATATAATTTGACTGATTCATATCAACCTTGTTTCAATTTTTTAAATATTTCTAACAATAATATTTTTCTCTCAGGAGAATCCAAATTCGCGAAAATATGATTACATACCTTATTATACAAGGATAATTTTTGTTTTCATGGAAGTAAATTGAAGCTTTTTGAAGGTAAACTTAGTATTAAGGTTGATATCAAAACAATCTTACCAACTCCTTGCTTGAAGGCATCTACACCACCTTGGAGGGCAGAGGACTTCATGCTGCTAGCTGTGTTGACAACTGTCTTCCCTGCACTTGTGAATCCTTGGACTCCGTTATTGACTACTTTGGTAGCGGTTTGGGCTGTGGAGTTGAACAATCCAATCGTTGATTTCGCTGCAGCGTTCATGCTATTGAGTGCATTCTGGAAGCCAAATGTGAACGACGGTCTACTGGTAGTTGAAGAACTGGTTGTCGACTGTGCCGAAACTGCGACGACCAGTGCACAAGCGAGAACAGCTTTGAAGTACATCATTTCGTCTGAGTGTGGTTCCTAAATTTCGGGTGGGCTCTTTTATATATCACATAACTAGCCTATTCCGGTGAACGAGCACGCACCAAAAACGCTGAACAGAAAAGTGATTTGTTGTAAAGCGTAAACAATATTATAATCAGTCCTAAATTTGATTATTCATTTCGTTTTTGTTTTGTTTTTTAAGCGTAGAGGTGATTCTACTGAAATACCTTAAATCAAGAAATTGAGTGTAAAAATTATTAAGTATTGCTCCTTATTCTCCGTATATTTTTTTACTTCTGACAATTTCTAAAAACTTATAATAAATTAATTGATAACAAAATATAGTTTTTAGTTATTTTTATTATCTTTAAATGGATCAAATGTATCTGAATTATCGGATTAATTTCTAGCTAACCAGCTTCGTTCTTAAATGCTAAAAATCACCACTTGAAAAAAGGATTGTGATGTACATCACAATAATAATGATTAACATGATTAACAATGAATAAGGTTCATTGTTAATTTCATATGAATAATAATGAAAATAATAATAATGCGAATAAAATAAGAAAACAAGATTAGACTTGAGGAAGTGGCAAGTCAAGGGGTACACGTAACAATTTAATAATTTACTGAAATTTCATTTAAATGTTAAAACATTTTTATGAAACAAAAAGAATAAAGAAAAAAGAAAAAGTGAAAGAAAGAAATGGTGAAAGAAATTTTAATTGAAAGTGAATAGAAAATATTAATTTACTGAAGAATTATCAAGAAAAATGAAATATTTAATGTAAATAAGACAAAAGATTCCCTCAATGGAAGATAAAAAAAAAATTAAACTATTTAATATAAATAATGACTAATAAATATAAATATAATAAGGATAAATAAATAAGGACTATATCCCTATAAAGCTAATAAAATCCTGTCTCCCAACCCTTATGCCCCTTCTCTATCATATTTACAATGTTTCTCTACAAAATTCCACATTCCTCTCTTCTTGTAAAACAACCCTAGTCCGACCATTAAATAAAATTAAAAATCCCATCTCACACCATAACTTCCGTCTTATTTATCTCCTCTCTAACCTCTCCAAATCACTGGAACGCTGAGAACAAATCAACTTTAAACTTCCTCGAAGAACGTTCTCTCATTAACCCTCTCCAATCTGGCTTTCGACCTTGTTACTCAACACAATCCGCTCTCTTGAAAATAACCGTCGACCTCCAAACCGCCATTGAATACCAAAACGTAACTCTCCTCATCCTTTTAGATTTCACCAAAGCTTTTGGCAAAGTTGACCATAACATCCTCCTTAACAAACCACAAAGTCTTCCTTTATCCAACAATGTTCCTCTCAGATCGGTCGCAGTATGTAGTCGTTCCGGGTCAACCTCCATCCAAGACACGGTCTCTCTCCTCTGGTGTCCCTCAGGGCTCCTCTTTGTCTCCTACTCTGTTTGATATTCATATTAATGGCGTTCTCCTTCGTATTCATCACTCCCAATACCATATCCATGCTGACGATTTCCAAATATATCTGTCCTTCCCGCTGTCATCACCTCCTTGAAACTGTTCCTCATATCCCAATTTTGTTTCTAAATAATAAGTTCTATCCAACCATAAAAACTCTTTCCTGGAGAAAATTTGTTTCCGATATCTCCCATCGTACCTTTTACACTTTAAAGCGACTAAATTACCACCGTCACTTTAGAACCGTAGACTCCTAGTTACCTCCTTAATATTCCCCCACTTTGATTACTGTTGTGCGGTGTACGGGGGCGTCTCTGGGGATTTCGAGGCAAAAATAAAACGTTTGATGAATTGCTTCGTAGGATTCATCTTCGAGATCCCGAGAGAGGCCTCTTTCTTCCGATATTACGAAGAGTTGAAGTGGCTTTACCCTTCCTACCGTCGTAAGTACATCCTGACATCCTTCCTCTACCAAGTTATCCAATCCAATACATTTTCGACCTCCTTTAATTGAAGTCTTCTGCTCATTCCCGCCATACCAGTTCTCGGCCTCCTATATGCAACGGCCCACCCATCCGTAACTTTTGACAGATCTTTCCTTATCCGATCCTCATCCTTATGGAATGACATTCCTCTTCCCACCTAATCAGTCACTTCCTATCAATTCAGTTCCAATAGAATTGTAATTAGATATTTCTTATTATCAATTAAAATTTGTACCTAATAATGTATTAAAAGATAAAATCATTTGTATTTTTGTAATTATTATTACTTCATTCTCTCTGAATGATGTATATTTTCCATTTATTCATATTTGAAGTGTATTTAAAGTTTCATCATTAGATAGATAGATAAAAGAACTTTATTCTGGGACTAGGTCCCTTAAGAATAATTTATTCTTCATTAAGAATAATCTTGATAAGAATAAGAAGCTAATAGTTCTTTATGATTTTGTTTAATTTTATCTTCTTTTTTTTATTCTTTTATTTATTTCTGTTTCTATAATTATAATTGTTTGATTCTCCTGTTATTTTTTATTTTACACTAAGGCTCTAAAGCTCAACAATATTTCCTGTAATATTATTCTGAAGGAACATGTCCCAAAATAAACGAAGAATTATTATTATTACCTGACATTAATTATTGGTGTCGGTATAGGCTGGCCTGGTCCATGTAATTATATTTTATTTTATTCTTCTTTTCTTTTATAGTTGTATCTTGTTTTTCTTGCCCCAGGTGAAGGCCTACAACTTAGCCTGAAACTTGGATACACATTGATTTTCTATATTACCTTACTGTGTGCTTGTTTTCTGAACAATACTCAACTATCTTCTTCTATATTCTATGTTTTTTACATTCTTCTTTGCATGACATAGATAGGGAATATAACGTACAATACGTATATTTTAGAAAGCCGAAAAAAAGTTCTTAGAGAGTGGATCGAATAATTTTATAAACCACTTCTAGGTATGACAATGTTGAATACCACAATTGAATGACAGCTGATTTTGAATTTGCTTAATTACGTCAAATAAAGAATCATAAAGGAAATTATAAGGGAAGATAAATGAAGGAAACCTTGTTCGTCCATTATGGAACTTATTCCGCGTGTTTCTTGTTGATCGTTCAAATAATCTCTGAAGCAAAGGATCCTTGTTTTTTTTGAAGGGTCATCCGCTATCTAAAAAGACTTCATCTACTTTAATTAAACTTGGTACTCACGTTTCTTATTGGTTTTTCTTATTACGTCAATTCCCAGTCTGTGAAATGAAATGGAGGTTTAAATGATCATTTTAGGTGTGATTTAGATCTGTTATGATTTGTTGGTAGGTAATAATTCCATTTGTTTAATTTTATACAGTAATTTTATTTGTATAACGTAATATATTAGCCGTGGCGAGGTGCCACTCATAGGAACTGTAGAACTGCAGTACCTCTATTTCCACTTGATATTATCAATAAAATTCAATATAATGGGCCCTTTTTTTCATTAATTCTTTCTTTATACTTGTGAAATATACAATCCTTAAGCTTGATGACAGTATCCATACCACAGTTTATGAAAATGTTACAAAAATCTTTGTATGGAACTGTACGATACGCAGCTCCAAAGGCGAGGAGTTTGGCTGTTGTACGCATGCGCCCATAGAAAGCTGCGGAGAGAAAGATCACTGTCAATCTCATAGTGCCCCAATCCTCCCCTTATGGTAGAAGGTAATATTTTTCCGTGTATGTTGTGCTTAAAAACCGTGTATCATATTATTTTATATTTCTATCCTGCTTCTAGCTAGTCTATTTGATATTTTTTTTTTCAGTTTTTATTGAACAGAAAACTTTAGCAAGGCCATGTATCTCCATCTTTTCGCTCAAATTTAAACAAGAAGAATGTATTTCATTTTTAAATAAATTGATTAATCTTGAACTTTAACAATTTTGGTTAAATGTGTGAAAATGTTTGATATTGTTTCCTTTTGTTTAAGAAGATTATGATAAAATTTTCTTTTTATACAAGTTTGTTTTATTTTATACAACTAAAAAAAAAAGATAACCCTCATAATATGTCATAGACAAATTGCTAGAGCAATTCCCTGCTTTTAAAATAAATAATAAGTCCAAATTTATTAGGAGAGATATAATTCCAATTTGGCTGCAAGTGTAATATCTCTAAAACATTCAGACGACGCAATGCACCATCTAGAATAAGGATTACCGGAATATATAAGACAGAAGGCTTTTGATTCATACTGGAGTTAGGAAAAAACACTTAAGGTAACATAAGAATATAAAAATAAAATGTATTAAATCTACTCTCCTATAAAATTAAGGAAATGTGAAAGAGTGTCCTACTCTTCCGAGGTACAGATATAATTCTTCCTTCTTTTCTTTATTACCAATTTTATTTTTATATATTTTATTTCTTAGGACAATACTTGCCATTATTTATTTTCATTAATAAGTTTGTAGTATTTCAATCTTCCTTCTGAAATTGTTTCGTAGATGTTCTGTTATGAAGATGAAATTCGCGATTGTTTATTTTTTGTCATTACATCTCTAATATTATCCCTAAAATGGATGGCTCAAAATATCAGAATAAATAAATCTTAAAACTTCGTGTTTACGCAAACAATTGACTGATTTCCAACCAATTAACTTTAAATTGTATTACAGAATAACAACTAATTTCAATCTGCTATTGTCAGAAATCCATTAATTATTTTACCATCTTAAGTAATTTAAGCAATTATTTCGTTAAAATAAGTCGGTAATTCAGGTACTATGGCTTAATAATGTTTTATTAGCCAGGCCTCTTTATTGTAAGATATTAATTTACAATTACCTTTATTAAAAGTTTTTCTTTTATTCCGTAAAATATTAGAATTAAAATTAAGCTCGTCATCATCGATAATTCAAGGTTACAGTTTGAACCATCAATTTCGTACTCCTAGGTTTCGCATCAGCCGAGATGGGCATGCTGCCAGCAGTGGAGCTGCCCAAAGAGGACGTGCTGCCAGCAGTGGTGCTACCCGAAGAGGACATGCTGCCTGCAGTGGAGCCGCCCAAAGAGGACAGGCTGCCAGCTAAAGAACTGCCCAAAGAGTACAAGCTCCCTGAAGCCTGGTAGGCAAAATCAATGCGATATCCATGCTGACGATCTCGCTCACCCAAGGGACTATTGCTGTCACATTAGTTCCAATATCTGTCTACAGATAAAATGCATTTTTGTCAAACATGCAAATGATATAGAAGTGAAAGGATTCAAAAGAAAATGAAGTTTATAGATCAAAGCTACTGTCTGGCAACTAGGCAACTTTGCGAGGATCTCATTTACACGTACTGGGACGGCTCGCGGGGGGCGAAAATGGGAATGGTAAATGTAAGCTCCTCCTCTGTTAAGTCCGATGTCCGGAAATAGAGGTAAATAATACTAGTAATAATAATGTTGCTTACTTACGAGGTTCTTAATATGCTCGATAGCCGCACGCAACCTATTAAAAGGCAACAGTGGTATAATTTTTTTTTTCTTTTTTAGGACACTATTATTCATCCTAATTTTCAGGAGTATACCATCGCAAATTTTAGCTGATGTTCTAATCCCTGATGATGCCTAGATGGGCGAAAATACGGATGAATAAATAAATGAGTTATAAAACAAAACAAAAAAAATGAGACTACTGAGGCCTATACCTTTATTTCTATTAGTATTCAGGATTGAAGTTTGTATTAATTAATATTATTGAAGTTTGTATTAATTAATATTATTCAGAATTAATTTGACAATGATAAATAATTCAATTTCAGTTTATGACGACTCGACGGTTAGTTGTGTTACATCAAAGTTATATCAAATGTGTTTCAAATTGAACCATCAATTTCGTACTCCTAGGATTCGCATCAGCCGAGATGGGCATGCTGCCAGCAGTGGAGCTGCCCTATTAATGCTAATAACTCCTACAGTTATAACATGAAACTAGAATAAAATAAAGATCTTACCATTACCGACGTCGTTAGTAGAAGGTAATTGTAAAGGCATGAATTCTTTTTTTTAATATAACCAATTTTGGAATAAAAAGGTATAAAAAATACAAAGGAATAAAAGGATAATATTGTTATTGGTAACATTGACAACAATCACACTATGAGTCCCTTCACAGATAGGCATAAGCGGCAACGAATGAGCCGATGGCGTTGCAAAAGATGCTGCAAAAAACTGTGATCTCACCTTTTTAAGATTCACATTTTTGTATAAATGGATGAAAGTGATTGAAAGTAAGATCAAGAAAAATTGGGATGAAGAGTGGTAAAGACTCTCAAATCAAAGAGAAAATGAAAGGCCTCGCTGCCTCCAAAAGGATTAACACCGAATGACTGTTGCATAATAAGCAGATTAAGAATTGGCACAAATAACTGCCCCATCTCCACATGCTATTAGAACTACACCCACCGATTTGCAAAATCTGCGACAACGCTGCGTTAAACGTAGAAAATTAATTTGGATGTCAAAAATACCGCAGATAAATAAATAAACCATGAATATTGACAGTTCTAAAATCATCTCATTCTAAAACATTCTAAAACAATTAATGAAGACTGAAAGGTAAACACAATAGCGAAACCTAAATACTTAAACAATTAAAAAATTAGACAGAAGTATATAGCTATCTTAAGTATAAAATTAAAGGTTTGCATCTAAGAATTAAAAGCAGCAATAAACCAGTGAGAAAAGAATAAGATATACATGATAAAACAATACAATACAATAATTCACAATGTAATAGGAGTAATTCCATTAGTGAAAAAATAAATGAAAAATATGAAAAGATGAGTAAATTTGAAATCATGATGAGAACAATTAATTCATAAGATAATATCGCGTTATTTAGGTAAACACAAGATGAAAAAACTGATACAAAGTAACAAGAATTTTATGTATGTATTAATATATGTCTTTAAACCTCTACATTACTCCATATATTTGTATTTGTTCAATTTTAGCTCTAGTTTTTAAGTATGCTTTTTGTATATGTCTTTATACCCATGCATTACTCTTTTGTATCTTACCTACTATGTGGGTCGAAACGTAAGTATTGAATATACAGTTAAGACTATTTTTTTTATTATTGACAGCCACCCGGATTATCTCCATGCTAATATACCTTATAGTAAACTACCAATATTCAAAAAATTAATATTCATCATTTAATAATTCATAAAAATAATATTTAACATCAGAAGATTTAGTTATCTCTACGCTTCTTAAAACGCAACCATTAATCAAATTGCGACTCATTATAATGTTGTTTACTTCTTGCAAGAAATTATTTTTCTTTTTAGCTATCTTGATGCGTGCTCATTCACGAAACTGCCAAATTATGAGACCTATAAAAGAGCCTACTCAAAATCTTGGAACCACACTCAGACAAGAAGATGTACTTCAAAGCTGTTCTCGCTTGTGCACTCGTTGCCGCGGTATCGGCGCAGTCAGCGACCGGCAGCGCTTCCGTCAGTGTTTCCACTGTTTCAACAACAACAAGAAGACCGTCGTTGTTATTTGGTTTCCAAAATTTAGTCAACAACTTGAGCAATTCAGCAAAATCAACGATTGGATTGTTCAACTCCACAGCCCACACCGCTACTAAACTGGTCAACGATGGCGTCAAAGGGTTCGCTGGTGCTGGACAGCAGATGGTCAGCACAGCTAGCAGCTTGGGCTCTACTGCCCTCAGTGGTGGCGTGGATGCGATCAAACAAGGAGTTGGTAAGAATATTGAATGTTAAATCTTAAAGCTAAAAGTAACACATCAGCCGGAAACAGTGCTTCATTTTATCTTAATAAAAATGAAATACAACCTTACTCCATAAGTTTGCATAGCTGTTAATTGTGAATATTTGCACTGATCAAAAAACTTTATTTACTTTTCTTGTTCCTCTATGATATGTATTTTTGTTTTGTTTTAAAACAGTACATTTTATTTGTTAACAGATATCTATTCTAATATGGCAGCATTATATCCCGGAATGAGCGGAATTGCTAGTTTGGGAGGTAATCTGGCCAAGGCTGGAGCCGATGTTGCCAACACGTTGGGACAGACTGGTATCAGTCTAGGGAGTGGAATAGTGAACGGAAAATTGCAGCTGGCGAGTGGTTTAACCAGCGCTGGAGCCGGAGTAGCGACGAGCGGTATCAACATGGGAGTGGACATGGCCAATAGAGCAGTCGAGACAGGATCCGGGATGGCCAACAGTGCAGTCGAGACTATTGGGACCGCATTGGACACAGCAATGGACTATGCCAATCAGGCTTCTGGCAGGTTGTCCTCTTTGGCCAGTTCTACTGCAGGCAGCATGTCCTCTTTGGTCAACTCCGCGTCAATCTCTGCTTCTGCTTCCCCGAGCAATGTGAATTTGCAGGTTCAAACAGTAGCCTAGGACCACTGAAGATACTGAGGAACATAACTTCAAATCCAAGCCTATGAAACGCTTTTGAAAAAGAAAACAACTCAGAACTTATATAATTGTGAATTCTTAACTTCAAATAAAGATCTTTTATATTCAAACTTTTATATTTTCTTTTCAATAATTGATGTTGAGTTGTTAACTTATAAAAATGGAATAGCATATAAGTTAACAAAAATACCATAGAATATTAACAAAAATTAATTATAATTATTTTTGAAACTGAATGGCATATGTTTTGCACCAAAAATAGGAATTGAAACTCTAGTTTTATGGGTAAAATGTACCAATAGTAGAATTTTTCAAATACGCTTTTTTTTGTGCTCAATACTTTGCGTTTTACAATATAGTTGTTTTATCACTCTTCGTAATGATTTATCCTCATTATTTCAGGCCTTAATTCCAAAATACAAACTTTATAAAAGTAAAATATTAGTTGTAAAGTAAAATATTATATGGGGATATAATATATGTGGATGTCTTCTTCTGGATCATAAAGTTGCCTACTACTGGAACAAGATTTTAAACTTAACTGCCTTATATGACGCTGAAATATTTATATTACTGATTATTCCTTTTTTTTAAAAATTGACTAATTTCTAATTGCAAATTCAATACGTATTAATTTAAATGTAATATAAATTAGTATTATAAAACATTTTTGAATTATGAATTTAATTAAAACAAGAAATCAAATACATAGTGGTACTCACCAAGAAGTACTACTAAAAAAACAATTACTCACTGGAATTACTGGAAAAACTCTGACCCTTGAACCGTATCATTTACCTACAAACACCCTTCTAATGTTGCGAACGAAATCCGATCTGATATGAAGGAGGATTTTGAGCTTCTAATATGGGTAGGATTCGTTTGAGAAGGATCTTTTCGAAGATTTTTGAAAGGATTGGGAGTAGATTAATTGGTCTATAAAATGTCATGCTGTTGGGAGGTTTGCCTGGTTTCAGAAAAAGGATGATAGTGCAATGCTTCCGGATAAGAGAGGAAAGTGGGTATTACGTAGGATGGAATTTAATGTAGATATATGTAGGGACCAAGACTGCTTTGGGTGGGAGTTGTCGAAGGATCTGAGATGTAAGAAGGTCGTATCCAGGGGATTTACGGGGAGATATTTGACCTCAGAGGGATTAACAGGTGTGGAGGGGATGGAGTCTGGATGTGGTGTAAAGGTATTGGAAAGATGTTTCGCGAATTCCTCGGCTTTATCTTCATCAGACGCTGCCCAGGAGCCATCACTTGGGCGGAGGGGAATGGGTAATATGGTGGGATTTTAGAAAATTTTTAGTGATATTCCAAAGGGAATTGTCACGAGCAGAAAGGGAGAATAGGTAGGAATTAAAGGATTGAGAACGAAAGGTTGCCAGCTCCCGCTCTAATTGTTTAGAATAATAGTTATAGGAGCGGCGATCGTCTGGGTGATTGGTACGTTGTCATAATGATCTAGCACGGCGTTTGATATGGATTAGGTCTATGAGGTGTTGCGGTAGATGGTTTTTGTCAGGAGTTCTTGGGGAGTGACTGGGGGGAAGAGGCAGTCCAAACAGCTTGTTGTACTGTGGTGGTAAAGGAATACACAGCATCATCAAGGTTTTTTGGGTTTTTTAGGCTTACTCTGAGGGCAATTTCATTGTTCAGGATTTGACGAAAGAGTTTCCAGTTAACTGGGCCTCTAATGAAATATGGTGGAAAGGATTTCGGAATGGGAGCTATTGATACTTTGAGGATTAATGGACTACGATCAGAGGAAAGTTCATCAAGACGAGTAATGGAGTAGTTGAGAGGGCCTAATCCGCTGTGGATGAAGAAATCATGGATATCGGGATTACGGCTAGGATCAGTAGGCCAGTAGGTAGGGGAATTGGGCGAATGACGGTTAAAATGTTGGAAGCTGAGTGCAGACAGCAATGTACGCCCACGACAATTCGTGGTTCTGGAACCCCATTGTTGATGCTTGGCGTTTTAGCCTGCATCTAAAGTGAAATGATTACCAAAGGAATTGAGGAGCGAAGTGAACTGGGATTCGGAGATGGATTGTTAGGAGCGTAGTAAGCTGATGCAAGTGCGAGTGGATAGGAGAAGGTCTTGATTGACTAATAGGAAATCGTGAATAGGCAACGGGAGTAAGTGATAAGAGATGGACTGATGGACAAAAACAGCAGTACCGAGATGGGCTTTACCGTCTAGGTGTTCAGTTCGATAAGTTAAGTATTGAGGTATATTGAAAAGCTATTTACTGGTCAGTCTAGTTTCAGTAATTTTTGTCAAGTAATATTGCAGTTAGTTCGTCGGTGTGATTTCGAATATCATTAGCATTCCAAAGGAGATTGGTATTGGGAGATTGACTCATGTAAGAATTTCTTAAGAGAGAAATGAAGTGGGATACGAGATTGGTAAGGAATCCTACCCTAAATTCATTAATGAAAAATGTTTTATATTACATTTAATTTAATATGTATAATAATACCAAACTGTTTGAATGACTTTGTGTGTTTTTAGAACCGAAGATGAATGTATTACATTTGAAACAAGTTTTCAATAACAACAAAATCATAGAAGTGGCATATAATTTATCAATCCCTAATTAGATTGATCCTTCTATACCATCATGCGGATCACATCTGACCATCGCATTTGGATTACAGGGCACAAGTCTGTATTTTCTGAAACCGTTGGTAGCGATCGAGTAATGTTTTCTATCAAAACATTGCTATTAAAAATTAGTCAATTAAAAAAAATAAAAAAAATAATCAGTAATATAAATATTTCAGCATCATACTAGGTGGTTTTAAGTTTAAAATCTTGTTCCAGTAGAAGGCAACTTTTTGGTCCAGAAGTAGCCATCCACTGCTATATTGTATCCCCATATAATATTTTACATTAAGACTAAAATAAGTATGTGATACTTTGTCAAATCGTGACAGAATGAAGTGTTTTAGTAATCAAAGACAAAGCTTCCTATTCAAAGCACGTTCAATAAAAGCAGAACTTCAGTTGGCAGAAATTCAACCCGAAATAAAGAAGTCAACATACGACTCCCCACCATGGTCGTTTTCTTGCAGACCCTCCATTTTTCCAACTATTCCAGGGATTAGAAAGAAAAGCGACCAGGATCAATTGGAAATTAGAGCTGGTGCACTCGAGTATGAGAACTCAACCTACCCAAAAAACCTGTAGACCAGAATCTATACGGATGGTTCAGCCGAAAATGCTATTAGAAATGGAGGCGGAGGCATTCACATGGAATTTCCAAATGGTCATGTACTTGAGAAGGCGATTCCTACGGATTTTAGCTCTACAAACTACAGAGCCGAACAAGATTCGTTGCTGGAGGCCACGAGAATTCTAATAGACCTCAAGAGAAGCCAGAACTCAAAAAAAATTTTTCTGACCGATGCAGCAGCAGTTCTTTTAAACCTGAAGTCCAAATGGAAAGCGGGGCTGATATTGCTTGCCTCTCAGTTGGAACGCCTTACACTGTATATGAACAAATCGCACTGCTGTGGATTCCTGGGAACTGTGGAATACAGGGAAACGAGCTGGCTGATAAACTTCCCAAGGAAGGTTTCAAACTTCCAAAATAACCTCCATACCTCGTCTGGAAGAAGTAAAACTATAAATAAAGCATCAATTCAGCGGAGGAGGAACAATCAACACCCAGACTTCAAACCCTAGGATCCTTACTACTTGCTTACCAGAAAAGAACCGGTTTTAATTTTCCGTCTCAGAACTGGTCATAATCGGCTTAACTCGCACCTCCAAAAAGTTTACAATTGGCCCAACTCCTTTGTGTGAATGTGGAAGAGGCGAACAGACTACACAGCATATTCTACAGTCATGCATAATTATGGAGGAGCAACGGACCACCTGGAGGATCTCAGGAGCACCCTCGACTTTATTCTGTCATTCCCTGACTTAGCCATTTGAATGGGAAGATCGAACAGGAAGAAGAAGTAATCAATAAAATGACTTTTTTAATTTAGAATTTTATAAAGTTTTTTATTTTGAAATTAAGGCCTGAAATAGAGAGGATAAGTCATTATAAAGGGTGATACAACAACTAGACTATAAAATACAAGGCCTTGAGTACAATAAAAGCGTTTTTGAAAAATTGAAGGATTATTAATAAAAATAATTTCATCATGATTCAAATGCCACTTACACTAGAGTTCTAATACCTAATTCTGGTGCAAAAACATATGCCATTCGGTTAAAAATATAATTATAATTTATTTTTGATAAATTTGAAAGTAACGTAGCTTTTCAATTTTTAGAATTTAACAACTCTATATCAAATATTGATAAGAATATAAAAGTTTGACTATAAAAGGTCTTTATTTGAAGTTAGGAAATCACAATTATATAAGTTCAGAGTTGAACTCTTCTTTCAAAAGCGTTAGATAGGTTAGAATTTGAAGTTATATTCCTCAATATCTTCAGTGGTCCTAGGCTACTGTTTGAACCTGCAAATTCACATTGCTCGGGGAGGCAGAAGCAGAGACTGACGCGCTTCCAGCAGCGGAGTTGACTAAAGAGGACATGCTGCCTGCAGTAGAACTGGCTAAAGAGGACAACCTGCCAGAAGCCTGGTTGGCATAGTCCATTGCTGTGTCCATTGCGGTCCCAATAGTCCCGACTGCACTGTTGGCCATCCCGGATCCTGCCTCGACTGCTCTGTTGGCCATGTCCACTCCCATGTTGATACCGCTCGTCGCTACTCCGGCTCCAGCGCTGGTTAAACCACTCGCCAGCTGCAATTTTCCGTTCACTATTCCACTTCCTAGACTAATACCAGTCTGTCCCAACGTGTTGGCAACATCAGCTCCAGCCTTGGCCAGATTACCTCCCAAACTAGCAATTCCGCTCATTCCGGGATATAATGCTGCCATATTAGAATAAATATCTGTTAACAAATAAAATGCACTTTTGTAAAACAAAAAGAAAATACATATCATAGAGGAACAAGAAAAGTAAATGAAGTTTTTTGATCAATGCAAATATTCACAATTAACAGCTACGCAAACTTATGGAGTGAGGTTGAATTTCAATTTTATTAAGAAAAAATGAAGCACTGTTTCCGGCTGATGTGTTACTTTTAGCTTTAAGATTTAACATTCAATATTCTTACCAACTCCTTGCTTGATCGCATCCACGCCACCACTGAGGGCAGTAGAGCCCAAGCTGCTAGCTGTGCTGACCATCTGCTGTCCAGCACCAGCGAACCCTTTGACGCCATCGTTGACCAGTTTAGTAGCAGTGTGGGCTGTGGAGTTGAACAATCCAATCGTTGATTTTGCTGAATTGCTCAAGCTGTTGACTAAATTTTGGAAACCAAATAACAACGTCGGTCTTCTTGTTGTTGTTGAAGCAGTGAAAACACTGGCGGACGCGCTGCCGCTCGCTGACTGCGCCGATACCGCGGCGACGAGTGCACAAGCGAGAACTGCTTTGAAGTACATCTTCTTGTCTGAGTGTGGTTCCAAGATTTTGAGTAGGCTCTTTTATAGGTCTCATAATTTGGCAGTTTCGTGAATGAGCACGCATCAAGATAGCTGAAGAAAAAAATAATATCTTGAAAGAAGTAAACAATATTATAATGAGTTGTAATTTGATTAATGTTTGCGTTTTGAGGAGCGTAGAGATAAAAAAATCTTCTGGTGTATTTTCTTTTTTTAATTATTAAAAGATTAATATTGAATATTGGTAGTTTACTATAAGCTATATTAGGAAGGAGATCATCCGGTCAATAATAAAAGAAAATAGTCTTAACTTTACATTTAATGTTACCTTTCGACACACATTGTAGGTCTTCATCTGGGATAAAAATAAAGATACAAAGGAGTAATGTAGCGGTATAAAGACATGTACAAAAACTATACTTAAAAACTAAAACTTAAATTTAACCAATAGAAATATATGTTTTGTAGAGGTATAAAAGCATATATAAGTATATATAATATATATAAATATGTACATAATATTTGTTACTTCGTATTAATTTTTTCACTTGTATTTAACTAAATAACGCGATATAATCTTACGAATTAGTTTTTCACATCATGATTTGAAAATTACTTATCTTTTTCATATTTTGTATGGATTTTTTTCCACCATATTACCCATCCTCTATAATTTATTTACCGCTGACATTCCTATTCATCCCGAAACCTTCCTGGCAACATTTGCTGATGACACCATCCTATCATCCAACTCAGATCCTGAAACAGCATCCTTAAACCTGCAAAGGCACCTTTCCCAGATCGAACACTGGTGTAATAATTGGCGTATCAAAGTAAACGAATCTAAATTGAAACACGTCACGTTTACCCTCCGACGCAGATCCTATCCTCCAGTTCATTTTAACTCCATACCGCTTCCTTTCTCAGACACTGTCCGGTATTTTGGTTTCCTGCTTGATAAAAGACTAACATGGAACCCTCGTACCAGACTTAAAAGACAAGATCTTAATCGAGGATTTGGCCAATTATATAGACTGCTAAACAGAAAATTTCAGCTTTCAGCTTACAACAAACTACTAATTTACAAGGCGATTCTGAAACCTATCTGGACCTGTGGACTCGAACTCTGGGGGACAACTAAATTTTTGAACATCAAAAACATCCAATCCTTTTAGTCCAAAGTGCTTCGAACAACAGTCAATACTCCATACTATGTAACCAACAATACCCTACATCATGACCTCAATATCCCATTTGTCTTAGACCTCATTCCATCCAAATTCTCCAAATTTCACCTGAACCTTACTCACCATCCTAATCCCTTAGCACAATCCCTATCCAGTTGCACCCATCCCTAACTAAATCAGTCCTCCTCGAAGGCTGAAACGGCAGTGGCCCCGAGACCTGATGTAATTATGTATATTGGAGTTCTGGCAATGGCCAGATTCTCCACTCAAGTTCTGTATGTCTGCAGCTATAGCGCTCTCTCTCAGTTTCCACTGACTTTCAATGCCAGTGACGCGACTGATTGAGAAGCGCTGGGATATCCTGGATTCATGCTTTTCCATCCATAAGTAGGGGTACAAACATGGCTCTGGGCGTCCCGGGACGATTGTAAATAGTGTATATAAGTATGCCTGCACTTAAGGTGTTACGTTTATTTTATTTTATATAATTTTATTAATTATTTCTTGTATTAAGTTTACTTTTTATTTTTTCATTATTTCTTTTTTGTAAATATGTTATGAATGATTTCTTGTATCACTATTACCATTGTCCCTGCTCGGAAAGAATGTAATATTATTCAATCAATAAATAGTTTCTCTCTCAAGTAACATTTTGATGTCTACATTTTACACGGGCCAACAGTGAAATGTTACCAACATTGTTTCTAATAAAAATGCTCATAACATTCCAGTTTCATTATACTAAACTTATTAATTAGCAGGGACTAGACAGAACATAACTTGCAAGAAAGTAAGGACATAACTGGTTATTAAATCAAGATGAGTGAAGAATGGTTAAGCCCAGAGAGATAACTAATGAAATGAAACGTCATGAAACATCCTTCCTATTAAGTCAAATAACTCTAAAATTATTTGACGATATCAACATTAATATATGACTGAAAAAAACCATTAAATTTTAACGATTTAAAATTATTGTACGGTTAGATGAAAGTAAAACAAATAATAACTGATTTCGACTTATCTACATCACTATCAGGAATATAGGTAGTATATGCACACTTGACTAACTCTACGATCAAGAAGAGAGATCAACAATCCAATCCAACACAGATCATTTTGATTATATTGCAAAATGAACAATATAAGTAAATCACAAAAAGTATTAATATAGTTAATTAACGACCAATTAAGACTATAGTCAGTTATAACTGATATTCATGCAGAAAATTGCAGCTCATTTTAATATTGTTTACTTCCTACTAGAATTTATGTTTCTCTTCTGCTGTCATGGTGCATGCTCATTCATGAAACTGCCAAATTATGAGACATATAAAAGAGCCTACTCAAAATCTTGGAACCACACGCAGACAAGACGATGTACTTCAAAGCAGTTCTCGCTTGTGCACTGGTCGCCGCAGTTTCGGCGCAGTCAGCAACTGGCAGTGCGTCCATCAGTGTTTCCACTGTTTCAACAACAACAAGAAGACCGTCGTTATTTGGTTTCCAAAATTTAGTCAACAGCTTGAGCAATTCAGCAAAATCAACGATCGGATTGTTCAACTCCACAGCCCACACTGCTACTAAACTGGTCAACGATGGCGTCAAAGGGTTCGCTGGTGCTGGACAGCAGATGGTCAACACAGCTAGCAGCTTGGGCTCTACTGCCCTCAGTGGTGGCGTGGATGCGATCAAGCAAGGAGTTGGTAAGAATATTGAATGTTAAATATTAAAGCTAAAAGTAACACATTAGCCGGAATCAGCACTTCATTTTATCTTTATAAAATCCTCACTGCATAAGTTTGCGTTGCTGTTAATTGTGAATATTTGCACTAATCATTTCCTAAAAAGCTAAAAAGTATAATTCCCTTTTCGTATGTAAATAATACTTCTATGATTATTTTGTTTTGTTTTAAAACAGTACATTTTATTTGTTAACAGATATCTATTCTAATATGGCAGCATCATATCCCGGAATGAGCCCAATTGCTAGATTGGGAGGTAATCTGGCCAAGGCAGGAGCCGATGTTGCCAACACGTTGGGACAGACTGGTATCAGCCTTGGGAGTGGAATAGTGAACGGCAAATTGCAGCTGGCGAGTGGTTTAACCAGCGCTGGAGCCGGAGTAGTGACGAGCGGTATCAACATGGGGGTGGACATGGCCAACAGAGCAGTCGAGGCAGGATCCGGGATGGCCAACAGTGCAGTCGGGACTATTGGGACCGCAATGGACACAGCAATGGACTATGCCAACCAGGCTTCTGGCAGGTTGTCCTCTTTGACCAGTTCTACTGCAGGCAGCATGTCCTCTTTGGTCAACTCTGCTACTGGAAGCGCATCAGTCTCTGCTTCTGCCTTCCCGAGCAATGTGAATTTGCAGGTTCAAACAGTAGCCTAGGACCACTGAAGATACTGAGGAATATAACTTCCAATCCAAACCAATCTAACGCTTTATTAACAAGTGAACAATTCATAAGTTATATAATTGTAAATTAGTATCTCCAAATAAAGACTTTACTCTAGTCAAACTTTTGTATTTTTTTATCCTTGTGGCCGTTCAGGGTAGATGACCAGTAGTAGGCACTTAATCAACAACGTTTGAGATTTTTTAGTGCTGCAATATTATTTTGCTCGTGGTTTTCTTTTCACTTATTGTTTTAGAGTGGCTACCTTCTCTCGAAGCTAAGTTAATTTTTATTTCGTCAAAAACAAACTATTTTTATTTTTTAGACTCAATAATCTATATTTTTGCACCTGAAGTAGTTTTATTGAATATTGAAAAACTTTAGTTTGTCATAATGTTTACGTTGGTCTAGCATTTTAATAGATTTATTTCATGCCTTAAATAAATATGCGTAATCCAAGATACAAACTTTGAAAATGCTAAATTTTATTGATTACTAATAAACATCAGTCTGTCATAATTTGACTAAATATCACATACTTATTTTAGTCTGTAAGTAAAAATACTCTAGGTAATATATAATATTGTCTTATTCTTTTATCTCTTGTGTTTTATTTAACGTTTCTGCTTTTATGGTCATTTTTTTCTTTATTTAAGACTTCCTCATCTGACAATATTTCTTCCTTATCTGTACTGACACAATCTTTTTTGTTTTTTTCTTTCATCGATCCCGTTATCTTAGATAGGCTCTCGTGTTAGGCTTGTACATTTTTTCTTTCTTGTTTTCTATTCTGATCTTTCGTCATCTTTATTTTGTTTCTTCTTTTTTATTTTTTATTTCTCTAACTCTCTAATTTGTTTTCTTTTCATTCGCTCCATCCTTCTTATAATTTTTCTTCTTCTTATATTATTTACTAGGATAGGCTTGTTAATTTTCAGGTGTGGCGATTGCATGCTGTGCATTGTCTTCATGTAGATCGTTTTTTCAAGTTTAAAATTATTTTTATTATGTGTTAACTTTTCCCTACCTTTTAGGCAATACAAATGTTGGAAGCAGTGGGATGTTACGCATGTTAGGCGCATAGAGATGTTGCAAGAAGAAACAATTGACAAGGTCGCCTTCAAAAACCCGGGCCGTTCCCTCGAGAGAAAAAATGGATTGGGCTAATCTTATTAATATAATGATTTTAGTGACGAGAATACGTCCAAGTTAGGTGGTCATTTATTCTGTACGATTTGGAAGGGGATTCAGCCCTCATTTGGTCTATTTGCGAAATAGGGAGGCCTAGCCTTCAACAGTCTCATTCCTTTGCGTTACGCTATCTGGAGCCTCAGATATCTTGTGACAATGACGATGTATAAAAAAATGGTGGTGGATATTCTGGGGTATGAGTCTCTGGCCTGGAACTGAATTTCTCGCACCGACAGAAGAGCAAGCTGGCGATAATCCTGCACGTATTTAAATTGTACTCACAGCGGAATATATAACCTACTATAACCTCTCTCTTGAAGATTTGATTCATCAGGTGTTCCCGAGGAAAGAGATCAAGAGTACTTCCAACATAGATATGCTCCACCGACTGGGATACTCTCCTGTAAGCTCGCGTTGTTCGCAGCATAGCCGTTCCCTGGATTGCCGCCAGCCTGCTCTGCTGTCGATGCGAGAGATTCGAGTATACCTAAGAATACTCCCATCTATTCCTTTATACATAGACCTTGCCGCTGGACATCTGAGACCCCAGGAGCGTCCCACACACCACTGAGACCGTTCAAGGCTAGGACCTCCATATTTCCCAGATAGTCCAAATAAGGGGTCATGATGAATCCTCTTCCCAATCATACAAGGTAAGTGACAACCTCAGTTGGACGTATTCTCGTATCTTAAATCATTATATTAATAGTATTATCCCTATCGGTTAAGGTCGTCAACTTCTTTCTCTCACACCATCTCTACACATGAAGACATTGAAGAGCATGCAATCACCCCACCTAAAAATTTTAAGCTGAGCCCACTAAATAACTCTCTGATTTGTCCTAACGAATCAACAAAGAATATGAAAAGAGATCTAGGAGAAGGTATAGCCTACGACGTATTTACAATCTTATAGATCACACAAGAAAAAGAAAAATAAGAAGAAGAAGGATGAAGATAATAAAAATATAGAAATAGTTTAGAGAGCCAGATAAAGGAGATACAAAATAAAAATGACGAAAAATCAGAATAGAAAAGTAGAGAGAAAAAAATGTAAAATCGAAACACGAGAGCCAAAAGAAGAAAGGAGGAAATAATAGGTTCGCCTGAAGAAGAAACAAAATGAGCATATATCCCTATATGATATTTTACATTTAGACAAATAAGTAGGTGATACTTAGTAAAATTATGAAAGACTGATGTTTTTAGTAATCAATAAAACGGCTTTTTGTAATATTGCATTTTTAAAGTTTGTATCTTGGATGACGAATATTTATTAAAAACATAAAATAAACCTATTAAAATGCTAGACCTTGAGTTTTATAGAAGTCTTTTATTAAAATTAATTATCATTAATGTTTATTATTTCTCTAATATGTATTAATATTTTTGGACGATATTATTCTTAGGCACAAATTATATTTAACATGCACAAGGAGCGAACAAAAGATGATAAGATACGAGCAGGTAGGTAGAAAGGTAACTGACAGGCGACGGCAGATGTCACCACAACCTTTACCCGCAGATATAAGAAATAAATTAATTTAAAAACCTACCGAGAAGTGGGCAGTGTGACAAAGGCAAGACGTGGTCACTCCTGGAAGACGTAATCAATTTTGGGAAACCAGTCAACCTGGGATCCCTGCTGGCATGCCGAAAAAACGTCGGAGGCCTGGAAAGGACAATATCCGATTAGAAGATACTAATGGATTCGAATAGATCGCCCCACCCCGGACAAGTGATGGAACTATGCGCTGAAATCCCATAATTTCCTCCCTCTATAAAACAGTTGGCCAATCACGAAAAAGGTACTGCCCTGTGACGGAGATCACCCAACTAACTTAACCAACCAACAACGTATTCGACCCCGTCTTAGGAAGAACAAGGAAGAAAAGGGGGACTGAAGCCGAGGAAGCAACGAAAGGACACTGCTTCTCAGATCTCGCTGGAGGGCTGAACTTTGAGGACAACTACTAGGTCTTCCCTCTGAAGATGACTGATGCTCTGGATCTGACTCCATGACTTATGATATGCAGGGGAACCGGATGGAGAGAAGCTGAAGGACCATCATCACCAATTATTACAGATAAGAGATTTATGTTAGAACAGTTAAATGGCCACTTCTGGCGCAAAAGCATATGTTATTCAGTCTACAAAATAATAATAGTTTGTTTTTGACGAAATTAAAATTAACTTAGCTTTGAGAGAAGTTAGTCACTCTAAAACAAGTAACGGAAAAAAAAACCATGAGCAAAATAATATTGCAGCACTAAAAAATATTAAACGTTGTTGTTAAGTGCCTACTACTGGTCATCTATCCATAATCGGCCACAAGGATGAAAAAATACAAAAGCTAGACTAGAATAGGGTCTTTATTTGCAGATAGTAATTCATAATTATATAAGTTAGGAATCGTTCACTTGTTTATTAGCGTTAAATGGGTTTAGATTTGAAGTTATATTCCTCAGTATCTTCAGAGGTCCTAGGCTACTGTTTGAACCTGCAAATTCACATTGATTGGGGAACCAGAAGCAGAGACAGACGCGCTTCCAGCAGCAGAGTTGACCAAAGAGGACATGCTACCTGCAGTAGAACTGGCCAAAGAGGACAACCTGCCAGAAGCCTGGTTGGCATAGTCCATTGCTGTGTCCATTGCGGTCCCAATAGTCCCGACTGCACTGTTAGCCATCCCGGATCCTGCCTCGACTGCTCTGTTGGCCATGTCCACTCCCATGTTGATACCGCTCGACGCTACTCCAGCTCCAGCGCTGGTTAAACCACTCGCCAGCTGCAATTTTCCGTTCACTATTCCACTCCCTAGACTAATACCAGTCTGTCCCAACGTGTTGGCAACATCGGCTCCAGCCTTGGCCAGATTACCTCCCAAACTAGCAATTCCGCTCATTCCGGGATATAATGCTGCCATATTAGAATAAATATCTGTTAACAAATAAAATGCACTTTTGTAAAACAAAAAGAAAATACATATCATAGAGGAACAAGAAAAGTAAATGAAGTTTTTTGATCAATGCAAATATTCACAATTAACAGCTACGCAAACTTATGGAGTGAGGTTGAATTTCAATTTTATTAAGAAAAAATGAAGCACTGTTTCCGGCTGATGTGTTACTTTTAGCTTTAAGATTTAACATTCAATATTCTTACCAACTCCTTGCTTGATCGCATCCACGCCACCACTGAGGGCAGTAGAGCCCAAGCTGCTAGCTGTGCTGACCATCTGCTGTCCAGCACCAGCGAACCCTTTGACGCCATCGTTGACCAGTTTAGTAGCAGTGTGGGCTGTGGAGTTGAACAATCCAATCGTTGATTTTGCTGAATTGCTCAAGCTGTTGACTAAATTTTGGAAACCAAATAACAACGTCGGTCTTCTTGTTGTTGTTGAAGCAGTGAAAACACTGGCGGACGCACTGCCGCTCGCTGACTGCGCCGATAACGCGGCGACGAGTGCACAAGCGAGAACTGCTTTGAAGTACATCTTCTTGTCTGAGTGTGGTTCCAAGATTTTGAGTAGGCTCTTTTATAGGTCTCATAATTTGACAGTTTCGTGAATGAGCACGCATCAAGATAGCTGAAGAAAAAAATAATATCTTGTAAGAAGTAAACAATATTATAATGAGTTGTAATTTGATTAATGTTTGCGTTTTGAGGAGCGTAGAGATAAAAAAATCTTCTGGTGTATTTTCTTTTTTTAATTATTAAAAGATTAATATTGAATATTGGTAGTTTACTATAAGCTATATTAGGAAGGAGATCATCCGGTCAATAATAAAAGAAAATAGACTTAACTTTACATTTAATGTTACCTTTCGACCCACATTGTAGGTCTTCATCTGGGATAAAAATAAAGATACAAAGGAGTAATGTAGCGGTATAAAGACATGTACAAAAACTATACGTAAAAACTAAAACTTAAATTTAACCAATAGAAATATATGTTTTGTAGAGGTATAAAAGCATATATAAGTATATATAATATATATATAAATATGTATATAATCTTTGTTACTTCGTATTAATTTTTTCACTTTTATTTACCTAAATAACGCGATATAATCTTACGAATTAGTTTTTCACATCATGATTTGAAAATTACTTATCTTTTTCATATTTTGTATGGATTTTTTTCCACCATATTACCCATCCTCTATAATTTATTTACCGCTGACATTCCTATTCATCCCGAAACCTTCCTGGCAACATTTGCTGATGACACCATCCTATCATCCAACTCAGATCCTGAAACAGCATCCTTAAACCTGCAAAGGCACCTTTCCCAGATCGAACACTGGTGTAATAATTGGCGTATCAAAGTAAACGAATCTAAATTGAAACACGTCACGTTTACCCTCCGACGCAGATCCTATCCTCCAGTTCATTTTAACTCCATACCGCTTCCTTTCTCAGACACTGTCCGGTATTTTGGTTTCCTGCTTGATAAAAGACTAACATGGAACCCTCGTACCAGACTTAAAAGACAAGATCTTAATCGAGGATTTGGCCAATTATATAGACTGCTAAACAGAAAATTTCAGCTTTCAGCTTACAACAAACTACTAATTTACAAGGCGATTCTGAAACCTATCTGGACCTGTGGACTCGAACTCTGGGGGACAACTAAATTTTTGAACATCAAAAACATCCAATCCTTTTAGTCCAAAGTGCTTCGAACAACAGTCAATACTCCATACTATGTAACCAACAATACCCTACATCATGACCTCAATATCCCATTTGTCTTAGACCTCATTCCATCCAAATTCTCCAAATTTCACCTGAACCTTACTCACCATCCTAATCCCTTAGCACAATCCCTATCCAGTTGCACCCATCCCTAACTAAATCAGTCCTCCTCGAAGGCTGAAACGGCAGTGGCCCCGAGACCTGATGTAATTATGTATATTGGAGTTCTGGCAATGGCCAGATTCTCCACTCAAGTTCTGTATGTCTGCAGCTATAGCGCTCTCTCTCAGTTTCCACTGACTTTCAATGCCAGTGACGCGACTGATTGAGAAGCGCTGGGATATCCTGGATTCATGCTTTTCCATCCATAAGTAGGGGTACAAACATGGCTCTGGGCGTCCCGGGACGATTGTAAATAGTGTATATAAGTATGCCTGCACTTAAGGTGTTACGTTTATTTTATTTTATATAATTTTATTAATTATTTCTTGTATTAAGTTTACTTTTTATTTTTTCATTATTTCTTTTTTGTAAATATGTTATGAATGATTTCTTGTATCACTATTACCATTGTCCCTGCTCGGAAAGAATGTAATATTATTCAATCAATAAATAGTTTCTCTCTCAAGTAACATTTTGATGTCTACATTTTACACGGGCCAACAGTGAAATGTTACCAACATTGTTTCTAATAAAAATGCTCATAACATTCCAGTTTCATTATACTAAACTTATTAATTAGCAGGGACTAGACAGAACATAACTTGCAAGAAAGTAAGGACATAACTGGTTATTAAATCAAGATGAGTGAAGAATGGTTAAGCCCAGAGAGATAACTAATGAAATGAAACGTCATGAAACATCCTTCCTATTAAGTCAAATAACTCTAAAATTATTTGACGATATCAACATTAATATATGACTGAAAAAAACCATTAAATTTTAACGATTTAAAATTATTGTACGGTTAGATGAAAGTAAAACAAATAATAACTGATTTCGACTTATCTACATCACTATCAGGAATATAGGTAGTATATGCACACTTGACTAACTCTACGATCAAGAAGAGAGATCAACAATCCAATCCAACACAGATCATTTTGATTATATTGCAAAATGAACAATATAAGTAAATCACAAAAAGTATTAATATAGTTAATTAACGACCAATTAAGACTATAGTCAGTTATAACTGATATTCATGCAGAAAATTGCAGCTCATTTTAATATTGTTTACTTCCTACTAGAATTTATGTTTCTCTTCTGCTGTCATGGTGCATGCTCATTCATGAAACTGCCAAATTATGAGACATATAAAAGAGCCTACTCAAAATCTTGGAACCACACGCAGACAAGACGATGTACTTCAAAGCAGTTCTCGCTTGTGCACTGGTCGCCGCAGTTTCGGCGCAGTCAGCAACTGGCAGTGCGTCCATCAGTGTTTCCACTGTTTCAACAACAACAAGAAGACCGTCGTTATTTGGTTTCCAAAATTTAGTCAACAGCTTGAGCAATTCAGCAAAATCAACGATCGGATTGTTCAACTCCACAGCCCACACTGCTACTAAACTGGTCAACGATGGCGTCAAAGGGTTCGCTGGTGCTGGACAGCAGATGGTCAACACAGCTAGCAGCTTGGGCTCTACTGCCCTCAGTGGTGGCGTGGATGCGATCAAGCAAGGAGTTGGTAAGAATATTGAATGTTAAATATTAAAGCTAAAAGTAACACATTAGCCGGAATCAGCACTTCATTTTATCTTTATAAAATCCTCACTGCATAAGTTTGCGTTGCTGTTAATTGTGAATATTTGCACTAATCATTTCCTAAAAAGCTAAAAAGTATAATTCCCTTTTCGTATGTAAATAATACTTCTATGATTATTTTGTTTTGTTTTAAAACAGTACATTTTATTTGTTAACAGATATCTATTCTAATATGGCAGCATCATATCCCGGAATGAGCCCAATTGCTAGATTGGGAGGTAATCTGGCCAAGGCAGGAGCCGATGTTGCCAACACGTTGGGACAGACTGGTATCAGCCTTGGGAGTGGAATAGTGAACGGCAAATTGCAGCTGGCGAGTGGTTTAACCAGCGCTGGAGCCGGAGTAGTGACGAGCGGTATCAACATGGGGGTGGACATGGCCAACAGAGCAGTCGAGGCAGGATCCGGGATGGCCAACAGTGCAGTCGGGACTATTGGGACCGCAATGGACACAGCAATGGACTATGCCAACCAGGCTTCTGGCAGGTTGTCCTCTTTGACCAGTTCTACTGCAGGCAGCATGTCCTCTTTGGTCAACTCTGCTACTGGAAGCGCATCAGTCTCTGCTTCTGCCTTCCCGAGCAATGTGAATTTGCAGGTTCAAACAGTAGCCTAGGACCACTGAAAATACTGAGGAATATAACTTCCAATCCAAACCAATCTAACGCTTTATTAACAAGTGAACAATTCATAAGTTATATAATTGTAAATTAGTATCTCCAAATAAAGACTTTACTCTAGTCAAACTTTTGTATTTTTTTATCCTTGTGGCCGTTCAGGGTAGATGACCAGTAGTAGGCACTTAATCAACAACGTTTGAGATTTTTTAGTGCTGCAATATTATTTTGCTCGTGGTTTTCTTTTCACTTATTGTTTTAGAGTGGCTACCTTCTCTCGAAGCTAAGTTAATTTTTATTTCGTCAAAAACAAACTATTTTTATTTTTTAGACTCAATAATCTATATTTTTGCACCTGAAGTAGTTTTATTGAATATTGAAAAACTTTAGTTTGTCATAATGTTTACGTTGGTCTAGCATTTTAATAGATTTATTTCATGCCTTAAATAAATATGCGTAATCCAAGATACAAACTTTGAAAATGCTAAATTTTATTGATTACTAATAAACATCAGTCTGTCATAATTTGACTAAATATCACATACTTATTTTAGTCTGTAAGTAAAAATACTCTAGGTAATATATAATATTGTCTTATTCTTTTATCTCTTGTGTTTTATTTAACGTTTCTGCTTTTATGGTCATTTTTTTCTTTATTTAAGACTTCCTCATCTGACAATATTTCTTCCTTATCTGTACTGACACAATCTTTTTTGTTTTTTTCTTTCATCGATCCCGTTATCTTAGATAGGCTCTCGTGTTAGGCTTGTACATTTTTTCTTTCTTGTTTTCTATTCTGATCTTTCGTCATCTTTATTTTGTTTCTTCTTTTTTATTTTTTATTTCTCTAACTCTCTAATTTGTTTTCTTTTCATTCGCTCCATCCTTCTTATAATTTTTCTTCTTCTTATATTATTTACTAGGATAGGCTTGTTAATTTTCAGGTGTGGCGATTGCATGCTGTGCATTGTCTTCATGTAGATCGTTTTTTCAAGTTTAAAATTATTTTTATTATGTGTTAACTTTTCCCTACCTTTTAGGCAATACAAATGTTGGAAGCAGTGGGATGTTACGCATGTTAGGCGCATAGAGATGTTGCAAGAAGAAACAATTGACAAGGTCGCCTTCAAAAACCCGGGCCGTTCCCTCGAGAGAAAAAATGGATTGGGCTAATCTTATTAATATAATGATTTTAGTGACGAGAATACGTCCAAGTTAGGTGGTCATTTATTCTGTACGATTTGGAAGGGGATTCAGCCCTCATTTGGTCTATTTGCGAAATAGGGAGGCCTAGCCTTCAACAGTCTCATTCCTTTGCGTTACGCTATCTGGAGCCTCAGATATCTTGTGACAATGACGATGTATAAAAAAATGGTGGTGGATATTCTGGGGTATGAGTCTCTGGCCTGGAACTGAATTTCTCGCACCGACAGAAGAGCAAGCTGGCGATAATCCTGCACGTATTTAAATTGTACTCACAGCGGAATATATAACCTACTATAACCTCTCTCTTGAAGATTTGATTCATCAGGTGTTCCCGAGGAAAGAGATCAAGAGTACTTCCAACATAGATATGCTCCACCGACTGGGATACTCTCCTGTAAGCTCGCGTTGTTCGCAGCATAGCCGTTCCCTGGATTGCCGCCAGCCTGCTCTGCTGTCGATGCGAGAGATTCGAGTATACCTAAGAATACTCCCATCTATTCCTTTATACATAGACCTTGCCGCTGGACATCTGAGACCCCAGGAGCGTCCCACACACCACTGAGACCGTTCAAGGCTAGGACCTCCATATTTCCCAGATAGTCCAAATAAGGGGTCATGATGAATCCTCTTCCCAATCATACAAGGTAAGTGACAACCTCAGTTGGACGTATTCTCGTATCTTAAATCATTATATTAATAGTATTATCCCTATCGGTTAAGGTCGTCAACTTCTTTCTCTCACACCATCTCTACACATGAAGACATTGAAGAGCATGCAATCACCCCACCTAAAAATTTTAAGCTGAGCCCACTAAATAACTCTCTGATTTGTCCTAACGAATCAACAAAGAATATGAAAAGAGATCTAGGAGAAGGTATAGCCTACGACGTATTTACAATCTTATAGATCACACAAGAAAAAGAAAAATAAGAAGAAGAAGGATGAAGATAATAAAAATATAGAAATAGTTTAGAGAGCCAGATAAAGGAGATACAAAATAAAAATGACGAAAAATCAGAATAGAAAAGTAGAGAGAAAAAAATGTAAAATCGAAACACGAGAGCCAAAAGAAGAAAGGAGGAAATAATAGGTTCGCCTGAAGAAGAAACAAAATGAGCATATATCCCTATATGATATTTTACATTTAGACAAATAAGTAGGTGATACTTAGTAAAATTATGAAAGACTGATGTTTTTAGTAATCAATAAAACGGCTTTTTGTAATATTGCATTTTTAAAGTTTGTATCTTGGATGACGAATATTTATTAAAAACATAAAATAAACCTATTAAAATGCTAGACCTTGAGTTTTATAGAAGTCTTTTATTAAAATTAATTATCATTAATGTTTATTATTTCTCTAATATGTATTAATATTTTTGGACGATATTATTCTTAGGCACAAATTATATTTAACATGCACAAGGAGCGAACAAAAGATGATAAGATACGAGCAGGTAGGTAGAAAGGTAACTGACAGGCGACGGCAGATGTCACCACAACCTTTACCCGCAGATATAAGAAATAAATTAATTTAAAAACCTACCGAGAAGTGGGCAGTGTGACAAAGGCAAGACGTGGTCACTCCTGGAAGACGTAATCAATTTTGGGAAACCAGTCAACCTGGGATCCCTGCTGGCATGCCGAAAAAACGTCGGAGGCCTGGAAAGGACAATATCCGATTAGAAGATACTAATGGATTCGAATAGATCGCCCCACCCCGGACAAGTGATGGAACTATGCGCTGAAATCCCATAATTTCCTCCCTCTATAAAACAGTTGGCCAATCACGAAAAAGGTACTGCCCTGTGACGGAGATCACCCAACTAACTTAACCAACCAACAACGTATTCGACCCCGTCTTAGGAAGAACAAGGAAGAAAAGGGGGACTGAAGCCGAGGAAGCAACGAAAGGACACTGCTTCTCAGATCTCGCTGGAGGGCTGAACTTTGAGGACAACTACTAGGTCTTCCCTCTGAAGATGACTGATGCTCTGGATCTGACTCCATGACTTATGATATGCAGGGGAACCGGATGGAGAGAAGCTGAAGGACCATCATCACCAATTATTACAGATAAGAGATTTATGTTAGAACAGTTAAATGGCCACTTCTGGCGCAAAAGCATATGTTATTCAGTCTACAAAATAATAATAGTTTGTTTTTGACGAAATTAAAATTAACTTAGCTTTGAGAGAAGTTAGTCACTCTAAAACAAGTAACGGAAAAAAAAACCATGAGCAAAATAATATTGCAGCACTAAAAAATATTAAACGTTGTTGTTAAGTGCCTACTACTGGTCATCTATCCATAATCGGCCACAAGGATGAAAAAATACAAAAGCTAGACTAGAATAGGGTCTTTATTTGCAGATAGTAATTCATAATTATATAAGTTAGGAAACGTTCACTTGTTTATTAGCGTTAAATGGGTTTAGATTTGAAGTTATATTCCTCAGTATCTTCAGAGGTCCTAGGCTACTGTTTGAACCTGCAAATTCACATTGATTGGGGAACCAGAAGCAGAGACAGACGCGCTTCCAGCAGCAGAGTTGACCAAAGAGGACATGCTACCTGCAGTAGAACTGGCCAAAGAGGACAACCTGCCAGAAGCCTGGTTGGCATAGTCCATTGCTGTGTTAACTGTAGTCCCAATAGTCCCGACTGCACTGTTGGCCATCCCGGATCCTGCCTCGACTGCTCTGTTGGCCACGCCTGATGCTATGTTAATACCACTCGCCGCTACTCCGGCTCCAGCGCTGGTTAAACCACTAGCCAGCTGCAATTTGCCGTTCACTATTCCACTACCATGACTCATACCAGTCTGTCCCAATGAGTTGGCAACATCGGCTCCAGCCTTGGCCAGATTACCTCCCAAACTATCAATTCCGCTCATTCCGGGATATAATCCTACCATATTAGAATAAATATCTATTGACAAATAAAATTCACTTTTGTAAAACAAAAAACAAAAAATGCATATCATAGAGGAACAGGAAAATGGAATTAAGTTTCATGATCAGTGCGAATCTTCACAAGTAACAGCTACGCAAACTTATGGAGTGAGGATTTTATAAAGATAAAATGAAGTGCTTATAGAATGAACATAGATAGAATGAACTCCTTGCTTGATCGCATCCACGCCACCACTGAGGGCAGTAGAGCCCAAGCTGCTAGCTGTGCTGACCATCTGCTGCCCTGCACCAGCGAACCCTTTGACGCCATCGTTGACTAGATTAGTAGCGGTGTGGGCTGTGGAGTTGAACAATCTAATCGTTGATTTTGCTGAATTGCTCATGCTGTTGACTAAATTTTAGAAAACCAAACAACAACGGCGGTCTTCTTGTTGTTATTGAAACAGTGGACACACTGACGGACGCGCTGCCGGTCGCTGACCGCGCCGATACCGCGGCTACGAGTGCACAAGCGAGAACAGCTTTGAAGTACATCTTCTTGTCTGAATGTGGATCCAAGATTTTGAGTAGGCTCTTTTATATGTCTCATAATTTGACAGTTTCGTGAATTAGCACGCATCAAGATAGCTAAAAGGAAAAATAATATCTTGTTTATCTCCTAAAAACAATATTAAAATGAGTTGTAATTTTATTATTCATTACTCCAATAATTCATACCTAGAGATGGATCTGCATTTATATCAGTTATAGTCTTAATTGATCGTTAATTATTGATATTATTACTTTAATTTGTTTACATTGTCGACTGGAAGTGTTGTATCTCTAAAACATTTGTATAATGCATTGCACCATCTGGGCTAAGAATTACTGAAGATTTTTTGTTAATAATGGAATGAAAAGTTTTTATAATAAAGTCTGTTCACACTGCTCTCTTGTAAAATTATGGAAATTGTGTCTGCTAAAGCTAAAGGCGATAATTTTTAAGTTTATATTAAATAGTAAAAATCGAGAATGAATTGCCTTCATTTCGATGACGTCATGGTTACGTCATTATCCTCCAGTGCAATGCGTCATCTCTCGCTTCTGTCTCTTGACTCAGTCGAAGTACAAATATGTTGTTGGGTCTGTTTCTCATGCATTTTCGGCAATACACCTTTTTTTCTCTTTATGTTTTTCTTTTTTCATTATTATGACAACTTCTAAATGTATACGGTATTTCAGGTTTTCGTTAGGGATGCGCACTCAGGTGGTTTGTCTTTTTTGCCGATTTTTGTGTGTTTTTCTGTGATTATCATACAATTGAAATGATTTTTTTTTTTTTTGTTTTAATTATTCTGGGACTGGAGTCCTTTTAGAATACATTTAAGAGGAGAGATTTGAACAAGGAGGTTGTTGGTGCTTGACGGATGCCAGGAGGGATAGAGTTTCAGAGTATGGCAGCTCTGATTAGAAAGGACTTATCAAAGGCAGCGGTTGGCTGGGGAGAAGTGTAAAAGTCAAATGGACGTGAACAGGTAGGAAGGGATTGAATGGAGGATTTAAATGAGTTCACCTGAGAGACCATAAGTTATACATCCATAGCCAAAGTGAGTGAAAACAAGGAAGAAAACTTGACAAATATTGAGTGGAAGAAGATGGCGGAGACGATAGAATTGCCTCAGGCTAGATATGGTTCGACGGAAAATTTGGAAGATGTGTGTTTTCCAGTAGAGTGTTTGGTTGAAGATGACACCGAGGCAGATGTGTAGATTGAGATAGTGGACATTATTCTGGAAGGTACGTTCCGAAGTACTTACTTCTTCGTCAACAGGATATATGCTTTCTTTAAATTACATGATTCTCTCCCCATGTCTCGACATCTATATAATTTTACTTCGTCAATTCTAGCTGGTTTCATTGTTAAAAATTATTTGGGGAGTAACTTTCCTTTTCCATCTTTGTCACATACTCTGTAATCTTAATAGAACGAATAAGTACTTCGAAACGTCGTAACCTAAGTTATAAAAATGTTTTTTTTCAAAATATAAATTTATTGATCAAAGGGAAAGTGTCATTCACAAATTAATTTATTATAATATATCAACTTCTCTATGAATTAGAAATTATTTAATAGTTTAATTTTAGTTTCTTAATGCATGTGCTTTTTTTGCCAATTAGAACTTTCTTTGTCAAATTCTCAAATCATATCGGCATGCCTGTGGTTTCCTTTACAGTTCATTTCTTATTTCAAATGCAGTTGGAGCTATGTAACCTACATGTTCCTCCGATTATTGCTAGCTTTAGCATTTTATATTTTAGTTGAAGCTCTTTCAAACCCGTATTTTAAGCAGTGTCCTGTACCTCCGAGGTACAGATGTAATTCTTCCTTTTTATTTTTATCCCCCCTTTTCTTTTAAATATTTCTTTTCTTTGCACCATATTTGACATTATATGTCTTCATCCATATGTTTGTATTATTTTAATTTTCCTTTCTCAAAGTTAATATTTGAAATTAATTTATTATTTCATAATTGGTTATTTTTTGTTGGTCTCATCTGTTTTAACCCTGAAGAGGTGGCTCTAAACATCAGAATTAATAAATCTAAAATATATTGTTTCGTTTCTATGTTGGCTTACAACTTATGATTCCCAACGTATAATAATCATTATACTTATACTATAGTACAGAATATAGTTTGAACAACTAAAATATATATTGAGCAATATGTTCAACATTATAATGTCTGAAATCCATTAAATCTTTTACAATCTTCAGAAATTGTTAAAATTACGTTATTTATTTGTCGAAAATTGACTGTGGTGTAGATTAAATGTAAAAATAAAAAAATAAATAGTTAGGCTGTTATCTTTATTGGCAGATTTTTATTCACAATTATCTTTTTTAAAAGTTCTTCCCTTAAGAAGTATTACAATTGAAATTGCATTCATTATCATTGGCAATCCTAGGCTACAGTTTGAACCATCAATTTCATTTTCCTGGGATTCGCATCAGCAGAGACGGACAAGCTGCCACCAGTGGAGCTGCCCAAAGAGGAGGTGCTGCCAGCGGTGATGCTACCCGCAGAGGACGTCCTGCCAGCAATGGTACTGCCCAAAGTAGACAAGCTGCCCAAAGAGGACAAGCTGCCAGTAGTGGAACTGGCCAAATTGGGTATGCTGCCAGAAGCAGAGCTGGCCAAAGAGGACAACCTGCCAGAAGCCTGGTTGGCATAGTCCATAGCGGTGTCCACTGCGTTCCCAATAGCTCCGACTGCACTGCTGGCCACCCCGAATCCTGTATCGACTCCGCTGTTGGCCACGCCTGATGCTATGTTAATACCACTCGCCGCTACTCCGGCTCCAGCGCTGGTTAAACCACTAGCCAGCTGCAATTTGCCGTTCACTATTCCACTACCAAGACTCATACCAGTCTGTCCCAAATTGTTGGCAACATCGACTCCTGCCTTAGCCAGATTACCTCCCAAACTGGCGATCCCGCTCATCCCGGGATATAATGGTGCCATGTTAGTATAAATATCTGTCAACAAAAACAATTCATATCATAGATGAACTCGAAAAGGGAATTAAGTTTCATGATCTGAGCAATTATTCACAAGTAACAGCTACGCAAACTTATGTAGTGAGGATTTTATAAAGATAAAATGAAGTACTGTTTCCGATTGATGAGTTACTTTTAGCTTTAAGATTTATCGTTCAATATTCTTACCAACTCCTTGCTTTATCGCATCCACGCCACCACTGAGAGCAGTAGAGCCCAAGCTGCTAGCTGTGTTGACCATCTGCTGCCCTGCACCAGCGAACCCTTTGACGCCATCGTTGACCAGTTTAGTAGCAGTGTGGGCTGTGGAGTTGAACAATCCAATCGTTGATTTTGCTGAATTGCTCAAGCTGTTGAGTGCATTCTGGAAACCAAACAACGACTGTCTTCTTGCTGTTGTTGACGTGCTGCCAGCGGTGATGCTACCCGGAGAGGACGTGCTGCCAGCAGTGGTACTGCCCAAAGTAGACAAGCTGCCCAAAGAGGACAAGCTGCCAGTAGTGGAACTGCCCAAAGAGGACGTGCTGTCAGCGGTGATGCTACCCGCAGAGGACGTCCTGCCAGCAGTGGTACTGCCCAAAGTAGACAAGCTGCCCAAAGACGACAAGCTGTCAGTAGCGGAACTGGCCAAATTGGGTATGCTGACAGAAGCAGAGCTGGCTAAAGAGGACAACCTGCCAGAAGCCTGGTTGGCATAGTCCATAGCGGTGTCCACTGCGTTCCCAATAGCCCCGACTGCACTGTTGGCCACCCCGAATCCTGTATCGACTCCGCTGTTGGCCATTCCCGCTGCTATGTTAATGCCGCTTGTCGCTACTCCGGCTCCAGTGCTGGTTAAACCACTCGAAAGCTGCAATTTGCCGTTCACTATTCCACTTCCAAGGCTGATCCCAGTCTGTCCCAACGTATTGGAAACATCGGCTCCTGCCTTGGCCAGATTACCTCCCAAGCTGGAGATCCCGCTCATCCCGGGATATACTGCTGCCATGTTAGTATAAATATCTGTCAACAAAAACGATTCATATCATAGATGAACACGAAAAGGGAATTAAGTTTCATGATCTGTGCAAATCTACACAAGTAACAGCTCTGCAAACTTATGTAGTGAGGATTTTATAAAGATAAAATTGAATATTGTTTTCGATTGATGAGTTACTTTTAGCTTTAAGATTTATCGTTCAATATTCTTACCTACTCCTTGCTTGATCGCATCCACGCCACCACTGAGCGCAGTAGAGCCCAAGCTGCTAGCTGTGCTGACCATCTGCTGCCCTGCACCAGCGAACCCTTTGACGCCATCGTTGACCAGATTAGTAGCGGTGTGGGCTGTGGAGTTGAACAATCCAATCGTTGATTTTGCTGAATTGCTCAAGCTGTTGAGTGCATTCTGGAAACCAAACAACAACGACGGTCTTCTTGCTGTTGTTGAAGTAGTTGAAAGACTGACGGACGCGCTGCCAGTTGCTGACTGCGCCGAAACTGCGGCGACCAGTGCACAAGCGAGAACTGCTTTGAAGTACATCTTCTTGTCTGAATGTGGATATTAGATTTCGAGAAGGCTCTTTTATAGGTCTCATAATTTGGCAGTCCGGTGAATGAGCACGCACCATGATAGCTAAAGAGAAAATTAATTTCTTGTAAGAAGTAAACAATATTATAATGAGTTACCATTCGATTATTCATTGCGTTTTGGGAAGTACAGAGATAAATATTCTGCTGATGTAAACTGCTATTTCAGTGAAACTTCTCTTAACGGAATGCTCCCATAACGGACAATTTTATAAAGGTTCTGGCCCAAATAGTAAAAATTTAATGCATTTGGAACCCTCTGTTACGGAACATCTCCAACCTACCGTCATCACTCAAAAATAACTCAATTTTTTTAACTCTGAATTGCAGATTATTTTCAGTATTCAACTACTTGTGTAGTTGCTTTGCGAAAATATATTGTTTATTCTGTTATATTAGCCATTGCTTAACCCTCACATAAATATCTATAAAATGGGGACAAAAACCTGGCGTTTGATCAACAAAAACCTCAGTTGATCCTGGCCAAATTTCACAACCGATAACTTTGAAACAGTACGGTCCTTACCGAGTGCTAAACCCAACAGCCTTGATGGTCTGTTGTGGTACAGGAAAAAAATATTTTAGAGAATATCATGTTCTCAAAAAAGTTTATGTTGAAAATTAAATATGTACATAACTGCATAAGTTAATTTTTGTGTTCTTTTTAAATTTACCTCTTCTTAATGGACATCTCCGTATAACGGACAGTATAATTTTCACTATAGGTGTCCGTTATATAAAAGTTTCACTATACTATGAATTGTTAAAGAAAATAATATAAATAGTCTGGAACAAACATTCTCGTTTTTCATTTTCATTTACCTATACATGAAATGGGGAGCATTACGATCGTGAAAAATTTCAAATTCGAATTTTCAACGGAAATACATGTTTTATGATCTTCTGAGTCCAAATAACCAAGTCTCGCAAAAAAGTCTGTGTGTGTCTACCTATCTGTGTTTGTGGACAGCCTAGCTCAAAAAATAAAATCATACAAAACTGAAATTACGTATTTAAGTTCGATATATTCTTGGGATATTACAGAAAATTTTTCGTCAAAATCGACTAACCAGAAGTGCCACTTTATAAAAACGATTTTACACTTTTTTTTTTACAATTTTCTCGAAAACGACTCTTATGATTTTATTGAAACTTGCCTAAAATCTTCATCTTAAAGCCATTTAACTTTCCATATATGAAATACATGACATCGAAATCCGACCAATATTAGAAAAGATACAACGTATAGGACTAACCAGAAGTGCCAATTATATCATCGGTTTTACACTTTTTTACAAGTTTCTCATAAATGCCTCTAACGATTTTGATGAAACTTGCCTAATATTTTCTTCTTAAAGCCTTTTAACTTTTCATATATGTAGTATACCAACTAGTAAAGGCAGGAAAAAATTTATAGCTAAGAGAAATTTTTATTTGCGCATAACTCAAAAAGTAAGCATTCTATGGACAATTATCGATGAAATCATATAAAAGGTAATTAAATTTTCTAAAAAATTTTTTTCAAAATGTTAGCTAAATCAGACCAGTATTAGCAAAAATACAGCGTATCCTTATAAGAACTACAAGACCATATAAAGGAGACGGATATGACCGAAACTCCTCCCTGCAAGCCGCCAACCTGTTGTCGACAATCCGCTCTGTTATAATGTAATTTAGTAATATAAAAGTAGAAATTAATTTAATAATTTATACTTAATGGTTTATTTATTTAATTATTTATTATTTAATGGAAACAAAATGTTTCCATGGAAACTAATGAAGCTTTTAAAAAATATAGTGTACAGAATTGTCGTGCTAAAATTTATTTAAAAAAATAATTAATGTATTTTTGTGAGAGAAGACTTGAAGAAGTTCATTCAACTGAGTTTATTAGTAGTTTATTAGTCAAGTAGTGTTTATGTGAACTCTTTAAAAATTATTTTAAAAAGATTATTACTATAGGATCGTAAGGTAAAGTGAAGGGTCATATTTTCCCGCAATGTGTGGCTGCAATAGTGTTGCGGGCAATGTTGCTGCAATATACAGCAATGTTGCCCAAACATCTACGTATGGCCCGGCCATATTATCGGCCACATTGCCTAGTTGCAGGTTGTTGCCGAGGGGTTACCGGTACCCAGAGGGATTGGAGAATATTTCAGATTGCCGGGCCATACCCGCCTCTATCTCTGTAAATCTTAACCTCTCACTCACTTTTTGCCTCTCCTCCTTGCTTCTAGAAGCGATTATTTATTATTAAAGATTATTTTTCAATTAATTTTTTATATTATTTTATATAAATGGTTATTTCAAAAATTATTTTACTATAGAATTATTAATTCGCTCACATTATTTCAAATAAAGCATATGTTCTTTAATTAAACAATTATATTAATAATAATTAAAGTCAAACACTTGAAATACATACTCAAAATAATTACCACCACCCTATCAACTTCTGTCATTTTCCTTATTTTAAATAATTACCCGATTTAATTCATAAAACAATTCTTCTGTTATTTTTTTTGTCATGTAACGAAAAACGAACATATTTATGATCTCTTTTTTTGCTTCAAATCCAGATTTTATGTCTACTGAATTTCCATATTACCTCTTTCAATAAATATAAATGAAGCTCTTTAATACATATTAACTCTTTTAAAACGTCTCTGTAATATATATCTTCATTAGCATTTATTGAAAGAGTTAATATAAAATGAAGGGATATGCATGAAAAGAGCTTCTCGAAGTGTTAACTTATTAGCTTACTAAACCTAATAGGATAATTTGAGGAGTCAAAATTTAAATTTGTTATCAGCATTTGATTCATTCTAAAAAACATAAATGAGCAAATTTTCAGAAGCTTTTCAATATTTCCAAGCAACATTCACCACAATTGTACTCCAAAATACCAGACCAATGAAGTAGTATAATCGAGTGAAGAAGTATGGATATGCACCAATTAACTCCATAAAATAATTTCTTATTTTTCTATTACAGCACATTAGGAAGTCTAAAACAATTATTTATTAACTCATTGCAATGATGTCTGATGGCATTCCTTATATTTTTTTCTTTCCTTTCTTACATCCACTTCATTCTAACCGTATCTACATTTCAGGGTTGTTTCCCCATCTTCAGGATAAATTTCTATAAATTTAACCAAACAAAAACCATATTATGTCAACATTAACAATCACATCTATACCTACAGCATACAATACTTCACATTACATTAATAATTATTTTACCTCTTAGTCTTCATTAACATGTGTACAGGAATATACAGGAAGTATATGTCCAAAAAGATATGAACTGATTTCAATAGACTATGACCTCCTGATAAGCCCACTGTTCTATTTAAATACCCACCATATAAACAATAACCTACCACATATTATGTCTAAATTTACTAATTAGTGTATTAAAAATATATAAATGAGGTACCTTAGTAGAGTACTTGGCAAAACAAGAAGAGACTACTGGAGAAATGAGAGAATAAGAGAGGAACTGAATGTAAGGCCTGTAAAAGAAATTATAGAAGAACGCCAACTGAAATGGTTTGGCCATGTTTACAGGATGGGCGATAACCAAAAGGCTAAATGGCTCTTGGAAGCAAAACCAGAGGGAAAGCGACCCAGGATGATGTATCAGAACTATCTGGAGAGACTTGGGCGAGCCAGAGGCAGCACGATGGTGGATATGAGAAGAAGGGCCATCGACAGAGATCAGTGGGCGAGATAGGCCGAGGCCGTTTTTTTTATTTATTTTTATATTTATTTTATTGTGTAAATAGTTGTACTTACAGTGTGAATGGATACTTCAGCCCTAATACTCATTGCCCTTGAGTGTGGCAGCTTGTATTATGTTCAATAAATAAAAATAAAATAAATAAATAAATAATACATATTAAATTTAAAAACTTAACAAAACATATAAATGCAGATAAATTTATTTTATCAACAAATGCAGTTCAATATAGGAATATGAATTATTTTTCTTATTCATATATCATATCTTCAGATTAAATATTTTCTTATCTTATTCAAATTATTTTATGGAGTAAATAATTTTAATGTTAAGTTGAGGCTATAAGCGCTTATAAGCTCATGGGTCCTTTATGTTTCCAATCAATAAATGAAGTTCGTTTTTGTGTTCTTATGTACCTCTAAACATTGTAAATGTACTAAGTATTGCAATGTAGTTAAGATGAGTGTGATAGGAGGTATTAGAAAGCCTCAAAAAGTATCCAATAGAGTTGCAGGATGGGACTAGGAGAGACAGGACAATTAGATTGACATCCACATGATGGTATAGAAGGATCAATCTAATTAGGGATTGATAAATTATTTGCCACTTCTATAAATTTGTTTTATTGAAAACTAGTTTCGACTGTTATACATTCATTCTCAGTTCGAAAAACACACAAAACATTCAAAAATAAGCAATTCAAAATATAGTTGGTATTATTAAACATATTATATTATATAAATCAGTATTATAAAAGATTTATGATTTATGAATTTAATTAAGACAAGAAATCAAATACATGTTGGCACTCACCAAGGTTTAAATGGACTATATTAAACAGAAAAGTTTGTACTGGTTTCTTCTCACATTGGCAATGAACGAGAGATAGACAGGATGGTTTTAGGTAAACGGTTTAAGGGTAAGGGTTTTCTCAGTAAGGCCGCTGAGTAATTGTTTTTTCTGTTATAGATGGGAATAAATTTAAGATTGGACTATTGGAGATATTTATTTGGTCATTTAAGCAAAAATCTGGATTGGATTTGAAGGATTTTATTATTTCAAGTGCTTCATATATATTTAATTTGAGACTGTTTTCAACGTGATGCATTAATTTAACTCCAAACAGGAGTTAAATTATATATAATTTATAAATTATATAAATAATCATAAGATTATTTTCATTTAAATGCAAATGAATTGCAAAGTTATGTCTTATTATTATATGCACGTATATGTTCCTTTAATCTCTGATTTAGCGATCTTCCAGTTTTTCCCGTTTTTCCGTGTATTTGGCTTAAAGGAACATATACAGATAATAAAGATTAAAGGAACATATACGTGCATATAATAATAAGACAGATAATTCCAACTTTGCATTTCATTTAAATGAAAATAATCATAAATTCATCAAAGACTCAGGAGTTAAATTAATACATCACGTTTAAAGCAGTCTCAAATTAAATATATATGAAGCACTTGAAATAATAAAGTCCTTCAAATCCAATCCAGATTTTTGCTTAAATGACCAAATAAATATCTCCAATAGTCCAATCTTAAATGTATTCCCATCTATAACAGAAAAAACAATTCCTCACCGGCCTTACTGGAAAAACTCTGACCCTTAAACCGTTTACCTAAAAACATCCTATCTATCTCTCGTTCATTGCCAGTACAATGTGAGAAGAAACCAGTACAAACTTTTCTGCTTTATATAGTCCATTTAAACCTTAGTGAGTACCAACATGTATTTGATTTCTTGTCTTAATTAAATTCATAATTCATAAATCTTTTATAATACTAATTTATATAATTTAATATGTATAATAATACCAACTGTATTTTGAATTGCTTATATATGAAGCACTTGAAATAATAAAGTCCTTCAAATCCAATCCAGATTTTTGCTTAAATGACCAAATAAATATCTCCAATAGTCCAATCTTAAATGTATTCCCATCTATAACAGAAAAAACAATTCCTCACCGGCCTTACTGGAAAAACTCTGACCCTTAAACCGTTTACCTAAAAACATCCTATCTATCTCTCGTTCATTGCCAGTACAATGTGAGAAGAAACCAGTACAAACTTTTCTGCTTGATATAGTCCATTTAAACCTTGGGGAGTACCAACATGTATTTGATTTCTTGTCTTAATTAAATTCATAATTCATAAATCTTTTATAATACTAATTTATATAATTTAATATGCATAATAATACCAACTGTATTTTGAATTGCTTATTTTTGAAATTTTGGTGTGTTTTTAGAACTGAGGATGAATGTATAACATTTGAAACTAGTTTTCAATAAAACAAATTTAAAGAAGTGGCAAATAATTTATCAATCCCTAATTAGGACAATAAGACGTGTTGAAGGAACAAATAACTAATAAAAGCATTTGCCCTCTGATTCAGTATATAGTTCAGAGAATGAAATGATAAATGAGCTGGGAAAGGTCCTGTTTTTACTAATATATATTTTTGAACATTTATGTGTGGTTGTGTTAACAGTTTGCTATGTTTTATCGAACTTGAGTTGAGCTTGATTACTATTTAGTTCTAATGCATTTGTCTATATATATAGGGATGCCATTGGGCAATCATTGAGGATGATTATCCCAAAATTAAGTAAGATTATGAATACTTTTGAATTTCTTACCTTGTCCTCTAAATTGGATACCTTTCCAAGGGTCTGGTTTGTGGTTACCATTATTTAATATTTAACCAAGATAATGTTCCTACCTTTAATTTTAATATTAATGTTAATCAAAGTTACTGCTATCTTAATGAAATATATTCAAATTAAATATGGACATGGTTACTAAAGAACTACCTCCTTGCTAACATTTATCTTTATTATTCAAAATTAAAATAACAAACTATTACAATAAAAAGTTAACCATGGAATGATTCAGCCTAGACTTAGCCATTAATTGTTTTAACATAAATCTCTTATCTGTACTAATTGGTGTTGATGGTTCCTCAGGCGAAGGCTTGAAGGCGATGGTTGTAGGCTTGCATCAGGCAAGGTCAGGATTCAGAGGAGCAGTCTCGCATCAGCCGGTCTCAGTCTAGCCGTCCTCCCTCAGCCTCGGTCAGTTAAGAAGCATCCCTTTTTCATCTCTTTGCTTCTTTTCCCCTTTTCTCTCTTATTCTGCCTAAGAGGGAGTCGAAAACGATGTTCATTGGCCCACTAGTTTTATAGAGGGAGGAAATTCTTGGAGTTCATCGGATGGCTCCACCCCTTATCCTGACAGCCGGTATCTGCGAACCATTATCCAACTAGTCTAATTTAATCATACCTTTTCCACTTTTTCCTTGAGGCCAGCCAAGCCTAAGGGGACCAGTTCTTAAAATTGATTAGATGTTCCAGCTTTTGACATTGTTACAATGTTAACTTCTCAGTAGGGTTTTTAAATTAACTTATCCCTTATCACTTATGTGGTGACATGCCTGTCAGTTACCCTTCTCTACCTGCTCGTCCCTTATTTCTTTTGTTCGCACCTGGTCTGTTTAAATTAAATAACGATAATATTTAACAATATCAATACATATTAAGTTTTACCAAATAAATCTGGTCACTTGCAATATTTCCTCGACTAGTTTTTAGTTATTTAATAAAAATTGATATAGTGACATCAGAAGCTGTTACTTTTATTTAAACATATTGCTGTGCTTCAAATGCCTAGTTTTATTTTTATTTATTTATTTTTTTTTTTGAGATCTTAAAGTGCAAATATATTTTATTCAACTCAAGCTTGTATTTATTTTTTGAAAATTAACTTATAACATACAATGAGGCATAACATTGGTTTTTTAATAATATATTTCCTTTTATTTAAATATTAACAGCTAGCTGTTGTAATAGAGGAATAAATGTTCAATCCAATGTCAGTAGCATGTTCTATGCAAGAAGGGCCCTTGTAACGCTTGTTCTCCAAAAAAAGGACATATAAGTAGTACTGTTGTTTCTTTAACCAAATAGTAATAAAATGACCCTCTTTGCTATAAATTTTCAGTACTGGTTTAGGAATGTCTGGTTGACATAATCAAATGCAAGGAGTTTCTTGGGAGCATAGAAATTTTCAGTTTCACTAAGTATTTTTATCTAATAACAAGCTCTCTTTGGTAAACCTAAAAAACGTTTAGGATCCTTATGAATAGCTATTAATATTAAGCACTACACATTAAGTTTTTTAATTATTTTTCATTGTCTGAATCATCTTCTGGTTCATGCTCACATGAACAACTCTCTACCTCAGAATCTGTTGATGACATTGAAGTTTGGGAAATGTCTGATGCTGATGCATTTCAACTGTATTGCCTAATTTGTCTCTTATTACTAGAATAACACATTTCACAGGTGATGATGAATTTTTAATGAAACAACACATGAAGGCATTGGCATTGTCTTTCTTTTTAGCATCCGAATTTACACTTACTCCTTTACTTCTGAATTTCGCTTTCATTTTAACTTGAATAGTATTACCAATGAATAATTTATGATCGCGATGTGGATTTGATGAAGGAATGAACTTGGAGCCACTTTGCAAACATTAGTTAAGAACAATAGTTTGTTTGTTTTGAATCTGAAACTTCTTTTCTTTGGCACTTTCACTCCCACCCCTATTTCTTCAGTCTTTCACACACTTCGATAGTTTTTTCATTACCGTCTGGTTTATTACGTTTACTGGATCGATGGTTAAATGGACAAATGAAAAAAACAATGAGCATAAACAAAACAGTATAACTTAGTATAGAACTGCGCTCCCTCAGCCAATAGAAACGAAGATCGTCTTTACCTTTATGTGTGGCCGGTCTAAACACTATTTTCCGGCAATCTATTGCCGGAAATATTGCTGAGCAATGTTTCCGGCAATGTTGCCCAGCATATGCCGAGCAATGTCTGGCCGGCAACATTGCCGGGCTATATTGCTTGGCAATATGCAATTTTTATTGCCCCTGTAATCGGCCCTTTATGTGATGCGCCCACCGCACCAGATTTTTTCTGAATCTGATGTGCTTCTGGCAACACTGAAATTTATATCACATAATACCATTATTTCAATATTATGTTTATAAATTATTATTAATGTAATAAATAGCAATACTATTCGATCATTACCTTTTAATTTTACAACTAGTTATAAACAAAAATAGTATGCCTTTAAAATTACCTTCTAATTAGGGATTGATAAATTATTTGCCACTTCTATGATTTTGCTGGTATTATTATACATATTAAATTAATTTAATATGTATAATAATAGCGAACTGTATTTTGAATTGCTTATTTTTGAATTTTTGTGTTTTTAGAACTGAAGATGAATGTATAACATTCGAAACTAGTTTTAATAAGACAAAATTATTGAAGTGGCAAATAATTTATCAATCCCTAATTAGATTGATTCTTCTATACCATCATGCGGATATCAACTTGTTCAATTTTAAGAATAAGGGAAAAATCAGATATTTAGAATATTTACTTTGGAGACATGAAATCTATTATGTCTTTCCAAATTCTCTCAAAAAGATCTTCATTATTATATTTCTTCCTCCACATAAATTCACATAAATAGGACTCAAGATGACTCCTACTGGTCCCACATTCTATTTTGTTACGCTTTTTAGCAAGAGCCCGCACGCATTAAGTATTGGTGTGATTCCCTGTATCTGTATCATGGAAGTTCTCCTTATGGTTCACAGTCTGGGGTTAAAATATGTAACCAGAATGGTTAGGTATACAACTGTAGCTTCCCCAACCGTCAGAAATAATGAGGATTCCAGGCCTAACACCATCTTTAACCATGCTAATTAATGTTGCTTCAGTTCTACAAAAAAAAATCACTTCTTAGTTTCCCGCCGAAGACCCATTGTTGGGGGTACGTTTTCCCATCATTATATTTCCATCTAAAAAAGAGACTCTCATCTATTTCTACTCTAAGTCCACCACCACCAATCAAGAATGGATTTTTAAGAAGGAATTTGCACATACCTCGCATACCAAATTCTTCCAGTCTGATATAGTAAAATCTCCAAATCCAAATTCTTCCTTACAAAATTTTACTGTAGTATATACCCTTGGCCAGCAATGAATGAAATATATAATGTTTTGAAACGATAAATTACTATTTTCCAGCCATGTACCTTTCCTTACACCTATTTCCTGACGGCAGGATCTCATACTGCATTGCCATATGTCCTCTTCATCCCTCAGGCTTAGTTACATATTATGTCTCTGCGAGCATTGCCTCGTCTTGTGTATCAGTCCCTTTTCTTTCAAAAAGAGAACGGCTTTCTCCTTGTTCGGTATATCCTTAATGAATTGATAGATTCCTGTCTTGATAAACACTTGAATATAGTTTCTAATATTCATAGATTATGTAGCATCATATGTAAAAGAAAAGATAACGAAGCCATATGATTTAGTAATATAGGTGATGTGGTAACTTGCAATGATAACTAATTAAATCATTGGTGCCAAGATTCTGCATAATACCTTTGATTTTTTTTTAATTACATTTCACTACTAAAATACCTTTAACCCACGTATGATACATAAAATACCTATAACGCACAATTAATAAGTATAAGTGGGTAGGTTATACAACCAATATATGCGTGAGTAACTTTCGGCAACCAGCAAAATTTTTTTTTTTACTATCATTGAAAAATTTAATAACTATTACCAAATTTATCTCCAGTGCAAACTCCCCTTAACTTTGCAAGAGAGCATTTTAAACAAATATTTCCCTTCGAATAGGAGGTCTTAGTGTTCTTTTAAAATCATGTAATTCCCCTTATAACTGCTCCAAAAGTTACCTGAACCTCTGGATAAAGTAAATGAAGTTAAATATAAATGTGTAATATTGCTGAGTGAATAGAAAATACGGTGTTCTACACTTCTGACCTACATAACTATTTTATTATTTACTTAAAATTATATTTATTTTAACTTTTTTCTAATTATTTATTCATTATTTTCGTTTATATATTATCCATTAATATTTAACTAGTTATGTTGACCAGAGACTGAAACAATTTATTGTTGGCTATCCCAAAATACAAATAAATAAATAAATTAAAATAAAGTAGAGGAAATAAAATATAATAAGTTCATAACGTAGAGTGTTGCTGGATAATTAACCATAAGTCTTTTAATTATTTTCCGTTAATTATTTTCCGTTGTTTTTCTTCTAACTCCTCAATCAATCTTTCAGCCAACTTTTCATTAAAGTTATTTCAGCCAGAAGAGACCATTCTGATAATTATTCAATTTCATAACTTTTTTTTTAAATTATTTCTGTTGCCTCCTAATTTTATTTGATGACTGTTATCCCTTTGGTTTTTACCTTAAAGACCATTCAGTGATGGCCCTTCGAGATGAAAATTATCTGTGCTACAATCAGACCGTCTCTAACCCTCAGCATTATATTATGCAATTTAATGGAGTTATTTCGTCTCATTATAATATAGTCAATCATCCATCTGAGATTTCGTGTTATTTGTGCCCTGGTAAATATATTAATGCTTCTGTGTTGAAAGATGTGAGTAACAAATTCAAATTCTTCCGAAATTTAAATTATCATTTACATTATCCTCGCCAAATTGGTTATATTTCATATTTTGACTATAGAACACAGAGACAAAGATAATGTATGTGAAAAAGATAGTATCTGGAAAAACATGAAAGTGCAAAATCCATTCACAATTCCTCAAAAAACGGAACCATTTGTGAAAAAACAATTTTTATTTGCTATAAGTACAGTTAGTCCATCTTAAAATGCTACAATCTTTTCCTTTGGATATCCTCATAATTTCGTGTTTCAATATCCATATAACCTTCCATTTGGTTGTATTTGTGTTTGTATGAATATATAAATGTATGTATATACAGTTATTGGAACGAGATAAAAATTGAAATATTTTATTATGCTAGGGTCTTTATTGAAAGATATTAATTCACAATCAGAAGCTATATTTCTCAGTATCATCGATGGTCCTAGGCTACTGTTTGAACCTGTAAATGCACATTGCTCGGGGAAGCCGAAGCAGAGACTCCAACACCACCAGTAGTGGAGCTAGCCAAAGAGGGCAAGCCGCCTGCAGTGGAACTGGCCAAAGAGGACCAACTGCCCAATGCAGAGCTACCCAATGAGCTGCCTGAAGCCTGGTTCACAGCAGTGTCCATCACGTTACCAATAGTCCCGAGTACACTGTTGGCCATCCCGGATCCTGCCTCAACAGCTTTGTTGGCCATGTCTACTCCGAAGTTGATACCTTTCGTCGCTACTCCGGCTCCAGCGCTGGTTAAACCACTCGCCAGCTGCAATTTGCCGTTCACTATTCCGCTCCCAAGGCTGATAGCATTCTGTCCCAACGTGTTGGCAACACCGGCTCCTGCCTTGGCCAGATTACCTCCAAAGCTGGCGATCCCGCTCATCCCCGGATATAATGCTGCCATATTAGTATATATATCTGTCAACAGATGTAATAAATTTGTATAAAAATGGAAAAAAATATTCATCTAGAGAAACACGAAAAAGGTATGAAATATTTTTAATCCGACCATAATTCCGAAGTGTTATTTTTAGCTATAAGATTTATCGTTCAATATTCTTACCAACTCCGTGATTGATCGCATTCACGCCACCATTGAGGGCAGTAGAGCCCAAGCTGCTAGCTGTTTTGGCCATCTGCTGTCCAGTAACAGCTAACTCTTTGACGCCATCGTTGACCAGTTTAGTAGCGGTGTGGGCTGTGGAGTTGAACAATCCAATCGTTGATTTTGCTGCATTGGTCATGCTGTTGAATGCATTCTGGAAAGCAAATAACGGGCTTCTTATTGCTGAAGCAGTGGAAACACTGGCGGACGCGCTTCCAGTTGCTGACTGCGCCGATACCGCGGCGACGAGTGCACAAGCGAGAACAGCTTTGAAGTACATCTTCTTGTCTGAGTGTGGTTCCAAGATTTCGAGTAGACTCTTTTATAGTTCTCATAATTTGCCAGTTTTGTGAAAGAGCACGCACCAAGATAGCTAAGGGGAAAAATAATTTCTTTTATGAAGTAAACAATATTAAAATGAGTTGCAATTTGATTATTCATTGCGTTTTTCGAAGTTCAGAAGTAAATCTGATGACGTAAAATGCTATCGCAGTGAAACTGAACGGACAAAAGCCATAATGTATGTTTGTAAATTATTGCAAACTTACGATTCCAGAACTAAACGTGTGGGTCATTTATTTGAAGAGGATATTGGATGTATTATAATACTTTCTGTTATTTGCCAATTATGTTAGAGCATTATCGAAAATTTATGTTAGATAAAAACTATGCATCACCTATTTTATGTAAATATGTACTTGCATGGTTGTAAATTGATTCTTATGTCAATTTACTATGAAAACATATAATATCTATTTAGATATTATATTTCGTGCTAAAATTATGAAATGAAATGAAATGATTTGTTTTTTTGGTTTGTAATTTTAAAAAATCGGATCAAGAATTACGCGGAGAACCGATTTACAGATTCGTCTTTCTGAGTTTTACTCTTGCATCAAGTAATCAGACATCTTAAACAAGAAACGAGTTCATCAAATTTTGAAAAGCAAACTAAAATCAATAAAATAATTTAACTATGTATTCCATAATCTTTTCATTATTGAACAACGTGTTTATTTGCTTTGCGAAAAAATTGTTTCATGTGTTGGATCAGCCTTTGATTGACCCTCCTGGGTCTCACCTAGCCTCTATAAAATGGGTACAAAAATCTTGAGTTTGAGCTCGATACTGGCTAAATATTAAAAAAAAAAAAAAAATCGCATTTCTCTAGAATTTCCTTTTCCTACCCTGTATCTAGTGGTAAGATCTTTAATTTATATTAGTTGCATGTTATAACTGTATAAGATATTAGTCATGAAGACATTAATGTATCACTGCAAACCCTCAAGTCATCGTATACTGAAATTGACAGATTTAACACTATAAAAGCTTAACCCAAATTACAACGAAGTATTTATATTTGATTCCGATATGCATCCATATCTACAAACTGATATCACTTTCCAGCTCTAAAATATTTACTCAGCCAATATTCTTTGGTAAAAATATCATGCGATGTATTTAAACGCCAGAATAAGTGTGCCATGTGTAATTCCAATACCTCAGAAGACCTATATTTCTTACAATTTAATCGCCCAATATCAAAGAATACTGGCAATATTATTTATCCAAAACGTTGTCCAGGCGCGATAGAGTAAATATATTAATATAAAATAAATTGGCACTGGACTTTTCCAAAATAGTAGAAACAAATTGTACCTTCAATTCGGTATGCTGCAATATTGTGAAAAAATTCATAAAGGTGCCGAAAAGGTTTTTTTTACGTTTAAGATATGAAAATTTGTTGTAAGAAAAATAAAATATCTGATGTGGACAACACATGACTTCCTTGTTTGCCTATTAAGCTATAATTCCATGGCTCAAAAAGTGATTCTGAATTTGGTTATTTTGTTTCCGAAGATTGCTGTAAAAACGACACTCCATCCATCTATTGATTGACTCACACACACCAAGCTATTGTTTCTGGAGCTCTCATTCCGTTATTATATATCTTTTTCTTTAAGTAGGTAACAAGTTCCCAAGATATTTCTTCGTGTTCCGTAACATAATTAGAACTGTCAATGCTACTAGATAAAGCATTGGAAATCAACGGTTTCGGCGTTTTAAGCGGAAGAACTCACGTAACTAATATCATATTCTCTTGCTGCAGACTTGTTCAGCTCACTAATCGGGAGGATTAAAGCAAGTAATTAAAACAAGTAATCAAATTGTTTAATTAGAGTGGAAAAAATCGACTTAGAATATAGTGGGTTTCCCCATGTGACGACCATCATTGGAATTTGGAATTAAATTTCCCATTTACTAAAATGCTATTTAGCTATTTTTAAAAGTATTTCTAGTTGTGTTTATTACCTCGCTTCATGCAAGTGTATCTGTCTCATCAACGAACATGTTTTATATGAGTTTGATGATTTTTTTTTATAGGAGTGGATGGTATATTAAAAATAGTTTATAATTAATTGATTATAATCAATAGTGCAAGTCAATAAAGTAAACTGTACGATCTTTTGCCCTTAGCAAAATTCTGTTCACCAGTGCTAAGCAGTAGAGGTGAGGAAAAAGTACTATGAGTATTAAGTAGTTGAGTGCAGAGTGCTTTACTCAAATACTGGCTTTGTTGGTGTAACTAGTTCTTTTGTCACTACTTCAATTGATGATTGACGAGTGTACTTTCTGTTTCTCGTGAGTATTTTTCATTTGCTCTGTTTACTCAGAATTGATTTTACTTTGAGTATTTTACCCGCAATAGAATACAAGAGTAGAATTTATTACCCATTCTGGATTTAAAATACCAGATGAACAGATGGAAATTATAAAAAAATCGATTTACAAATATAAAAATATCTGATGAGGGCAACACATAGAACCCCCTTAAATTATATCTTATTCTCCTCCTGCAGACTTGTTCTTCTCACAAATGGGGAGGGAAAAAAAAATTATATTACCTTTAATTTTAACATTTAAAAACCATTAATCAAATCATTTAATTAGAGTGGAAAAAAATCGCATTTATAACCTTTATCACCGACCACCTGAATCCTGTGTTAAATGTCAAAATACCTTTTGATGTTTTTATTATGATCTACCAGTAAAGTACTCTTTTCGGCTCTTGAATATCATCTAAAATCTATTATTATTTATATTGAAATAAAACTCCAATTTACCAAATCTGAGACGTTTTACGTTATTTTTTAATATAATATTTGATGAAAGTCTAATATGGCATTCAAGTAAATTATCACTTCCTGTGGTACCTTACCTGGTAAGAATGTACCACTGCCTAGAAGATGTGCAGATCACTTTTAAAGGAGTAATTCTCGAATTAGTAGAGGATTATATATACCTGGGAATAGTTTTCAACTGATCGGGACATATAGATCAAGAAATATCTAACCGGATCTACAAGGCAAACATCATATACTCTAGGATATGCAATACCACAGTTAGAAAACGGAAGGTTGACTAAAAAGTTAAATTAAATATATTTAACGCAATATACCGACCGAGTCTCCTCTATGGCGGTGAGATCTGGGTTCTTCGGATAGACACGATAACAGGATTACCGCTGCCGAAATGAAATACCTCAGAAGAATAGACGGTCGTACAAGACGAGACCACATCAGAAATGAAAGCATCACATCTGAGCTTGTGTAAAACCACTCGTAGAAAGATTAGAAAAGAAAGAGCTAAAGTGGTTTGGCACATTTCAAGAATGCATGAAGATCGCGAACCCCGAAAATTCCTTGAAGCAAGACTAGTCGACAAAATGCCAAGGGGGTGATCTGGATGGATGGCGTAGATAGGATTGCTCGGCTGGGGCAGAAGAGAGGAAAGCAGCTAGAAGTCATGAAGAGGCTAACTCGGAATAGAGATGGATGGTATCATGGATTGAGACACCTCCACGCTGAAAGGCACAAGGATGAAGGGATAGAAGAAGAAGACATATGCGTCATGGAGAACATAATAAAAGGAGCGTAGGAACGTGGGGGCAAAGGGGGTAACCTGATCTGGACCCCGAGGCTCAAGGGGCCCCCGATTTTCCAGGTTCGATTTTTTTTTCTTTCCTAGAAATATTTCAGATAGTTCGAAAAACACTAGAAATAACGATAATCTATACTATTATATAAAGCTAAAGAGTTTGTGTGTATGAACGTGCTAATTTCAGAAACCATCGGTCTGATTTGAAAAATTCTATTTGCGTCAAAAAGGATATGAAGTATCACAACTTCATACCCGTGGGACCAAACCAAGTTGAATATACATTCTTTTTAATTCCGGTGTTGACGTTGATCGCAGATGTAATTTCAGGAGGAGTTGGTATAATATATCTATCAATTTTACTTACATATTTTCATGTTTTATCCTACTAAATTTTAATACTTTAATGGTCGTTATCCTGTTTTTTTTTTAATTTAGCCTTGATGAAGGTCTATAACGTAGGGCGAAACGTTGGCACACAATATGTTCCTGCTATTACTCTGCATTTTTCCATTGACCGAACCCTCTCGACCAAAAAAGTGTAACTTTATTGGCGTTTAATACAGATTTATTGCCGTTTTGAACCTGTTCCTTTAAAGTGTAAGTAGCGAATGAGACTGAGCAACATCTTATAGGTTATCATTTAAAAGGTTATTTTGTATTTAAAGGTCATTCCAAATTTCGTGGAGCACAGCTAGGTAAGTAATAAACAGAGAGAGATACAAAAACATGGAGATATTAGGACAGATACACTATAATATGAGGAAATTCCTCGGAAATAAAATGACGTAAGTAGGATATTCAGCTCAGGTTATAATTATATAAGTCCTGATTCACACACATTGTGATCCACCAAAAACAAAAACAAACCTATCCTAAGAAATATTAATAATTGGTTAAATTACATCACAATTTGTTGTTATTTACTTAAGAATCCGCATTGGAGCTTTTATTATGTATCCTTAAACATTTATTTGCAGCTTATAACTCTGGTTTAATCAAATAATATAAATAACAAGTTTGCATATATTTCATTATCTAATACAAATAAACGTTGTTGTTTTTCGATTGTTTTCTTTGCCTTTGTTCAGGCTTAATTGTGTTTCTTTCGATATCATTCAGCACCTCGGAAATATAGGATATGTCAGATTTCCCTAAAGGTGGGCATATACCGAATTATTACCAGTGACGTTATTAGCAATATGCTAATAACATTTTTGTTATTAATAATTTTTATACCTACTATGTTTTTATAAAAAATTATGATAACATTTAGCCGGGGATGTCTAAATAGGATATAACGAAGTGTTGTAAGCAAAGTAATTAGCATATTTAAAATTTCAATACTTTTACAAAACAAGTTAATAACATCATGTTACTGACGTTTTACAAATGTCATACAAACGGTATTTTACTTGAAGGTCATAATAAGCTTACATCAAAAATTATATTTAAATTAAATACATATGTTTCGGTAATTAAAGTTACAATCGCAATTTGGTTTCCAATCCAATTAAACATTTTTATTAATTGTTTTAAGCGTTAAAATTTAGTGTAAAATACTGGTTTTCCTCCCTATTTGTGTGTGTGTCAATAGATGGATGTCGCGACGCCAAATGTTGTTTTTGAGATACTGCAATCTTCGGAAACTAGTAACCAAATTCAGGATCACTTTTTGAGCCACCGATTTATAGTTTAATAGAGGTACAAGGAAGTCATGTGTTGTCCACATCAGATATTTTTATTCAGCACCCACCCAAGAGATGAGCAAAATTTATATTATTGACCATACTATCCACAAAAAAGTAAACATGTTTATTAACAATTACAAATGCTATTAGCAAAATTATAAACAACAATGTTACAAAGACTTTTAACGAATAGGTGCAGTTTAAATGAAATGTTATTAGCAAATGCTATTGACATTTTTATCCGACTCCAACGAAGTTGGACAAGTCCGACACTAGGAGAGTAATGTGATTAGCTTGACTGTTAGTAGAAATTTAACAAGTTTTTGAACGAACGGCACTGATTTTTCAAGTTTGATGGCTAAAATTATTCTTTATGGCCTCGTGAATTTTTTTAATCATTTTGGGCTCAAAATCAATTTCACAAACAACCCACCAATGCGCTTAGTTAGACATGCAAGAACATTCCATTCCTTAGGACGAAGAGGGTTGTTAGATACAAAACTTATTTCCGTTGTCGGTTTTTTTATTAAATTAAATTTTTAATAAATATCATTGAAAAAATTATTGACTCTTGCTAATACCAAATCTATCCCCATTGTAAACCCACCTTAAATTTGCAGGAGAGCATTTCGAACGAATGTTTTCATTTCAATATGAGCAGTCTTAGTGGTCTTTTAAAATCATGTAATTCCCCTTAAAACTGCTCTAAGACATAGTTACCTAACCCAGTGGTATACCTAGCTGCTCCAAGTTACCTGAACCTTTGGATAAAGTAAAGGAATTTAATAAATGTGTAATATTACTGAGTGAATAGAAAATACGGTGTCCTACACCTCTGAGCTACAGAATTATTTTGTCATTTACTTAAAATTATTATTATTTTAATTTTTTTCTATTTACTTACTCATTATTTACGTTTGTATATTATCCATTAATGTATTACTAGTTAAATTTACCAGAGGCTAAAATAATTAAATTTTTGGCTATCCCAAACTACAATTAAATAAATAAATTTAAAAAAAGTCGAGGACATAAAATATAATATGTTCATAATGTAGAGTGGTGTTGGTTAAATAATATGTAGCGTGAAACATAATTCTTTTCCGTTCCTTCTTTTATTTTATCACTTCAACCAATCTTTCTGCCAACTTTTCAGTATTGTTTAGCCAGAAGAGGCCATTCTGATAATTATTCAATTTCACACCTATTTTTTTTTTAATCATTACTATTACTTCCTAATTTTTCTGTTTGTTTTCCTGTTAATCCTAATCCCTTTGGTTTTTACCTTTAAAACTTAGTGGCCCTTCGGGATGAAAATGATCTGTGCTACAATCAGACCACCTCTATACCTCAGCATTATGCAATTTAATGGAGTTATTTCGTCTCATTATAATATAGTCAACCATCCATATGAAATTTCGTGTTATTTATGCCCTGGTAAATCCATTTATCTGTGCTTTTGTGTTGAAATATGTATATAACAAATCAAAATTCTACAGAAATTTAAATTATTTTCATTATCCTCGCCAAATTTGCTATATTTCATCTTTTGACTATACAACAAACTCTATTGAGACAAAGATAATCTATCTGGAAAAAATATGAAAGCGCAAAATTCATTCACAATTCCTCAAAAAAGCGTACCAATTTGAGAAAAACAATTTTTATCTGCTTTATGTACACTTTTATATGCACAGTTAGTCCATCTTAAAATGCTACAATATTTTCCATTGGATATCCTTATAGTTTCCTGTTGCAATATCCATATAACCTTCCATTTGGTTGTATTTGTGTTTGTATGAATATATAAATGTATGTATATACAGTTATTGGAACGAGATAAAAATTGAAATATTTTATTATGCTAGGGTCTTTATTGAAAGATATTAATTCACAATCAGAAGCTATATTTCTCAGTATCATCGATGGTCCTAGGCTACTGCTTGAACCTGTAAATTCACATTGCTCGGGGAAGCAGAAGCAGAGACTCCAACACCACCAGTAGTGGAGCTAGCCAAAGAGGGCAAGCCGCCTGCAGGGGAACTGGCCAATGAGGATAAGCTGTCCAAAAATGGTAAGCTGCTCACAGCAAAGTTGCCCGAAGAGGAGCTGCCCGAAGAGGGCAAGCCGCCTGCAGTGGAACTGGCCAAAGAGGACCAACTGCCCAATGCAGAGCTACCCAATGAGCTACCTGAAGCCTGGTTCACAGCAGTGTCCATCACGTTACCAATAGTCCCGAGTACACTGTTGGCCATCCCGGATCCTGCCTCAACAGCTTTGTTGGCCATGTCTACTCCGAAGTTGATACCTTTCGTCGCTACTCCGGCTCCAGCGCTGGTTAAACCACTCGCCAGCTGCAATTTGCCGTTCACTATTCCGCTCCCAAGGCTGATAGCATTCTGTCCCAACGTGTTGGCAACACCGGCTCCTGCCTTGGCCAGATTACCTCCCAAGCTGGCGAACCCGCTCATCCCCGGATATAATGCTGCCATATTAGTATATATATCTGTCAACAGATGTAATAAATTTGTATAAAAATGGAGAAAAAATATTCATCACAAGAAACATGAAAAAGGTATGAAATATTTTTAATCCGACCATAATTCCGAAGTGTTATTTTTAGCTATAAGATTTATCGTTCAATATTCTTACCAACTCCGTGATTGATCGCATTCACGCCACCATTGAGGGCAGTAGAGCCCAAGCTGCTAGCTGTTTTGGCCATCTGCTGTCCAGTAACAGCTAACTCTTTGACGCCATCGTTGACCAGTTTAGTAGCGGTGTGGGCTGTGGAGTTGAACAATCCAATCGTTGATTTTGCTGCATTGGTCATGCTGTTGAATGCATTCTGGAAAGCAAATAACGGGCTTCTTATTGCTGAAGCAGTGGAAACACTGGCGGACGCGCTTCCAGTTGCTGACTGCGCCGATACCGCGGCGACGAGTGCACAAGCGAGAACAACTTTGAAGTACATCTTCTTGTCTGAGTGTGGTTCCAAGATTTCGAGTAGACTCTTTTATAGTTCTCATAATTTGCCAGTTTTGTGAAAGAGCACGCACCAAGATAGCTAAGGGGGAAAATAATTTCTTGTATGAAGTAAACAATATTAAAATGAGTTGCAATTTGATTATTCATTGCGTTTTTAGGTTTGTAGTTATGAGTTTGACGATTTAGAATAATGAAGCATTGCTTGAAATATTAGTTAAACAATCTCATATAACTCATGCTTCAAAGAATATGTTTTCTTAAAATAAATTAACCTAATGACTATGGTAATTTTTGAATTAAGCTTTCAAAATTAATATTATTTTATATTGAAATGTTTTGGATTTTTTTTTCTTTAAGCCTATTACGGTTATAGCGGCAGTAATATTGTTATTAATTCCTTGTAGGTAGTAAAGGAAGTATTGTTTTCGCGAATATTTTAGGTTTTCACATATAAAGAAACATCTCAAATTTGGTATATAAAAATTTTACAAAACAAATAAAGTAATAGATTTCGGTAAAAATTGGCAAAACGGAAGGGGATTTGTGAAAAATTTAGTTGTGTACCTTTTTTTTTTGGTTACTACATGATCACCGGATGTTGTACTTTACTTGAATGTCATAATAAAGTTTCATTAGTATTATATTAAAAAATATAATGAAAAAAATCTCAAATTTCGTATACAAGATTTTTATGTCAATGTAAATAACATAGTAGATTTTGGTTAAAATTTGCTTGCCGGAAGTGGTACTTTACCTGAAACTGTTTTGTTTCTTTTTTTTACTTCCCGCATTTTTTTTCTGAACCACCGATTCATAGTTTAATAGGCGTACAAGGAAATCATGTTATTTTACATCAGATATTTTTTCACTCTGCAGTCTTCCATGTTTATTTAATATTTAAAAACTAACAGTAGGCTGGACATCTTGGGACACCTCTAACTCGAAGATAGGTAAACGGAAACATACAATCAATTTAGGGATTATATATTATATACTTTTTTTTTTCTTATTTCACCTGGATTACGTTGGCAGTGGCGTCATACGTTTTCTTGCTGTCCAATATAAAATGTCTTTAGTTGCCCGAGCGTAAGGAAGGTCCTGTTTCAATTCAGCCGCTTGGCATTTCGTTTGTCTGTCTGTTACGCGATTACGGCTAAACGCATAGTTTGATTTTCTTTAAATTTTGACAAATGTTTCTTGAAGTCAGGAAAAATGACGTATGTGTAGGGATTTAATGTTTTTAAATTTCTATCCTAGTTGGCGGTTGTTTTAATGGCTCTGTGTTATGAAAAATCTGTTAGAAGATACACTGTCCAAAAAAATTGTTGTGTAATCGAGTAATTATTTAAATAATTGTAACATTATTGATTGAAAGTGTCTCAACTCAACTGTTCGGCATTTCGTGCTATAATAATGAGATTTTGGATTTTTCGCGAGGCCAACAGTTCACAGAACTATTAGTATATATTGCTATGTTTTATCTAGATTGAGTTTATTTATATTTAATTGATAATATATTAGACTATATATAGGGATGCCATTGGGCAATCATTGAGAATGATTATCCCAAAATTATCCCAAAAGCTTATGAATTACTTACTTTGTCCTCTAAATTGGATACCTTTCCAAGGGCCTAATTTGTGATTAACATTACTTAATAATTAACCAAGATAATACTCTAACTCCTAAGTTTAATGATAATGCTAATAACCATAATGATAACCATAATCAAATTTATTTTCTTATATCTGCGGGTAAAGGTTGTGGTGACATCTGCCGTTGCCTGTCAGTTACCGCTCTACCTACCTGCTCGGCCCTTATCATATTTTGTTCGCACCTTGTCCTTGTTATATTTAATTTGTGCCTAAGAATAATATTGTCCAAAATCAATACATATTAATATGTACAGGATTTTGTTGTTTTTATAAATTAAAAAATTACAATGAAATCATAGTAAATGCAATACTTCATTGTATTTATAAAAAAGTATTTTGGGTAAATATGGTTTAGTCTTGGGTTAACGGTTCACCTTTCCCTGCCTTAATAATGTCTTAAATTCTGATTATATTTGTTAATTAATACAACTCTTAAAGCTTACATATTAAGTGTTTGTAATGCGACCACTATTAGTAATGGTTATATTATAGAGTTTCAAATAGTGACACAGGGTCAGTATTTTTCGTATGAATTAGTTGAGCATAGGAAGTATACTTCAAGTACTTCCAGGTATATTCCCAGTGGGTTTCTCCCTTAAGTTTAACCCAAATTACAATGAAGTATTTATATTTGATTCCGATATGCAACCATATCTAAAAACTGATACAAATTTTGAACTCTAAAATATTGACTCAGCCAATGTTCTTTGGTAAAAATATCATGGGATGTATTTAAACCCCAGAATAAGTGTACCATGTGTAATTCTAATACCTCAGGGTGTATACATTTATATATATTTACATATTTCTACTTATATATATTTGAACACGTTTCCAGGCACGATAGAGTAATTATATTAATATAAAATAAATTGCTACTAGACTTTCCTAAAATAATAGAAACAATTTATATATGTTTTAGATAAATTCGCTAAGCAGAAATATTTTGAAAAAAATCATAAATGTGCCGAAAAGGTTTTTTTTTTACGTTTAAGATATGATTTTTTTTTTTTTTTAAGAAAAATGAAATATCTGATGTGGACTCCACATGACTTCCTTGTACGCCAATTAAGCTATGAATCGGTGGCTCAAAAAGTGATCCTGAATTTGGTTACTAGTTTCCGAAGATTGCAGTAAAAACGACACTCGGCGTCCCGACATCCATCTATTGACTCACACACACCAAGCTCTTGTTTCTGGAGTTCTCATTCCGTTATTATATGTTGTTTTCTTTTAGTAGGTAACTAGTTCCCAAGAGATTTCTTCCTTTCCCGTAACATCATTAGAACTGTCAATGTCACTAGATAAAGCATTGGAAACCGACAGTTTCGACGTTTTAAGCGGAAGAACCCACGTAACTAATATCTTATTCTCTTGCTGCAGACTTGTTCAGCTCACTAATCGGGAGGATTAAAGCAAGTAATTAAAACAAGTAATCAAATTGTTTAATTAGAGTGGAAAAAATCGACTTAGAATATATTGGGTTTCCCCATGTGACGACCATCATTGGAATTTGGAATTAAATTTCCCATTTACTAAAATGCTATTTAGCTATTTTTAAAAGTATTTCTAGTTGTTTTTATTACCTCGCTTCATGCAAGTGTATCTGTCTCATCAACGAACATGTTTTATATGAGTTTGATGATTTTTTTTGATAGGAGTGGATGGTATATTAAAAATAGTTTATAATTAATTGATTATAATCAATAGTGCAAGTCAATAAAGTAAACTGTACGATCTTTTGCCCTTAGCAAAATTCTGTTCACCAGTGCTAAGCAGTAGAGGTGAGGAAAAAGTACTATGAGTATTAAGTAGTTGAGTGCAGAGTGCTTTACTCAAATACTGGCTTTGTTGGTGTAACTAGTTCTTTTGTCACTACTTCAATTGATGATTGACGAGTGTACTTTCTGTTTCTCGTGAGTATTTTTCATTTGCTCTGTTTACTCAGAATTGATTTTACTTTGAGTATTTTACCCGCAATAGAATACAAGAGTAGAATTTATTACCCATTCTGGATTTAAAATACTAGTTTTATGTTCCAGATGAACAGATGGAAATTATAAAAAAATCGATTTACAAATATAAAAATATATGATGAGGGCAACACATGACTTCCTTGTACGCCTATAGAATAATTAATCCGTGCTCAAAAAGTGATGCTAAATTAGTTACTAGTTTCCGAAGATTACAGTAAAAACGACACGCGGCGTCCCGACATCCATCTATTGACACACGCAAAAACACACACTCTTGTTACTGGAGGTCTCATTCCGTTATTACATGTCGTTTTCCTTCAGTAGGTAACTAGTTTCCAAGATATTTCTTCCACCAAATTGCGATTGTAACCTTTATTACCGAAACATATGATTTTTGTATTTAATTTAAATATAATTTTTGAAGTAAGCTTATTATGACCTTCAAGTAAAGTACCCTTTTCGGCTCACCAATTTTAACCAAAATATAGTAAATACATTCATATCGATATAAAAGTCCTATTTACCAACTTTTAGATAATTTACATTATATTTTAATATAATTTTTAATGAAAGTCTACTATGATCTTCCAGTAAAGTACCCCTTCCGGTTTTCCAATTTTGACCAAAATCTAGTATGTTATTTAAATCAATATGTAAATTATAAATACTAAATTTGAGAAGTTTTGTATAGTATTTTAATATATTTTTTGATAGAAATCAATCAAGACCTTCAAGTAAAGTACCACTTCCGGTAATCAAGCAGTAACAAAAAGGAAGGTTCACAACTAGCTTTTACGACAATCCTAAATACAAAATTACAACTTTCTACAGCTAACCGTTTTTGAGTTATGCGAGATACGTAGGAACGTACGTACAGATGCCACGACGAAGTCAAAATGGATTCAGGGATGGTCAAAATGGATTCAGGGATGGTCAATATTTCCGTCGAAATCTGAAAACCGAACATTTTCGCGATTACAATACTTCCTATTATACTTCGTACAAGGGAGTAATTAGATTTAATGCATTATTTCTCTAATTACATGAACATTGTTTACAATTATAGCATGTTAGGATTCTCCACTCACTCTGGTATCGATGCATTTTAACATTTTCTAATTTATTGAGGTCCATTATTGATTGGTTTTAGGAGCTGTTTATATAAATATTATCGATTTTAAGATTTAATGCTAAAATATCATATTTTTTTATTTTTTCGATTTATTTTAATAGCAGACATCCGAAAAATTAAAATCAATCGATACACTACCCGCGCAATCTTAAAATATATATTTTTTTTCAAAAACTTCGTCTCCAATAAGTCGATAATGTTCCTCAATAGTGTGGTACGGTTAATTATTTACAATCTTAGGTAAGTTCTTTCTCGAAGGAAATCATCCACCGAGATGTCACTGTTGCGACAGTATGCTAACAGGGCACATTCTACATTAGTACAATGTTTGCGCTTTTATTCATCAAGAACATCGCTATATCTCTAGGACTACGGTAAAGTCTTAAAACTTCTAAGTCGGATGAATTAGTTTCAGTTTCTACAGCAAATTAATATAAATGATCCTTGAAGTTAACAAAATTAGGTGGGTAATATTCAATGTTTTTTCAATATTATCTCGGGACGGAAGACTTTTTTGGTTTTAAATAAATCGAGAAATAAAAAGTGCAAAGAGGTAGAAAAAAGAAAAAAAAAACTCTAAAAGGACATGAATTGCTGACTGCAGCGTTCGAGAACGAGGCAGCATCCAGAGGCGTCAGCGTTCTTTAATCTTCTATTGGAAGTTCCTTCTTCACGGTTTTTTCTATGTTCTTTCACGATCATACTTTCTGTATAAATTAATTTAGATGCTTCATTTAAGAGAAGAAAGTATTCATTCAAACCACTCTATTATTACGAAGTTTTTATCAAGAAGTTTAAGAAGGTTGCTCTTCGTAAAACTTATTAGAAAACTCTTCTTACATATATTGGATAAAGAAAATATTCTAGAGTGAAAATAGAAGGAATTATAATAATTTACCCTATTCATTATGACCAGAATGAAACATAATTAAAGGATATGTATGATATTATAAATGAAATAATAATTCTAAACTTTAACTTGCCGACAAATCTTTTTACTTCCTTGTACGAAGTAAAGGAAGTATTGTAATCGCGAAAATTTTCGGTTTTTCAGATTTCAACGGAAATATCCATTTTGACCATCCCTGAATCCATTTTGACTAGTTTCGTCTTGGCGTCTGTACGTACGTACGTTCTCGCATAACTCAAAAACGGTTAGCTGTAGAAAGTTGTAATTTTGTATTTAGGATTGTCGTAAAATCTAGTTGTGAACCTTCCTTTTTGTTACTGCTTGATTACCGGAAGTGGTACTTTACTTGAAGGTCTTGATTGATTTCTATCAAAAATTATATTAAAATACTGGTTTTAAGTGTTAAAATTTAGTGTAAAATACTGGTTTTCCTCCCCATTTGTGTGTGTGTGTGTGTGTCAATGGATGTCACGTCACCGAGATACTGCAATCTTCGGAAACTAGTAACCAAATTGAGGATCACTTTTTGAGCCACCGATTTATAGTTTAATAGGCGTACAAGGAAGTCAAGTGTTGTCCAGATCAGATATTTTCCATCGTTATACAGAGTCCTGGGAAGTATTAAACATCTTATAACGAACTCGAAGAGGATCAAACAATTCAGGATTTTATTATATTTTCATAGGAAATTGCTGAACCGATTCAGATCAAATTTCTTATTGTTATTATTTAGTGCCGTAAAAAGTTTTTTTTAGGAACATTAAACTGTTATTTTCAATTTTGAAATGAAATAGCGGATGTACTACAAGTTTATTATATTGTATTTATAAATTAATTATAATTATTATATCTAACGGAGGACTGTCAGTTAGAGGCGGAGGGAGGGGGAGGGAAGGAGACGAAATCCTGAGGATTCGGTCTTCGGGGGGGGGCTTGATAAGATTCGAAGAAAAAAAACTATGCAGTCCTAAACTTTGTTGAACCAATACACGCAAATATAAAAATCACTTAAATCTATAATAAATTATATCATATGCTTGTATAACATTGTGACAGTGTGGTCCAATAAAAACTAAGTTTTTTGATTATAGTTTTAAGACAAAAGAAAGTGTTTAAGATAGAGTTGAGATTAGCCAGGACATTGAATTTTTACTCGATTTCGCAAATTTTTTTTAAAATTTCGCAGAAAAGAAGGCAAGAAGAGTGTTGTGAATAATTATTGTAGTTAATTAAATATAATTGGACCTCTACCAGGGTTATTACGAACACTTTAGTAATTATTATTAAATTATATTATCAGTATAAGATAATTTTCTTTAAAAAAAAATTATTTATTTAACGCCTCTACCCTCTTGATATATTTATTTATTTATTTATTAACTCTGCCTTGCCTTTTGTATATTTATCATGATCTAGCATTTCCGCGTCAATTGTAACCTTTTCCAAATCAATTGTCACCTTTTCCATTTCAATTGTAACTTTTTCCATTTCAAATTTTACTTTTTCCATTTTAATTGTAACCCAACCGGCCATGAATTAATTCAATATTATTTATTTTATTATTGAAAAATAATTATTTTAATTACATTAATGACTTTTGAAATTATTTCGGCATATTCTTTCGACATTTTTTCCGTTTATTAGATAATTGATATTAAGTACTAATTTAAACTAGTTTAAATAAAATTGTTGTTTATTTATTTTTAAAGATTTATTATTTTTTATCTATTTAGTGGAGGGAGGGTGGGTTTCATCGATTGGTTGATAGTTCATTAGATTTTCGGTAAATTTCAAAATTCTTCTGCATAGGTATCGATTACTAGGTTTTCTAGGGCGTTATTTCCGAATTCACTATCGGATTTCAGATCGCGCATGCGCGTTTTGCGTTTCCGTTACTGTTGTAGTTTTCTATGATAAAGGGTTCGTTTATTAGGTTTTCAAATGTTCTGATTCCACATTTTTAATTGGATTTAGGATCGCGCATGCGCATTTTGCATTTCCGTTACTGTTGGAGTTTTCTATGATATAAGGATCGTTCATAAAGTCGAATTATTATTAATGTTGATATCTCTTTGGTACAGGTATCGTTTTTGAAGTTATCAATCTTCATATTTTCGAATTTACCATCGGATTTTTGTTCCCGTCTGCGCATTTCGATTTACTGTTCTTATTGAACTTTTTTCATTTCTAAGGGCCGTTTATTAGGTTTTCAAAGGTTCTGATTTAGTTATTGGAATTAGATATTTTAGCGAACATGCTGATTTCGTATAACCGTTACCATTGACCTTTTTCTCGTTAAAGTTATTGTTTATTAGGTTTGCTAATGCTCGATAAAAAATAAAATTTGAGAAAAGGAATCAGAACTCGCGAAAACCTAATTAACGATTTGTGTAACAAAGAAAACTTCAACAGTATCAGTAAATAGAAGAGCGCTGGCGCAATCGCAATTTCAATTAACAAAATCGAATAAGAACCCTCGAAAACCTAATAATCGATACCAGTGCCAAAGAAATGTCAACTGTAATAGTAATTCGAAATGCGCAAGCTCGATAAAAAATTCAATTCAAATAACGGATTCAGAACCTTCGAAAACCTTATGAACGATCCCTATATCATAGAAAACTCCAACAGTAACGGAAATGCAAAATGCGCATGCGCAATCCTAAATCCAATTAAAAATGTGGAATCAGAACATTTGAAAACCTAATAAACGAACCCTTTATCATAGAAAACTCCAACAGTAACGGAAACGCAAAACGCGCATGTGCAACCCAAAATTGAATTTAAAAAATGGAATCAGAACCCTCCATAACCTAATAAACGATCCCTTTATCATGGAAATCTTGAATAGCAACGGAAAAGCGAAATGCGCATGCGCGATCCTAAATGCAATTCAAGAAATGGAATCAGGACCCTTGAAAATCCAATAAGCGATCCCTGCATCATAGAAAACTCCAACAGTAACGGAAGTACAAAACTCGCATGCGCGATCGGAAATCCGATAGTGAATTCGGAAATAGCGCCCTTGAAAACCTAGTAATCGATACCTATGCAGAAGAATTTTGAAAATTAATAATTAAGTAGAAATACTCGTGGCCGAACAAAATTTCGGTAGTAAATTTGACATTAACAACTTCGAAAACCTTATGAACGATCAATAAATCGACGAAACCCACCCTCCCCCCACTAAACAAATAAAAAATAATAAATCTTTAAAAATAAATAAACAACAATTTTATTTAAACTACTTTAAATTAGTACTTAATATCAATTATCTAATAAACGGAAAAAATGTCGAAAGAATATGCCGAAATAATTTCAAAAGTCATTAATGTAATTAAAATAATTATTTTTCAATAATAAAATAAATAATATTGAATTAATTCATGTCCGGTTGGGTTACAATTGAAATGGAAAAAGTTACATTTGAAATGGACAATTGATTTGGAAAGGGTTACAATTGAAATGGAAAAGGTGACAATTGATTTGGAAAAGGTTACAATTGATCTGGAAATGGTATATATACCAATATCTTTCAGGAAGTTCATGGGTTTCTCTGCTAAATTTTCTCTATCTTGGAGAAAGTCTTTCAGATTTCCTGGCAAGTTCATACTGGAAAATATGGTTTGGTATTTATAACAATCAATTTGCAAGTGTTGTACGGCCATGTTCGCCGAGTAGTGTCTGCAAATGAGTGGTTCTGTTTTCGTGTGAAAATTTGAAGTGGCCTACGCGGAAAAGGCATAAAATAATTTCTTCTCTTCTCGACTGAGTCGGTGGGAAGACCGGGAGAAACAAGATTCGCAACACCACTATAAGGTCAAAACTCGAGGTATAGATGGTAGAAACAACCTAGAGGAGAATAAATTAAGAAGGTTCGGACACTAAGGAAGAACTGCGAGGATGACGTATGAGAAGCGAATGGATAAACACACACACTTATATATATATATATATATATATATATATATATATATATATATATATATATATATATATATATATATATATATATATATATATATATATATTAACGAGACATAAATTAAAAGACATACTCGAAAGAAACATAAATTAATTGCTATAAAACAGGGATCTTATGTACTTTAGACATGCCAGTGACTATTTTCAACGTCTTTGATTTCGCTATAAATAACCGTAGCTTAAAGATATGTGTTAGCTACTTACTAAAAGGTTACTTTAAACTAGGGAAATAAATAAATGTAACCTTACAAAAAAGAATTTATTAAAAATAATTTAACAATAACAGTACAAATTTCATATATTTGTAATTGGAAACAAATGTTTTATGCCTACCAAAATCGCTTAAAAAAAATCAGCATTGCTGTATCTTCTCCTCCACACGAATTCACATAAATACTAATCAATCATACTTCTTTGTGTTCCGCATTCATCTTTATTTCTATATTTCAGTCTATTCTAAAGAGATTCTATGAGATGTAAGATGATTACTAGCTTCTTATAGCTTATAGATTATTAGCTTCACTCTCTAAATCATCACTTAACCGAATTAAGCTAATTTAAGAAGACAATATAACCTTATCAAGTCAATGACACTGAACTTGTCAAACAGATGTTTAGAGTCACGGACGGTGAAAACAGTCACTGGCGTGTCTAAAGTGCAAAAGATCCGAAACAGTAGTAATATTCCAAACACAAAGCCTCAAGTCTCTAAAATAACTTACTAGTCAAATTCTCGCCAATTCAGGCATCATCGGGACATACATAACAAAATCACATCTGAGAGGATCAAACACAGCACATCTCATATCAACCGTCCAAAAAGATGCAGATTGTAATACTTCCTATCTTTGCCTTCAGTATGTGATTAGGTGTCTTGGAGTGATGTGCTGTCCTGGTCGATGCGTACTTTTGAACGGGTGATGTGAGATGTGCAGTGTTTGATCTTCATAGATGTGATGTTTTTTTCAATACGGTGAACTTTCTGTAGCAATGGCGAATATGTGTTTAAATCGATCACTACAACATTTCAAGATAACATTAAAGTGGGTCTTTACAGCAATCTTTTAATTTCAAATAGCAACCTCTTCCTACTACTTTCGATTCTGATATAGCCATTTATACGCGATGTAGAAATCAACTTTAAAAAGCTATATCTAACTCATTTTTGCACTATTAATCGACTTAATCACTAACTGATAATTGGTACAGATTTGTTGCTAAACTTTATAGTGTCATTCGGTTTCCTTCCTCAATATTATTACCATAATTTTCCTGTGTTAAAGGCATGCAATGTGTAGAAATGAAGGCTTTCAATTAATATTTCTTACTTTTATTTATTTATTTTTTACAGCAAGCCTGGCGAATCTTCTCCTGCTTTTGATGTGTAAAAGAAATAATATATATATAAATATATATTTAAATGTTTTAATAAAGTAAAATTAACTTGTTATTTTTATTCAACAATGCTATCATGTATTTTTGCCCTCCAATATCTTCCATTTATATTACTGTTCATATATTTTTTAGTTTAATTTATCTTTTTTGGATAAGGCTTCGACCTGGTCGATGAACTGCTCCCATTCCGCCTGTTCATCCAGACTATTATCGGCTTGCCCAGCTATATTTGTCACATCTGCTGCAATCTTGAGCACATCCCTTCTAATATTTGCAATCTTTTGCGCAAGTTTTTGTATTACTTCGACTAAATCGGGTATCTCTGAAAACAGATAGAAGGTTTCTAAAATATTATAGTTCAATTTTTTTTTTTTTTTTTATAGGACAATCAAATGATCTTACAGTATTTTATATAACATTTGGTTCCAATCAAATGTTCTGAAACTTTTTTAGGGAACTAGTTTTTTTTTGTTCTGAGCATAAGTGTTCATAGGCACAGAAATTACTTTTACAGGATTTTGTGTTATTCGCGAATCAAGGTCCCATTTTACCTATGTCGGAATAGTAGATCACCGGATTCAATATCGTATTCAATAATGTATTTATTTCAATGCTTTCTGGTTCAGATGTATAAATACACTAACATACAAGTGTTGTACAAGTGCACGCATCACACAACTTTCCCTTACCACCCTATAATAATCATCTTTGAGATTATTTTAAACAGTTCACATAAACACTCCTCCAAATACACTCAAAAAATAAATAAATAAAAATAAAATTTAAAAAACAAAAAAAATCTATATAAATGCTTTTTTTTATTATTTTCAATAATAGACCTAATTAATCAACCGAGAATTTTTTTTTAATGCCTTGGTATGCTGATTCGTCATTAACAATAGATACAGTTGACGCCTGCATGATGGTATAGGAGGATTAGTCTAATTAGGGATTGATAAATTATTTAACCCTTCTATAATTTTGTGTTTATTGAAAACTAGTTTCGAATGTTATATAAATTTATATTACATTTGATTTAATATGTGTAAGTACATAACTCGGCCATTTATAAAGATAGAGAGGAAATTTGTGATTTTTTGGATACTTGGTAGAGGAAGGATGCCAGGAAATACTTACGACGGTAGGAAGGATAAAGCAGCTTCAATTCTTCATGGAATCGGGAGACAAAGGCGTCCTTCGGGATCCCGAAGACAAATCGTACAAAGTGGTTTATCAAACCTTTTATTATGGCCTCAAGGTCCCCAGAGACGCCTCCGTACACCCTACAGCAGTATTCAAAGTGGGAGATTATTAAGTAGGTAAGTAGGAGTTTTCGGGTTTCAAATGGGAATAGGTAACGAAGGTAATATAGTCGTTTTAAGGAGGAAAAGGTTGCTGTTTTGAAAGATAATTTTATTGCCTACGAAGCTGAATGCAAACCAAACAAAATCTCTAGGGATGAGACAAGGGACAATTCCGGACTTGAAGCTGCAAGGAATGCCGCGTAAGTGCACAGCCCAGGTGATATCGACGTAGTTTTTTGAAAAAGTCATTGGCACCAAAAATTCGAAATTTAGGTTTCAATTTATTATGGGATAAAAACACCATCTCTATCGATTCCTGTTCACGATATATCGAGAAAAAATTGAAAATGGTCTAAATGTAATTGTAATTATAGAAGTTTGGCCAACTTAATAAACTCCAGCTG